>QRDG01000820.1:0-468825 GCA_012064385.1 Puccinellia tenuiflora
AAAGAGCATATGTAAATAGTAAAAGTTTCATCAAAAGTGATAATTAAACCATTGTTTTACCCTTAGTGCAACCCATCACCCCCTTACACATTTCTGTCACTCGAGCGCATAGTAAAGTGAGGCTAGAACCCACTATCGAACACCCCCTCCCTCTTAGAGATTTACATAAATTTAGCCAGAGTGTACACATAAATCGAAGAGCATGTAGAAACGTAATTTTTTTAACATGATAACAATAGCTCATCATATAAATAACATGCACAATCAGATCATAACATCACAATTTATCATATTCCAGCAAACACAATAGCTAATAGCAATTACATCATATGGATCTCGATCATGTTAGGCAGCTCACGAGACCTTTGTATTGAAGAACATGGAGGACAAATAACCATCTAGCCACTGCTATGGATCCGTATCCAAATATGAACTGCTCACACATCATCATGGAGGCGGGTGATGGTGTAGATGTCTTCGGCGATGATTCCCCCTGCAGTAGGTACCGGAAGAAGCTCTAGATTAAATTCCGTGACGACATCGGCCTTGTATCGAAACTAGGTAAAATAATCTCCGTCTCGTGGGTTTTAGACTGAGGGGCTCTTCATAGGCGAAGAGGCGATGCAAGGCGGTGAACGAGGCGGCCACACGGGTGGGCTCGCGCCCCAGCCCTTGGCTACGACCTCGGGTCGCATGCCCTTATGGTGGCCCCTAGTGACCCTTCAGCTTCCCATACCCGTCTCGAAAAGTTATCCGTCCTTGTATTTTTTCCTGATTGTTTCTACGATATTTTTTGGGGATAAACTACTATACCAAAAATATGTAGAAAACAACAACTCGCACTTGGCACTTGGTTAATATGTTTAGTCTAGTAAAATGGTTATAAATGATGTAAACCATGATAAAAACATGTAATGAACAATAAAATTTATAGATACGGATCAATAACCTGACTTTGTTGATGTAACCAGGAAGTTTTCGTGTACGTGCCTCTAAGGACTAGCGTCCTAGGCCAAAGTCATCGCTATTGAACCCTTGAACCAATCTGAATCCCTGACATCAAACCTGCAACATACGTTGACACAACGGGATCCACCACTCTAAAGGAGTAACGACCAGATGATTTCTCACGCTCCTCAATGCCACCAACGAGATCGCCGCTGCCAACGAGGTGGACGAGGAGACGGGAAAACCTTATTCTTGTTCTGCACAATACCGCGATAGCCAGCATAACGCCGTCGTGAGTTGATCAAACCCTAAGTTTAGAGACCTGAGTCTAGGTCCCCACCCTCCTTGACGGTGGAGCGACACGCAGAGGGCATGGGACCCGACGAGATGGAGTATGGGCGGTGGGTAGTGTTTTTTTTCGTTTGCGTACCATGTTAGAAAGACTTTACCATCGCATCAATATCAATTAAGGCCTAGTCTTTTTTACCAGCTTAAAAAATAATCTGCCCCCCACCCAGCTTACCCTATAAGCCATCCGGCTTATTACTCAAAACTTTTGAACTAGTCATCCTCTAACTAAACTATAAGCTCCAAATAATAAGCTGCATGGCTTATAGAATAAGCCGGGGAGGGGGCAATTTATTTCTTAAGCTGGCAAAAGAACTAGGGCTAAGGCCAACTCCAACGCACCGACCCATTTGGGTCCGTTTCTGTCCAGTTTCGATCCGTATGGGTAAATCCACGTCCCAACACGCGTACGCAAATGGACCGTCGTCCGTTTTTTCATCCGTTCGACCCAAATGTTGGGAATATCCCTAGAGCCAATAATAAAATGGTTTATTAGCATATTCATGTTTATGATAATAGTTTTATCCATGCTATAATTGTATTAATTAGAAACATAATACATGTGTGGAATATAAATAAACAGGTGTCCTAGTAGCCTCTACCGGACTAGTTTGTTAGTCAAAAGATGGTTAGATTTTCCTAACCATGGACTTGTTACAGTCCTTGATAACGGAGTCAATCATTGGGAGAATGATGTGATGGACAAGACCCAATAATAAAGAGTTACAATTGATCGTGTCACACAGTTTCATTGTCAACATTTTTAGTATATGCCAAGTATAGTTTCCTTAGACCATGAGATTATGTCACTCCCATTTACCGGAGGATTACTTTGGGGAGATCAAACATCGCTTCATGACTGGGTGATTATAAAGATGGCTTTCAGGTATCTCCGATGGTAAGTTGTTGAGTGGCATGTATCAAGAGTGGGATTTGTCCCTCCATGTGACAGAGAAGATATCTCCAGACCTTCTCAGTAGTATAGCATCATAAAGTTTGCAAACATGTGATTAAGTGTAATCACGGAGATCCTATATTATGGTCGAGTAAAGAGAACTTGCCGGGTAATGAGATTTAACTAAATATGGGGATATCGACGATCAAATCTCGGGCAAGTAAAATATCGTGAGACAAAGGGAATCGTATACGAGATTAAATGATCTCCAACATCATGGTTCAACTGATAGAGATCTTCGTTGCATATGTAGGAGTCAATATGGTCATCCTGGTCCCGCTATTGCTTATTGATCGGATCATGTCTACATGTTCTCAAACCTGTAGGGTCACACCTTAACGCTCCAATGTAGCTAGGGTTAGCGATGCGATAATTGATGGTATTAACGAATATTGATTTGGAGTCTCGGATGAGATCCTAGACGTCACGAAAAGATCTAGAAGAGTCCGGAGAATAAGATTCATATAAGAAAAGTGGTTTTCAGAGGGTGTCGAAAAGTTCCGGAATTCTCTGGAAGGGTTCTGGAATTTACTGGAAGGTTCTAGAAGGGTCTAGAAGTGGGGCCACCTAGGTGTGGAGAAACATGGGCCAAAGTGGTGGTGCAGCAGCCCTACTGGGCTGGCCGCACCATGGCAGGCTGGCAGCCCACTTGGCCCAGCCGGCCAACATATGGAAATAGGGAAGTGGAGCCTAGTCCATCTAGGACTCGGCTTGCTTGGGGGCCAAGGCACCCAAGGGCAGCCGGCCCTAGATGGGGCGCCCCGGCCCTTTCCCTAGCCGCCACCTATATAAGCTGGGGTGCGGCCAAGGGAGAGGCTCTCGAAGCCCTGGCCGCCGGCCTCCCCTATGCCCTAGCCGCACCCTTCTCCTCCTCCTCTCTCCCTCTTGATTGGCTTGGCGAAGCCCTGCTCGCGGAGAACTCCACCTCAAACACCACCACACTGTCGTGCTGTTGAGATCCATCTAGCCACTCCACCCTTGCTTGCGGGATCAAGAAGGATGAGTCTACATCGAGCCGTACGTGTGGATACCATGGAGGTGCTGCTCGTGCGGCGCTTCATCGGATTGGATCGCGTGGATAATACATCTCCTCGCGACTAGACGAGTCTAGTTGTGGGATCGACCTAGCCAACCCCTACAACTGACAAAACGTTTGCTCGATCTTCGAGGGTAAGAGATTGGATCTCCACTTCGCTACTTGCATCTAATAGATCTAGATCGTGGGGTTTCTTCCGCTTGCTACGTAGGAATTTTTTTGTTCTCTATGCAACGACCCCTTCAGTGGTATCAGAATGATGTGATGGACAAGACCCAATAATAAAGAGTTGCAATTGATCGTGTCACATAGTTGATCTGCCAACGCTTTAGTATATGCCAAGTATAGTTTCCTTAGACCATGAGATTATGTCACTCCCGGTTTACCGGAGGATTACTTTGGGGACATCAAACGTCGCTCATGACTGGGTGATTATAAAGATGGCTTTCAGGTATCTCCGATGGTAAGTTGTTGAGTGACATGTATCAAGAGTGGGATTTGTCCCTCCATGTGACCGTAGAAGATATCTCCAGGCCTCTCGTGTATTAGCATCATAAAGTTTGCAAACACGTGATTAAGTGGTAATCACGGAGATCCTATATTATGTTCGAGTAAAGAGAACTTGCCGGGTAACGAGATTAACTAAATATGGGGATATCGATGATCAAATCTCGGGCAAGTAAAATATCGTGAGACAAAGGGAATCGTATATGAGATTAATTGAATCTCTGGCATCGTGGTTCAACTGATTGAGATCTTCGTTGAATATGTAGGAGTCAATATGGTCATCCTGGTCCCGCTATTGCTTATTGATCGGATCATGTCTACATGTTCTCGAACCCGTAGGGTCACACACTTAACGCTCCGATGTAGCTAGGATTAGTTATGAGATAATTGATGGTAAGAACGAGTATTAATTCGGAGTCTCGGATGAGATCCTAGACGTCACGAGGAGATCCAGAAGAGTCCGAAGAAATATGAGTCATATAAGGAAAGTGGTTTCCGGAGGTGTCGGAAAAGTTCCGGAATTTTCTGGAAGGGTTCCGGAATTTTCTGGAAGGTTCTAGAAGGGTCTAGATGTGGGGCCCACCTGGTTGTGGACCACATGGGCCAAAGTGGTGGTGCAGCAGCCCTACTGGGCTGGCCGCACCATGGCAGGCTGGCAGCCCACTTGGCCCAGCCGGCCAACATATGGAAATAGGGAAGTGGAGGCCTAGTCCATCTAGGACTCGGCTTGCTTGGGGGTCAAGGCACCCAAGGGCAGCCGGCCCTAGATGGGGCGCCCCAGTCCTTGCCCTAGCCGCCACCTATATAAGGTGGGGTGTGGCCAAGGGAGAGGCTCTCGAAGCCCTGGCCGCCGACCTCCCCTATGCCCTAGCCGCACCCTTCTCCTCCTCTCTCCCACTTGCTTGGCTTGGCGAAGCCCTGCTCGCGGAGAACTCCACCATCAACACCACCACACCGTAGTGCTGCTGAGATCCATCTAGCCACTCCACCCTTGCTTGTGGGATCAAGAAGGACGAGTCTACATCGAGCCGTACGTGTGGATACCGCGGAGGTGCTGCTCGTGCGACGCTTCATCGGATTGGATCGCCTGGATAATACATCTCCTCGTGACTAGACGCGTCTAGTTGCGGGGATCGACTAGCCAACCCCTGCACCGACAAAACGTTTGCTCGATCTTCGAGGGTAAGAGATTGGATCTCCAATTCGCTACTTGCATCTAATAGATCTAGATCATGGGGTTTCTTCCGCTTGTTACGTAGATTTTTTTTTGTTTTCTATGCAACGACCCCTTCACAAATCCGGCCCAAATTTGAGCCGGGTTTGCGTCGGCACGGACGCGTCTGGATGCCACGCGGAGTCCCCCCCCATTTCCCCTGGCCCGCCCAGCAATGAGACACACTCTTTTTCTTGCACTACCATCTCGCCCGCCCCCCAGTCCCGCGCCATTGCTCGTCGCCACCACCACCACCTCCCACACCCCGCCACCACCTCCCGCTCTCACCGTCCCCGCCGCCGTCCCCGTGCCAGCCGTCCCTGCCGCCACCTCCCGCTTCCACCGCCTCCCGCCGGCGCGGACTTGGACCCGCCCGCCACCACCAGGACCGACACCGCCGCCAAGGTGTTCGGCCGTTGTCCCCAAGGTATGCACCTCCGTGGATAGCGTGGACGAGTACTTCTACAATAATGTGTTGTGTTCTTCGTTCTCCTCGGACTCATCCGAAGATGAGGCCAATGTTTTGGTCGTAACTCTTCTCGTGAATGACCATCTTGCAAGGCAAGAACCAATGTACAGGGGCTCATTGCCCGGCCGTGCACCGACGTTGGATCGGAACAGAGAAAGGGGCCATGTCCAACTCTTCAAAGATTACTTTGATAGAGATCCAACATTTCCACCCAAACTTTTCCGCCGCCGCTTCCTTATGGCCAAGCATGTGTTCCATCGCATTCGGATCGGAGTGATGGAGCATTATGAGTAATTCAAATGCAAGCGGGACGCTCTTGGTAAGCTAGGATTCTACTCTTATGAAAATGCACCGCCGCTATTCAGATGCTTGCATATGGAGTTGTCGGCGATCTTGTTGCCGAGTACATGCGCATGGAGAGAGTCGACATGCCTAGAGTCCATGTATAAGTTTTGTAGAGCGGTGATTGCGGTCTTTGGCCGTGAGTATACTAGAGAGCCAACTAGTGAAGATACTGCTCGGATTTTGGCGATCAATGAGAGTAGAGGGTTCCCTGGTATGCTTGGCAGCATAGATTGCATGCATTGGGAGTGGAAGAACTGCCCATTTGCTTGGCAGGGGCAATATAAGGGACATGTTAGCGAGTGCACGGTCATACTAGAGGCTGTGGCTACACACGATTGCTGGATTTGGCACTCCTTCTTCGGCATGGCCGGTTCTCACAATGACATCAATGTGCTTCAGCGCTCTCAGGTGTTCTCTAGACTTTCAGAGGGCAATGTGTCGGCACAGTGGAAACCAGGGTACCACGGGCCGGCCTGCCAGGGCCCACAATGTTCTTCAGAAGATTTCGCTAAGGACCAGGCTCTCCAAGCCTGGCGAGCCTCACGAGGGTTTTTCCTCGCGAGGGACCTCTCCTCCTCGGCGAGGGACCACCTCTCCTCGAAAGGACATCTCGGATGCTACCTGCAAATTCTGCTAAGGACCAAGCCGAAGGCTCGGCGAGGCCTCCTGCCTCGCGGGGTTCCTTCCTCACGAAGCTAGCTCTGCCTCCGGGGCAGGGCGCACATGGGCTCTGGACCCACCGTAGAGTCACGGGCGCGCCAGCGCACGGTGACGGCAGCGCCGCAGTTGCCGTTCTTATGTATAAAGCAGTCAACAACGCTGCGCCAAGCAAAGGAGCTCCAAGGATTGCCACTTTGGTGATAAGGGGACCGTCTGCAGCTACACTCCAAGGGTGACGTCACCGTGGGGCACATCCCACCTCAGCGGCGCCAGCCCACCGTCCTGGTTGGACGGTGGCTTTTCCAGCTTTGGTGACACCGCCCCCTGCCATGGACTGCGTCCATGGACTCCACCTTTATCGTGCACCTGTCCTCCTCCTTCGTCACCATGTGGTAACCCTTCCCGCCAAGATATTTGGGGGAAGAGGTCCGAGACACCTATAAAAGGAGGGGGAGCACGTTCGGGCAAAGGGTTCAATCTTTGTTCAACCCTAGTTGAGAGCTAGCTAGTTCTTCTCCGGTTGGAAGTTCAGAGTTCTAGGGTTAGCCATTGTTAGCCACCTCGAGCTCGCCAATCTCTCTCTGTACTGAAACCTCTCCAAGCAAGAGCAATACATCCGAAGCAGGACGTAGGGGTTTTACCTCTCCCAGAGGGCCCTGAACCTGGGTAATACCGTGCGTTCATCTCTGCAGTGCTGTCCCACAGCGAGCTCGACGAGCACCGTCGCCGAGGCACGTTGAGGGTTGTTTGATTCCGTGTTCAGCCCCTTACTCGATCCTTGTGAGACACACCCAGTTCCTGGGACAGTTCTCCGACATTTGGCGCGCCAGGTAGGGGGCTGAGGCGCATCTTCAATCTCGACACAGCCATGGCCGGCATCTCTCGCGCCGAACGTCTCACTCGCCGGACGGCCAGCGCCGCCACCGCTCCCGCTGGCAACCCGCGCGGCCGCCCGCGCGGAAGTGCTGCTCCGGAGTGCCACGTCGACCCCGAGCCCCGCGTCAAGCACCCGGAGGACGAAGAAAACGACCACGCCGAGGACGACCTTGGCGAAGAGGAGGCTTCCTCCCTGCACCCATTGCGGGACCGTGCTGCCTCCTCGCTGGGCCGCCCTGCGCCCAGCCCGGCAACTGCGCTCCTCATGGCGCAGGAGCTGCTGCAATACCGTCCCACGCTGGAGGCTCAAGAAGCCTGGCTCAACCGCCTCTCCGAGCTCATCGGCGCCGCTCGCGTCGCCGCTCCCGCACCGTCTCGTTCGCTGGTTCTCTCTGCACGCGCAGGGGACGTGGCGCACGGTGCGCCGCATGCACCTCCTCGTCATCCCGCGCCCGCTCCAGCTCCAACAGATCCACCGCAGCCTGCTCCAGTCGGGGCTCCTCCTCACGACAACCGCGCTGCGTCGCACGCGTCGTCGCCGCATGACTGCCAAATCGTGCAGCGAGCCCCGGAGGACGCACGCATGAGCATCGAGCGACAGCAGGATCGCCACCACCGCGCCGTCCAGGACGTCGCCACCGTGGGGCGCCACCTCCGCACCACCCTCGCCAACGGCCCAGTTACCTACGGCACGACGGCCGCATTCACTCGCAGCCTCCGTCGCATCGTCTGGCCGGTCAAGTTCAGGCCGGATCTTCCTCCGCGCTACGACGGCAAGAATAACCCCGTGGAGTTTATGTAGCTCTACACCTTGGCCATCCAGGCCGCAGGGGGCGACGACAAATTCATGGCGAACTGGTGCCCCATGGCCCTCAAGGACTCCGCGTCCTCGTGGCTCACGAACCTCCCCGCCGAGTCCATCAACACCTGGGAGGACCTCTGCCGGTACTTCGTCGCCAACTTCAAGGGCACGTACGAGCGCGGCCTCACGTACAACGACCTCCGCGGCGTACGCCAGAAGCCTGGCGAGACCCTCCGCAAGTACATCCAGCGCTTCAGCCAGGTGCGCAACAAGATCCCCAACACCACCGACGCGCAGGTCATTTCGGCCTTCCAGGCTGGAGTCAGGGATGTGCGGATGCTCGAGAAGCTGGGCATCCACGACAACATCACCACCGTCGTCAAGCTCTTCGACTTGGCGGACAAGTGCGTCAAGGCTGAGGAGGGCCGCTTGTTCGTCAAGAACGAGCCAGGGGACCCCGCCGAGGGGTCCAAGAAGAAGAAGAAATCCACCGAGAAGCGCAAGACCACTGCGGTCCTCGCGGCTGAGCCTGACGCCAAGTAGCCTCGCGCTGCCGCTCCAGCTGCGGACCCCGAGAAGAAAGATGACCGCCCCTTCTGCATCTACCACAACAGGCATTCCCATGCCACCGAGGACTGCTACGACCTCAAGAGGCTTCGCGAGGCTCGCGAGGCTAACGAGCGGCAGCGAGGTCGCGGCGGCCGCGGCGGCGGCCGCGGGGGGCGACGCTGGAACAACAACAACTACTACGACGGCAACTACTAGCAGAACCCTCAAGCCAACGCTGCCCAGCCCGTGAACGACAACCTCCCTGCCGAGACTCCTGAGGGCTACCAGGTGCCTCGCGGGGCCGCTTGCATCCTCGGCGGGGCTCAGGCCCCCAGCTCCAACCGCCACTTTAAGCAACTCGCTCGCGAGGTCGCGGTAGCGCTTCCCGGGGTTGAGGCCTCCAGGCCCCTCAAGTGGTCCCAGTAGCCCATCACTTTCGACTCCAGCGACCACCCAAGTCCACTTCAACTGTTGGCACCATCCCGCTGGTCTGCACTCCCACCATCAACAACATTGCAGTCTCTAAGACGCTCATCGATGGGGGTGCAGGCCTCAACGTCATCTCTGTCGAGACTTTCGAGAAGCTGCAGGTGCCCTACGAGCGGATCATGCCCACCAGGCCCTTCTCAGGGGTGACAGAGGGCCTCACCACCCCTTTGGGGCAGGTGAGGCTCGCGGTCACTTTCGGCACTCAGGCCAACTACCGCACCGAGTTGATCGACTTCGACGTCGCGCACATCGGCCTGCCCTACTACGCCATCCTCGGCTACCCCACCCTCGCCAAGTTCATGGCGGTGACCCACCACGCCTACAACCTCGTCAAGCTCCCTGGCTCGGGTGGCACCATCGTCATCCGCGGCATGGTCTCAGACGCCCTGTACGCTGCGCAAGCGGCCTACAAGGCTGCCGCGGTGGCGTCACCCGCTGACGAGGATGAGAAACCCCTCCCGAGGCCCCCCGCAAAGAAGAAGCAGCTGTTCTCTCAGAAGAAGGCCGCGACAAAGCAAGTGCCTCTTGAGGCAAACGGCTTGGGGGCTAGCGTCACCATCGGTGCCAACTTGCCTCCCAAATAGGAAAGCGCGCTCGTCGCCTTCCTCAGGGCAAACTCTGACATGTTCGCATGGACACCGTCAGATATGTCCGGAGTACCACGGGAGGTGATCGAGCACCACTTAGCCGTGTGTCCAAACGCACGCCCCGTGAAGCAAAAGGCGCGGCGCCAGGCGCCAGAGAAGCAAAATTTCATCGTCCAGGAAGTAGAAAAGCTGAAGAAAGCCAGTATCATCAAGGAAGTGGTCCATCCCACTTGGCTCGCCAATGGTGTGGTCGTACCACACCGGAGGAAGCCGCCTCGGCATCGACTTCACCGACCTCAACAAAGCCTGCCCCAAGGACCCCTATCCCCTCCCGAGGATCGACCAGATCATGGACTCCACCGATGGCTGCGCACTCCTCTGTTTTCTGGATGCCTTCTCAGGCTATCACCAGATCAAGATGGCGAAGGAGGACGAGGAGAAGACGGCATTTCTCACCCCTTGTGGTGTGTTTTGCTACGTCTGCATGCCCTTCGGCCTAAAAAACGCCGGCGCCACTTTCCAGCGCCTCATGAGGATCGCCTTGGGGGCTCAAATGGGGAGGAATGCAGAGGCCTACGTCGATGACATCGTGGTCAAGACCGCGAAGAAGACACGCTCATCAAGGACCTCGAGGGGAGCTCATCGATCCAGTGCTTGCCAACCTGCGCAAGGTAAACATCAAGCTGAACCCCGCCAAGTGTGTCTTCGGGGTCCCTTCAGGCAAACTCCTCGGGTTCCTGGTGTCTCATCGTGGCATCGAAGCAAACCCCGACAAGATCAGAGCCATAGAAGAGATGCAGCCTCCTCGTCGCCTCAAGGACATGCAACGCTTAGCGGGATGTATGGCCAGCCTTGGTCGTTTCATCTCCAAGTTCGGCGAGAGGGCGCTGCCATTTTTCAAGATCATGAAGAGGTCCGGTCCTTTCAAGTGGACCCCTGAAGCAGCAAAGGCCTTTGAGGACCTGAAGAAATACCTAGCGAGCCCACCCATCATGGTTGCCCCACGCCCTCGTGAGCCTCTGAAGCTGTATCTTGCAGCCACTCCTCAGACGGCAAGCGCGGTCTTGGTGGCTGAAAGGGAAGAGCCAGTCCTTGCCAAGCAGAGCTCCGCCTCGCCAAGCCCAGAGCCCCTCGACAAGGAAGCAGCCTCGTCAAGCCTCCAGCCTCATGCCGAGCCTCCACAAGTGGGGCCAACTCGCCAGGCGAGCAGCAAGGAGGGAAGACCAGAAGCCTGGAGTGTTCGAGGAGAGACTCGCCAAGTCCTCGGTCAAGCAACCAGCGGTCAATGTGAGCATCAATGAGGAGCTCCCACCAGCCCCATCAAGTGGAGCACCAAACTGCGGGCTGCCCGCAGGCGACCGCTTGCTGATGACCCTGGTACGCCAAGACACTGGTTGGATCGATGAGATCAAGAGCTACCTGCAAAATCGAGTCCTCCCCGAAGAAGATGCAGAAGCTGAAAGAGTTGCTTGCCAGGCCAAATCCTACTGCCTCCACGACGGAGACCTATACCGTAAGCGCCCCAATGGGGTTGCGTTGCGGTGCGTTCCTGCTGAGGAAGGCCGCCAGCTCATCAACGACATCCACAGCGGAGAGTGCGGCCACCATTCATCCTCACGCACCCTTGCAGGCAAGGTCTTCCGAAGTGGCTTCTACTGGCCTTCAGTGCTTCAAGATGCAGCCGCAATCGTCCAATCCTGCGATGCCTGCCAATTCCACGCCAAGCAGATCCACCAGCCCGCGCAAGGACTCCAAACCATCCCGCTCTCCTAGCCGTTCGCGGTCTGGGGGCTGGACCTCCTGGGACCCTTCCCGCGAGCGCTCGGGGGCTACCGCTACCTCTACGTCGCCATCGACAAATTCACCAAGTGGCCTGAGGTGGAACCCGTGCGCACCATCCCGGCGAAATCAGCTGTGAAGTTCATCAGGAGCTTGGTCTGCCGCTTTTGCATGCCCAACCGCATCATCACCGACAACGGCTCACAATTCATCAGTGGCGCCTTCAAGTCCTACTGCGGCAACCTCGGCGCCCAAATCTGCTACGCCTCGGTGGCTCACCCACGAAGCAACGGGCAGGCTGAGCGAGCCAACGCCGAGGTGCTCAAGGGCCTCAAGACGAGAAGCTTCAACCGCCTCAAGGCCGGCGGCAAGCACTGGATCGATGAGCTCCCCTCGGTGCTCTGGTCCATCCGCACCACGCCAACAAAGCCAACTGGTGAGACGCCGTTCTCCCTCGTCTATGGTGCTGAAGCCGTCCTCCCCAGCGAGATCACCCACGGCTCTCCGCGAGTCTTGGCCTTCAAGGAGGCTGAGCTGGACGAACTCCGCAACAACGACCTGCTGCTGCTCGAGGGGCTCCGCCGCAATGCGGCCCTGCGAGCGGCAAGGTACCAGCAAGACCGCCGTCGCTACCACAGCCGCCACATCCGCCCACGCACTCTCGAAGCAGGAGACCTGGTCCTGAGGAGAATCCTCTCCAGGGCAGGCCTCCACAAGCTCTCGCCAATGTGGGAAGGACCCTACAGAGTCGTGCACATCGCTAGGCCTGGCTCCGCGCGGCTCGAGACGAAGGATGGCATCCCTGTCGCCAACCCCTGGAACATCCAGCACCTGCACAAGTTCTACCCCTGATCGTCCTCGACGAGCAATTTTTTGCATCAAGGGAGAGCCTCGCGCCATCATCCTCCACGAGGAAAAACTTCGGGCTCCCCTCTCTACTATACGTTGCCGCGGGCCGTTCGAGAAGACTCCCAAGCCACCACGCCTCGGCAAGGTGACTTCTTCAAGCACCATGCCTTGGCGAGGTGGATCCCCATGCCCAGCCATGGTGGACCGTATGCTCTTCAAGCCACCCCCGCATAGGGGCCCCCTCTCTGAGCTCTCTCTACATGCGTCGCCTCGGGCCGCGAGAGTCTCAGCCACTCCATGTGGAACCCCATGCCCAGACATGGCGGATTTTGTATTTCTGGCCACGCCAGTGTAATGAACCTTTGTTTCGGGTCACTTTGAACCTTTGCGCTTCGCGACAACATATGTTGTTGCTTCTGTAGGCAGTTATGTTATTGCTTTTCATCCTTGCTCGTATGATCCCTCCTGTGTATCTCGCGAGCGGGGGCTGGGCATGGTGCCTGTGCCTCGGGAGCACCCCAGCAGCGCCTCAAACCCAAGGGATCCGAGCTCTGAACTCATGGGTCAGCTCTCATGCATGTCAACTCCCAAGGAGCTCTGAACTCATGGACCGGCTCCCGTGCACGTCAACTCACCAAGGACCTTGGTGCCTATTCTCCTCGCGAGACACACATGAAGGAACCTACGAGCACGCATGAGTTATCTAGCTATGTATTGCTTGTGGGTATGCCTATCTGTCCAAACGCAGGAAAGCAGGCTCTCCAAGCCTCAGGCAACCTCAGGAGGAGAACGCCTCGTCAGGGAACCAACACCCCCTCCAAGGAAAAAACGCCTCACCAGGGAACCAACACCCTCTCCAAGGCAAAAACGCCTCGCGAAGCTAAGTCCAAACACTTGGTTGAATTTCCTTTCGCTGGTTTTTGCCCCTCGAGCCTCTTTTCTCTCTCCTATGCCTCATGGGCTGCTTGCGCGTTAAAGGGGAGCCCCGAGCATCGCGACTCGGGAGCTCTTACCTCTCGAGGCCTCACGCACCCCCCGGCCTTGTGGAGCCCTGACTCTCACATACCGAAGCGGCGGTGGTGTAGCGCTAAGAGAGGGTCCTAAGACGTAGAGCGAAAAAGACATGAAGGGGAAAGACAAAAGCCTCCCGAGGGATATTCACAAGCGCGTTCAAATAAAGCTTAACGAGTCTTTACAAAAGTTTTACAAGTAAATGCTAAAGTAATGTGTGCCTCATGCACATCCAGCCACATGAAAAGCTCAGGCCGTCGGGCCTCCCGAGGTGCCCGCGCCGTCCGTGGAGGCATCCACCTCCTCCTCCGGGGCGTCCTCTTCGTCGTCTTCGCCTTCCTCAACCTCGACTTGGTCGAATAGCTTGGCGTACTCCTTGGCGGCCTTCCGCGTCCTGTCGCTCAGCACGACATGGCTGCTGAGGTCGACCGGCGCCGTCACGGCCTCGAGGTCAAGCGAGGGCTGGAGCCTCGCGAGGTTGGCGAAGATGCGGCAGCTGGCGAGGACGAGGAGATCACGGCTGTCCTCCACAACGCGCTCGTTGAAGTCCTTCGCGGTCTCTTCAAGCTTTGCGAGGAACTTCTCGAAGAAGAACGAGTACGCGGCCTCGTCGTCGCTCCCCCCTGCGGCAAGGGAGGGGACCTCGGTCCCCAGACGGTCCCCAACGGCGCGCGCACGGAGCACTAGGTCTTGGAGCATGCGCTGGCGCTGGCGTGACATGGTTCGGCCAGTCTCCGCGTCGCTCCGTGCCTGCTCCAGGAGGTTCACAACTGGCCCCACCTGCTGCTGGAGCTCGCTCAGGTCCTCCTTCAGGGTGGCAACCTCCTTTTCCGCGCGGGCCTGGGCCTCCCTGGCACTCTGAAGGCGGGAGGCCATCTGTTTCTCCTCCTTCTCGAGCTCCTTGATGCAGTTTTAGAGCTCGTCGCGCTTCGCCTTCAAGTGCTCCTCCTGCTTCGTGGCCTTCTCGTCATAGTCCTTGGAGAGACCTTGGCGGATGAGCTTGACCTTGTCGTCGGCCTCTTCCTGGATTTTCTTCTGCTTTGCCGCGAGATCGGCATTGGCCTTCTCGAGGCGCTCCGCGTAGGAGGCTTCGTCCTTGGCCACCCGGACCTCGCGAGCCTTCAGCTGCTCCTCGCGGGTGGCCTGGTCCGCCTCAAGTTGCTGAACCTGCTCCTCGCGCCGGCGCAGTTCCATCTCGCGGGGGGAGAGCTCTCCCTCGCGTCGCATGAGCTCTGCCTCGCGCTGTGTCAGCTATGCCTCATGAGCGTCCAGCATCTCGCGGAGCTCCTTCAAGCTGCTCTCCACAGTTTTGGAGTGTGTGATGAAGTTTTGCTCCAAGGCCGCAACCTCCTGCCGCTTGGAGGCAGTTTCCGCCTCGAGCGCCTCCCGAGCAGCGTCCAGCTGCTCCATGGTCTCCGCCGCCTCCCGCTTCACGCTGTCGCGGGTCTCTTTGGCGAAGCGCATGGCCTCTTGGCGTGCCGCCAGGGCTGCCGCGTCCTGCCGGTGGCAGCTCTCCATGCCCTCGCGGAGGAGGGCCCAACCCTCGTCGAGTCTTGCCCGCTCCTCCGCCCTGGCGAGTTCCTCTTCGGCAAGCTGCGCCTCCAACTCGTCGAGCGTCCGTCGCGCCTGGCTGAGGACGACGCCGTGGCGAACCGCGTGGCGCCGCGGCTCCCGCAGCGCCAAGGTCTCCGCACCGCCGCGGGGTGCAGGGGTCTCGATCCTTAGCGGGGCGCCCGAGGCACCCTGCCTCGGGCTCACAGCCGTTTCTGGTGCGGCCTGGGGGCTTGTGTGAGCGCCTCCTTCGCCACCCGCGTCAGGAGCCCTCTGGGGGCTGGGCGTCCTCTTGCCCCCGGCTCCGGCGTCCGTGGGCTCCGGAGGCGCCTCCACCTCCTGCTCCTCAGGGGCGTTCTCCGCCCCTTCCGTGGTGGACGCGCCTGCCGCGGCCTTGGGCACGTTAGCCCCTCTTGCGGGAGCCTCCTCCTCCGGAGGAGGGTCCACGATGATCTCTTCATCAACCTCCTCCTCCTCCTCCGCGTGGTGCTCAACCGTGGGAGGAGTGGCGGCCCGAGCTGGCGACGGCGCCACCTCCTCAATCACCTCCTCCGCGCGGTGCTCAACCGCGGGAGGAGTGGCGGCCCGAGCTGGCGATGGTGCCACCTCTTCAACCACCTCCTCCGCGCGGTGCTCGCCCGCGGGAGGAATAGCCACCTGCTGCGGCTCGCCAGCCCTGGGCATCGCCGCGGTAGCCCCAACGGCCTCCCCAAGCTTGCGGAGCCGCCGCCTCTTCGACGCCGCAGGGTTCCTGAAAAGAAAGACAGGCAGAAAATCCTTCAGGAGGGTTTTCAAAAGCAAAATACTCAAGGAAAGAAGAAGGACCAGGCCTTACTCGTCGGCCATCCTTCACACCCTTTTCTTCGCCTTAGGCGGCCGGGGGCTGCTCGCTCTGGCCTCCTCTTGAGGCGCTCCTGCCTCCTCGCGAGGAGCGCCCCTCGCAACTGCGGCTCTCCTATCGTGGATGGCCTTGGAGCGGGGCTCGCAGCGTCCTCCCCTGCTGCCGCTCTCCTCCTCCTCCTCTGCGGTGCGTCGGGAGGGAGCTACGCGAAAGGCGTCCTCGTCGCCGCTAGAGGAAATCACCTGGAGGTCCACTTCAGGCGGCACGCTCCTTGGGGAGCTGACGGAGCCTCCCGAGGGGTCAGCGCCTCTCGAGGCCTCGTCCTCGCCAGAGGGGTTGGCGCCTCTCGAGGCCTCGTCCTCGCCAGAGTCTTCGACCTCGTCCGGCTCCGGTGACTCGTCCATATATTCCGGCTCCGCCGCCCACGGTTTGGTGCGGGGCCCGCGGTGTCCTGTAGGCACGATTCCCCATTCGTCGAATACAGGTAGGCGCCTGCGGTGCTCGTGCACGCTCTCTTCAACAAAGCTGAAGAGCGTCCGGGCCTCGTCGCAGGTGGGGGATGGGATGTCCGTCGTGGCGAAGAGGATCCCCATGACCTGGTACAGCACCTCTGGTGTGAAGTTGTCCGAGCACAGGCGCATCCTGTCCTCCCTACCTGTGTACTGCCACACCGGCTCTGAATGCCACTGTAGGGGGGCGATTCAGCGCCTCGTGAAATCCTTCGCTACCATCTGGCCGGTGAGTTCGGCGTTGCGGAGACTTCGTATGCACTCGTACACCGCGTCAAGCTTCGGGCCCTCGAAGCCTGCACTCGCCCAGCGTGCCCACTTCCTCGGGGGCGCCACGGGCACCTCCAGAAGAGGGTTGCTCCCCTTGGTGTCGACGAAGAACCACCGCTGGCGGAAGTCCTCCACCTTCTTCGTCACCTTGGTGATGGCGTTCTCACCGCTCCATGCGATGGGGATGTAATTCCTGCTCCTGGCGTCGGCGATGCGGAAGGAGACGCATCCGATCCGCTCGTTCTGCGCGGTGGACCGAAGGGAGTAGAAGCTGCGGAAGAGCGCCACCGAGGGACGGATGCCAATGTAGGCCTCACAGAGGTAGGCGAAGATGGAGAGGATGAGGATGGAGTTGGGATGAAGATGGAGGAGTTGGATCTGGTACACCTCCAAAATCCCCAGGAGGAAGTCGGAGAAAGGAGGAACAAGACCGGCGTAGAGAGTTTGGAGGAAGATGGGGTAGTACCCCTCGGGAAGCCTGCTACCGGCCGGTCTCATGTCGGTGGCGCCGTGCTCGTTGGTGCTCGCGGCCGCTAGGTGGCGCACCTTTGCAATCGCCGCCGAGTGGATGCGGGACTTCGGCAGTGCCCCCTCGAGTGCAGCACCCCGCGCCACCGCCGCAGACTTGCCGGCCTGCATCGTGGCCTTGCCCTTCTGGTCAACGGTTGCTTTCTTGGGCGCCATGGTCGCAGGAGAAGGAGATCTTGGAGGCGGAACGCTTTGGGAAGAAGAAGGAGGCGTTAGGGGGAAGTGTGCGGAGGAGTTATGGGAGAAGTGATGGGCGCTGTCTCCACGCCCAGGCTTTATCGGCCAGTTACCGAGGACGTGGCGGGCCCCACCGGGTCGCCCGTTGAAGCCGAGGAGATCGTGGCCTCGGGCGCAACCGCTGCGCCCCACGTGTCACGGCCCGGGCAGGCATCGTTGGGCCCCCGACGCTTCGCCTCCATCCGTGGGCTTCGGCGTGCCCGTCGCGGGCCCGAGGGCTACTGTCGGCATAGTGGAAACCAGGGTACCACGGGCCGGCCTGCCAGGGCCCACAACATTCTTCAGAATATTTCGCTAAGGACCAGGCTCTCCAAGCCTGGCGAGCCTCGCGAGGGTTTTTTCTCGCGAGGGACCTCTCCTCCTCGCCGAGGGTTTTTCCTCGGCGAGGGACCACCTCTCCTCAAGAGGACATCTCGTATGCTACCTGCAAATTCTGCTAAGGACCAAGCCGAAGGCTCGGCGAGGCCTCCTGCCTCACGGGGTTCCTTCCTCACGAAGCCAGCTCTGCCTCCGCGGCAGGGCGCACATGGGCTCTGGACCCACTGCAGAGTCACGGGCGCGCCAGCGCGCAGGGACGACAGCGCCGTAGTTGCCGTTCTTATGTATAAAGCAGTCAACAACGCTGCGCCAAGCAAAGGAGCTCCAAGGATTGCCACTTTGGTGATAAGGGGACCGTCTGCAGCTACACTCCAAGGGTGATGTCACCGTGGGGCACATCCCACCTCAGCGGCGCCAGCCCACCGTCCTGGTTGGACGGTGGCTTTTCCAGCTTTGGTGACACCGCCCCCTGCCATGGACTGCGTCCATGGACTCCACCTTTATCGTGCACCTGTCCTCCTCCTTCGTCACCATGTGGTAACCCTTCCCGCCAAGATATTTGGGGGAAGAGGTCCGAGACACCTATAAAAGGAGGGGGAGCATGTTCGGGCAAAGGGTTCAATCTTTGTTAAACCCTAGTTGAGAGCTAGCTAGTTCTTCTCCGGTTGGAAGTTCAGAGTTCTAGGGTTAGCCATTGTTAGCCACCTCGAGCTCGCCAAGCTCTCTCTGTACTGAAACCTCGCCAAGCAAGAGCAATACATCCGAAGCAGGACGTAGGGGTTTTACCTCTCCCAGAGGGCCCTGAACCTGGGTAATACCGTGCGTTCATCTCTGCAGTGATGTCCCACAGCGAGCTCGACGAGCACCGTCGCCGAGGCACGTTGAGGGTTGTTTGATTCCGTGTTCAGCCCCTTACTTGATCCTTGTGAGACACACCCAGTTCCTGGGACAATTCTCCGACACAATGCTCCGGAGGTGAGCTATGAGATCAATGCTACACATACACCAAGGGATAATATCTAGCTGATGGTATCTACCCGGAGTGGTCTACTTTTGTGAAGACAATCTCCAATCCTCCTGAAGACAATGTAACGGTAAACAAGAAGAACATGGAGGCTCGATTTGCAAAGGAACAAGAGGGTTGTAGAAAGGATGTAGAGCGTGCTTTTGGTGTGCTCCAATATAGGTGGGCTATTGTTCGGCACCCTGCTAGAACATGGAGCGTTGACACTATGTGGGAGGTGATGACTGCTTGTGTGATCATGCACAACATGATCATGGAGGACGAGCGTGATGATAGCATATATGATAAAGATTGGGAGTACGTCGGGGAGACGGTTGTGGGAGAACATGGACCGACCACACTCACATAGTGGATCCAGTTTCATCGAGAGATTTGTGATAAGACAGTTCACAAACAACTTCAACGAGATTTAGTTCACCATCAGTGGTCTTTTTTTGGGAACCAAGAGTCCTAGTTGTAGGGGTGGGCATAAAAAACCGAAAACCAAACACCGAACCAAATTAACCGGAATCGAAACCGAAACCGAATTAAGTGGGAATAATTTCGGTGCGTAAATATGATAAACCGAATTTAAATTTGAAATTTCGGTTTTGACCCTCAGTTGACCGAAAAGACCGAAGAAACCGAGATATAGACACGAGAGAGCAAAACACTTTCGTCGAGCGGTCGACTGTTGTGCGTTCGTACGTTCTCAGCCCAAAAGAAGGCTATCCCCATATAGAAGAACGTATATATTCCCTGGTAGCCCACGGGCGGATGCACCCATAGACCATAGTCTTGCGAATTCACTAAAAAAATGGTTCCCTTCGCGAAGGGAAACCCGTGCGCACTGTCGTGCCGACACGTGTCGGCTTCTCGTTCGTCGCGCGCGTCATCCCCCTCTCCGTGCTTGACATGTGTCGCTCTCTGGTTGCGATTCGCTTTTTCCTTTTTTTTGCAAAACCGAAACTTTAAAATGAAATATCTTGAGAACCGTTGATCCAAATTACGAACCGTTTTCATTTTTGAGCTCCTCGCGTCGAGATGTTCAAAACTAGATCCCATATTGATAGGTTTCGACAAACTTTTTTTTTATACATTCGGAGCACGTGGTTGTACATCCGGTAGCACGTGGTTGTAAATTTGCAGATTTTGTACATCTCCAGTTTGTACATCTCCAAATTTGTATATTTTCAGTTTTTGTACATTCGGTAGCACGTGGTTGTACATTTCCAGTTTGTACATTTCTAATTTTTATACATCCAGTAGCAACGTGAGTGTACATCCAGTAACAATGTGTGTACATCCTCTAGCAACATGGTTATACATCATGTGTAGTTTTGTAATTTTTGTTATGTGTACTTTCGCGCGGATATACCCGTTCTATTTTTTTGTACTTTCTACTATGTGTTTTCTGTACTATATGGTTACTGGTGTAGATGTACACGAACGACAACCTATACATCTCGCGGAGGCTTCGACCGAGGCGTATGTATACGCGGGGGGCTTCGACCGGCCGTGGCTCACGTATGCGGCCAGGAGACGTACGTGCAGGGGGCTTCAGGCAACAGTACATGATACGCGGGGGGCTTCCGCCCAGTCGTACGTGCGGCCGAAGGAGACGTACGCGTACAGCCAACAAATTCAATTTCGCTACAGGACGGAGCGGAAAAGCAGCGGCGGAAGGAGACGTACGCAAGGGGGGCAACCGGCAGCGCGCTCTGGCGGCCGGCTGCCGTGCGTACTGCCACGTGGCGTACGGAGGCTCGTTTTCTCGTTAAAATTTTCCCTTCGCGAAGAGTTCCCTTTTCTTGACATTCCGTACGCATGGTCCCCTAAAAAAAATGAACGTATCGCATGTTCAGCTATTGGCTAATCCATCTGCTGCCTACACTGTAACATTGATAGTAGCTGGCTGGAATTCACGTACTACATGGCATGGTGTATGACGATGCTACAGTCACTAGTTCCTCACTCTAGGACTGAACTCGTGATTGGAAAGTGCAGACACGTAGAATGGAAAAAATGAAGTCATAGTCATATCGGTTAAAAACCGAACACCGAACCGATTTTCTTGCTAACCGAACTATATATTATTTAGAAAACCAAAATTATTTTGGTGCTCATTTCTCATTACCCGAATTACTGAAAAACCGAATAAACCGAACCGAATTTTCGGTTAAAACCGAATTTTCGGTTAAAACCGAATGCCCATGCCTACCTAGTTGCTACATTCTTGATCAATTTGGTTGTAATAAATTATTTGGTTTATTCAATTTGGTTGTAAAACTATGTGATGAACCATTTTATTCGATTTGATTTGTCAAACTATATTTTATTCAATTTGGTTAAAATCTAGCCGTTGGGTGCGGACCAAATGGGTCGGCCGTTGGGTGCACTGGCCAAACAGGTCCGTTTAGGTCGGCACGTTGGAGATGGCCTTAGCCCTGCTCACCCATCTAAAATAAAAAAGAGTAAGCCCTACTCACAAAGAATCTAGAACGCAGAAAACATATTGTTTTGAAAGGGGAAAACATGTTTTTTTTTTGAAAATTCCAATACTTAAACATGCTCAGCAAGTTCGCTGGCAACGAAACCCGTAATACATGCGGGAACTACAACCTCCGAGCCCATACATTCAACATCGGCGCGCAGGCCATGTTGGGCAAGGGAATGTGCAACATCATTACAACTCCTTGGAGTATAAATGAAACTATAAGAATCAAAAGAGCTAATGCAAATACTACGAATCTCCTTCAGTAAAACACCCACGTGAGCAAGATCATAGCTTTTAGAACGCAAAGCATCCACCAGGTTTTTGCAATCTGATTCGAACAACACTCGATGCAAACATGTTTTCTTTTTTACCCTAGTGAGAACGACGCTTAAGCTTTGTAGAAAAAAAAAATATCATGTTGTACCTCCCTCTCAACGTGATTTTTGGTTAATCACACGTCGTAGGCCAAGTTGCGTTGCGTGACCACCTATATATACATACAGTAGTATACATCGTAAAGCTACGGTGACATGTTCGATACCGTGTTTGGCTTATCCATTAGAGGGACCAGGGTTCGTCTTTATCTCACTGTCTTTGGCCTCAACCATGAGCATTATGGCGTGTGCTCTCAAAGGGCCCACTGTCAGGAACATGTTGGTGATGGTGTCCGATTAGCACACTTTCACGCGGCTCCAGGACCGCGAGTTTGCAATAGTCTCGAGCCTAAACTAGCTCGGAATAGAAAATTTGACAGGGTTAAACCCTCACAGTAACCCGCCCCTTAATCCCTCCCTCTACAAAAAACCCTACATCCCCACCGCTCCCCCTTCAATCCCCCCACTTCGCCGCCGCCGCCTCTTCTCCACCAACCTTCCCTCGCGCCGACGCCGCCGCCATGGCGACGTCGCTCTCCTCCCATTCCCAGCTCCGCCCGTGCCCCTCCCACGCCCACCATGCCGTGCTATCCCGCTCCCTCGTCCCCTTCCCGCGCCGCCACTCCCGCCGCGGCGGCCTCTCCGCGCGCGCCCTCCTCCAACGGCGCCGCCCAGGACCCCGCCGTCACCGTGCGCCACTTCGCCGCGGAGCCCACCAAGGCCAGCAAGCTCGCCGGCGTCAAGAAGATTATGATTCTCGGCGCCGGCCCCATCGTGATCGGCCAGGCGTGCGAGTTCGACTACTCCGGCACGCAGGCCTGCAAGGCGCTCGTCGAGGAGGGCTACGAGGTCGTGCTCGTCAACTCCAACCCGGCCACCATCATGACCGACCCCGACCTCGCCCACCGCACCTACATCGGCCCCATGACGCCGCCGCTCGTCGAGGGCATCATCGCCAACGAGCGCCCCGACGCGCTCCTCCCGACCATGGGCGGCCAGACCGCGCTCAACCTCGCCGTCTCCCTCGCCGAATCCGGCGCGCTCGACCGGCTCGGCGTGCGCCTCATCGGCGCCTCCCTCCCTGCCATCCGCATGGCGGAGGACCGCCAGCTCTTCAAGGAGGCCATGAACCGCATCGGCCTCAAGACGCCACCCTCAGGCATCGGGACCACGCTCGAGGAGTGCATGGACATCGCCAAGGACATCGGCGAGTTCCCTCTGATTGTCCGCCCGGCTTTTACCCTTGGTGGCACCGGGGGAGGTATCGCTTATAACAGGGCCGAGTTCGAGGACATCTGCCGCTCTGGTCTGGCGGCCTCGCACACCAAGCAGGTTCTCGTGGAGAAGTCCCTGCTCGGGTGGAAGGAGTACGAGCTGGAGGTGATGCGTGACTTGGCCGACAATGTGGTCATCATCTGTTCCATTGAGAATATCGATCCCATGGGCGTGCATACGGGGGATTCCATCACCGTGGCACCTGCTCAGACGCTCACTGATAAGGAGTACCAGAGGCTGAGAGACTACTCGGTGGCCATCATCCGTGAGATTGGCGTGGAGTGTGGGGGTTCCAATGTGCAGTTCGCGGTGAACCCTGCGGACGGTGAGGTGATGGTGATTGAGATGAACCCTAGGGTTTCAAGGTCTTCAGCTCTTGCATCCAAGGCAACAGGTTTTCCGATTGCCAAGATGGCAGCAAAACTCTCTGTAGGTTATACTTTGGACCAGATTCCAAACGATATAACAAAGAAGACCCCTGCTAGCTTTGAGCCCTCCATTGACTATGTTGTCACAAAGGTATTTTCTTCTTTAATCTGCTTCTGAACTACATTTACTTGGGGAAATTGTATTCATATAGTAGAAATTTTGCATCCATCCCACACTTATTAGCAGCTTGCCAACTGTGAGCGATGAAGCTTGCTGCAGCTTGCAACTGTAGTACTGATGAATTTCCTCTTTATATGCTGCTTGTACACATTATCATTTAGCAAACGCTAACACTTTTTTGGCAAGTATAACATCAAGATAATTTAACACTTATCCAGTTATCCGATTTTGCACGATTTACTCTGTGTTGCTTCATTCTTATCTTCTGGTTCACATGTTGGTCAAATCAGAACCCAATATACCACAATCAAACGAGCTACATTTATATGTGCATTCCTTGGGAATGTGCGTATTAATTTTTTTGATTGTTACTACTTCTTGATTCCCTGCCCCACTAGATGTTCATTCCGTAAAGCATGACCTTTTTTCGACACTTACTACCAAGGAGATTGACCTTATTTGTAAATTGCTCTATATCTCTTTTCTCAAATATTATCACTTGTTATCTTTACTACTATTATATTATCATACATATGTTGGAATATATTTCAGGATAAACAAATAATGATCTGATAACTTATATTTTATGATGCATGTTCTTCATGTTTGTTATCATTCAGAACTTGTACTTTTTATTCAACTCAGCTAATCTACTTTGTTTACTATGCAGATACCACGATTTGCGTTTGAGAAATTCCCTGGTTCTGAGCCAATACTAACTACACAGATGAAATCTGTTGGTGAGTCGATGGCACTGGGGCGGACCTTCCAGGAGTCTTTCCAGAAAGCTGTTCGTTCATTGGAGACAGGCTTTTCAGGATGGGGTTGTGCCCCCATCAAGGAACTTGATTGGGACTGGGAAAAGATAAAATATAGCTTACGTGTACCTAATCCAGATCGTATTCATGCTATTTATGCTGCTTTTAAGAAAGGTATGAGAGTTGAAGATATCCATGAAATTAGTTTCATCGATAAGTGGTTCCTTACAGAGCTCAAGGAGCTGGTGGATGTTGAGCGGTTTCTTATTTCGAGGAGCCTTGATCAGCTGTCAAAAGATGACTTCTATCAAGTGAAGAGGAGGGGTTTTAGTGATAAGCAGATTGCATTTGCGACGTCTTCATCGGAAAGTGATGTGAGAGCGACACGTTCTGCATTAGGTGTCATTCCAACATACAAGCGTGTTGATACCTGTGCGGCTGAGTTTGAAGCAAACACCCCCTACATGTACTCTACATATGAGTATGAATGTGAGTCAGCTCCAACTAATCGGAAGAAGGTCCTGATATTGGGTGGTGGGCCCAATAGGATAGGCCAGGGTATTGAGTTTGATTACTGTTGCTGCCATGCTTCCTTTGCACTCCGAGAGGTTTATTTCTGCTTCATTTGTTTCAACCTTACTTTTGTGATCTTCATTCAGTTGTGTTCTTTATATTTGTATTATGAACATAAATATTTTAAAATCAGAAAAGGTACATCATAAGTTAATACTCCCTCCGTCCTAGTTTATAGGACTCATTAGTCAAATATCTGGGCCCAAGGGGATTTCTGATTGGGGCTCAAATCTTCCATGCATTGGTGGAGAGAGTAAACCATCTACTAATTGAAGGGGAATTAATGCAAATGGGTCTTAGAGGTCGGGGGATTTTGGGACTGCATGATTTTTGAAAGAGGTCCTTTAATCCCGGACGGAGGGATTAGATTAGTTCACTTTGTTGTAGGCCCTCTTTTTATATAAAAAATTAATGCTGACGATATAAATCTTTTGTCAGGCTGGATATGAGACTATAATGATGAACTCCAATCCGGAGACAGTTTCAACTGACTATGATACCAGCGACCGTTTGTACTTTGAACCATTGACTGTTGAGGATGTAACAAATGTCATTGATTTGGAGCGCCCAGATGGTATAATTGTGCAGTATGGAGGGCAAACTCCTCTAAAGCTTGCCCTTCCGATACAGCGCCATCTAGAGCAGAATAAGCTGCGGTCTGCTTCAGGGTCAGGATTAGTGAAGATATGGGGAACATCACCAGATTCTATTGATGCCGCTGAGGACAGAAAACGATTTAATGCAATTCTTGAAGAGCTTGGGATTGAGCAACCTAAAGGAGGTATTGCAAGAAGCGAGTCCGATGCCTTATCAATTGCTTCAGAAGTAGGTTACCCTGTTGTGGTCCGGCCCTCGTATGTTCTTGGCGGACGAGCAATGGAGATTGTGTACAATGATGAAAAATTGATCAAGTACCTTGCAACTGCAGTGCAAGTTGACCCAGAACGACCTGTCCTGGTGGATAAATATCTAAATGATGCAATTGAAATTGACATTGACGCATTGGCCGACTCAGCTGGGAATGTTGTCATTGGTGGAATTATGGAGCATATTGAGCAGGCTGGTATACATTCTGGTGATTCAGCGTGTTCCCTTCCCACTAGAACAGTCTCAACCCAATGCTTAGATATTATCCGTTCATGGACCACAAAGCTAGCAAAGCGTCTCAACGTCTGTGGGCTCATGAACTGCCAGTATGCCATCACTCCTTCTGGTGAGGTGTTCCTGCTTGAGGCAAATCCTCGAGCTTCGCGCACAGTCCCTTTTGTCTCGAAAGCAATCGGGCATCCGTTGGCTAAATATGCATCTCTGATCATGTCTGGAGTGACCCTGCCAGAGCTTGGGTTTACCAAAGAAGTGATTCCTAAGCATGTTTCTGTCAAGGAAGCTGTTCTTCCATTTGAGAAATTCCAAGGCTGTGACATTCTCCTTGGACCAGAGATGCGCAGCACTGGAGAGGTTATGGGCATTGACTATGAGTTTTCTGGCGCGTTTGCAAAGGCTCAGATTGCTGCTGGACAGAAGCTCCCTGTAAGTGGTACTGTGTTCCTTAGCCTAAATGACCAGACAAAGCACCACCTTGCTGAAATGGGGCGTGGGTTTGGTGAACTTGGCTTCAACATTATTGCCACATCTGGAACGGCCAAAGTACTTGAGCTGGAGGGCATTCCAGTGGAGCCTGTTCTGAAAATACACGAGGGGCGGCCAAATGCCAGAGACATGCTTAAGAATGGTCAGATACAGGTGATGGTGATAACAAGCTCAGGCGATGACCTTGACTCGAGAGATGGGCTCCAGCTGCGCAGGCTAGCCCTGGCCTACAAGGTCCCGATAATCACAACTGTGGATGGTGCACGGGCTACCATGGACGCCATCAAGAGCATGAAGAACAAATCAATTGAGATCCTTGCATTGCAAGACTATTTCCAGCCTGCTGATGCGCCACAGAAGTTGCAAGCAGCACAAGCTGCACCTTAGGGTGATACACCCTTATGCTCTCTTTTTTATCTAATGACTTTCTTCTAATACCAACTATAATCCTGCACGATGTAGGTAGGATTTTGTTTACCTCCTAAGATAATCACACCTACTGCATGCGCAAAGGCAAGTGTTGGAAGTCATATTGGTTGCTGAGTGTCAAAATTGATGTTGGGGATTTGTATTTTCACTTTGTAACAGTAGGGTCGGCATCCATAGAATAAGGCCTCCAGTTGCATTCTGATGGTATCCTCTCCACTCTGGAGCATGTACTTGCTTGGATCCCTGTGGCACGTATTTGTGCAACTTATCTATATTGTATTTGTCCCCAGATACTGTGATTTTATCTGCCATTCTCCTTGTTACTAGATTTCTATTAAGACCAATGCAATGTAGATTTTTCTTTATTATCATTTTTTGTACGAGCAAATGATTATGTTTGTTTGGGTGATAGGAAATGCAATGAAATGTTCTGTCAGGAGTTTTGCAGTATCAGCGCGTGATGGCAGAGGCGCGTGAGCATTAGGTAATCTTTCTTCCCAATGTAGACACGTTGAGATGGTGATATATCGATAACAGGACAGATAATTCCAGGATATAAGGTGTCCAACAATACGAGTTGTACATCTCAAGGGGTAGGTCGAGTCAAGACTCTGGCAACCAAGAGCCGCTCTCGTCAACTGGGCGTGCTTTCACATTTACGTTGTATAAAACGGTAGAAAAAACGTGATTTTTTTGCAGTATTTGTTGTCCTTAAAAAACGTACATATTTATATGTGTGTGCTATCGACAGGTATGTCACCTACCGCTAAAAATACTTGGCTTTAAGATATATTATACATGGAACCAACGTAAGCCAGGGCATTGATCCTGATGAGAAGATGCACACCTGGAACTGGAAGCACCCAGCTTGGGGCCTGTATTCCGTTTTCTACCATGTGAAGAAAACTTCACAGAGCCCCCCGACAACAGCGAGTTCAACCACGCAACGTCTCACCAAAAGACCTGGAATAAGGGCGCTGGTAGAATTGGACTTTCAGAGATGTCATGCTCCAAAGTCAAAAGTCCGAAGTACAGGCCAAAGCAAGCTGACTCTCACGTCAAACTAGCTCCTTATCTTGCCACTGTACTCTTCCGTTTAACGAAGGCAAAGCGCCAGAGAAGGAATCGTCAGAAACTTGCAACTAGGCCACAAGCAGGCGCCCATCTATTTCTCCTCCTTTTCTCTCGACGAGGTTTCCAGGTTATGGAGTTGGATTGACCTGCCGGGATTGCCTTCCACTTTCCAGGACTTGGATTTTCGTTTCCTTTTTGGAAAGATCTTGATGTTCTTTAACCTACAGTTCATCGTGTTGTTCGGAAACCGAATGGAGTAGATTTTTTTCGAACTGAAATTTTTTTTTTCGAGCTCGAACTGAAAACTAGTTCAGGAAAACTGACAGGTTGTTCAGCAGTTATTGGCAAATATCGAGTTGTTGAGTCATGTATAACACAGATCAAGATCAGCATGGATTTCAACATGATGAACAAAACAACCCTTTTATTATCAAAACAATCTGGAGAGTTACATGCTTTATTTGCAAAGTTGTGAGTTCAGGCTGCGCGGCCTGTAGTTTCTACACCGTGCAACTGCTGCACCTCAGGTCAAAGAACAAGATGAAGTTACTAAAGAATTGTGACACACACACAACGAAAGAACCAAGCATAAGAAACAAAATTCCTATCTCTGATCTAGCTCTATAACTATCTAAAAATGCTGTTAAAGCTTTCATAAGAGCAGCACGAGACTGTGGCATAAAAAATCACTTGCCCTTGTGCTTGGGAAGAGTGAGAGCCACTGCCGGTATCTGAAACCCGGTGAACTGCTGCCCCGGGGACCTCCTGATTTCCGGACTCGGGATCGGGAGCCGGCGACCGGTGGGGGTAGGAAGACCCATGTAGTGCAGCCTGGGTGACAACCTGATCTTCGGGCTCGGGCGAGGCGACGGGATCGGTAGCCTATTCGCACTCGGAGATGGCACCAATCTTGGTGACAGATTGACATGCTCAAGAGCCATGCTCTGGAGATCAGCCGGGTAGTCCCGGACACAGCCGATACGCGCGCCAGCAGCGGTTGCCCATTTGAACGATGGGAGGCTGGCCATCTTCGTCGTTGCTTCCTCGGTTTCTGCACTGTCCTGTGCAACCATATCCTTGACAATGTCCATCTCAGGCAGTTCAATCTGCGAGCTGTCCAAAGTCTCGTCATGTTCCACTTCAGTAGGCTTCTCATCTTGTTCCACTTCAGTAGGCTTCTCATCTGAGGTCTTCTTGAATGATGGGTACTCGTCATCGTCGACCGAACACCTCTGAAAATGAATTGCAAATGCTTATCAGATGACATCCCCGGAAAAAAAATCGCTGGTCAAATATATTTTCGGTGGTTAAATTTACCTTGACGTTGGTGAGATCGACACTGTTCTCCTCCAAGAAACTGATGAACTCTTTGAAGTTCTCTTCTGTTGGGAGGTAGTGACCGCTATACGGCCATATTGCCCTGAGAATACCGTCTTTGGCAACCAATCTACCGGCAGCTGTTGTCGCCGCACCGGCTAGGAAACTCGAGTGCTGAAATTTACCCTTCTTCTTCTGCTCACAAGAGATTAATATACAGTCAGGACTGATTCATCATGGCATAGAATTCTATCATGCACGCCTACTTAATAAGACATAGCTCAAGGATGGAACATTCCAAGTACCTGTCCGATGTATAATGATCTAGTTGTGCTCAGCACAAATATCCATTTGGAATCCTCAGTGGTTTCCACAAGAAATCCACTTCTCCGGTACATCAGCTTTCCTTTCTCCACAATAACCTCGTAATCCGCCCTCTCGTTCTGCAGTTGGATTAGATCAGTAAGTCTACAGATGTATAGAAAATGAAAGTTGAGCTGTGACATGTTTATGTTTGGAGTTGGAGAGAGAGAGACAGAGGAAGTATTTCAAGGGCACGTACTGGTCCAAGGTACATGATCAGTTGGGAATAGAGCTTGCTTCTTGCACACTTTTGGTGATGGACATCTTTTCCGGCACCGATGTCCAGCCTGAAAATACAAACATTGTCAGGATCAGCAAGCGCAAACCTCCCTCTAATTGGAGAACACTTTTCAGATATGAGCGCGTAATTACCAGTAGAAGAATGGCTCTGTGCTGGAACTCGCAGACCAGATGTCATAGTAGAGGTGCAGGTTGTGCCCGTAGCGATGGCGCGGGTCAATCTAATTAAAGAATCAAAAACATTCGGTCAGCACAAAATCTTGCTGATTTGAGAAGGAAAAAGCAAGATTCATGAATGAGCCTTTTAGAAGTAGGAAACAAGAAGCTTACAGCTTCGAGCCAGTGCTGCAGCGCTAGTTTCTGGGCCTTCTCGTCTTTGGAGAGCCCCTTGCCGACCTTGGCAATCCTCTTCCCGGCCCTGGACCACCGGGAAGCCGCCGTCTCCTGCTTGGCCTCGTCGAAGAAGGAGATGGATTTGATGTTGAGAGACGCGGAATCGTAGGCCTTCCACCTGAAATTCGTTTCAGAAAATTCTCGTCAAGAACATGTTACCAACATGCATGTATATTGTATAGGCCGTTGTGGGCGGATTATTAATTACCAGAGCTCTTCGACGACAATGGCGCAGTCGGCCATGGTCCTCCGGGTCCTGTGGCCCTTGTAGAGCTTCTGGACCTTGGTGGCGGCGTCATCGAGCTCGCTCTTGGGCCTCGGGGAGACGAACTGCGCCAGGGAAGGAGACGTCGGCAGCCTGCTCCCGGGGCTGAGGAGCACGAGGGTCCTCGGCCGCGCGCCGTTGATGCACCGGCTGCTGACCGTGTCCTCCGGCTCATCGGCCTCCCAGTTCTTGAAGCTGAGGGACCTCTCTAGGCCGCCGCGCGCCATCTTCTTCTTCTTGGGCGGCCCGGCGACGACCCTCGGGGACGGCGACCTCAGCGGCGCGGCGCAGGCATCCCTGGGACTGCTCTGCGGCTTCGGGGAGAGGAGAAAACTTCGTTCTGTGTTGAGCGGGCTCAGCGACATCTCACCTCTGTACCCCGTCCTCTCCTTTTGTGCTGGGGGAGGCTGGTCCAGGTGGTCAACTTGTTCTGCAAATCAGAGAGCAGGAAGATAAGCTCGTTTTTTCGTCATGAGAGAAAACAATTGGTTTGGTGGCTGCTGGAGAGATTAAGAAACTACAGCAGAGACGCAACAGACGCGAGCGCTACTGAGATTCTTGGCAATAAAAACAAAAACAGAGCACAGAGGCTTGATTGGCCTTGACGGAAGCAGAGCCAAGAAGCCGATTTTACCTCGTAGTAGAATCTACTGAAACGCTACAAGAAGAAAACACAGAAGCTCTAGTAACTCTCTCTCTAACCTCACAAGCTCCATGAAGAAGCAAGAACATGGCCAGCAAGAAACAGGGAGAAGAAGAATCGCAACTAGAAGCACTAGGTGAAAGAAAATCCATGGTTGACGTACCGGTTGTCGACGGAGCTGAGCGGCGCAGTGGTAGATCGAGCTGGGTTGGATCGGATGGAAGGAGAGAGATGAGGCAGTGAGCCACTGGTGATGGATTGAGCTTGGAGACGCTCGCACGCATATATAGTAGCAGCAGGTCGAGCGGCGTGGGAGTGGGGCGCGGAGCACAAGTCCAAGTTGCGGAGGAGGCGGGAGACCGGTGACCGGTCGTCGCCGCGAGGGCTTGGAAGAACGTAGACGAAGGATCCGCGTAAGACGCGTGCGCCTGCGTGCGTGCTAACTGCCATGGTTTTTCTACGCCAAGCTAAAAAAAAATCATCTTTTATTTTTTGCGGCTGTTGTTGATGCCTGCGTTTAAATTCGAGTAAATGTCCGTACTGAATGAAAGGGACGGTCGAAGAATCAACGTTTCAGTCTTTCATTTGCAAACAAAAAAAAGTCTTTCATTCTAAAACGCGGTATCTCTTCCATCGGAACCGTTCCTTCATCGTCCTTCCTCACTAGTATCAGAGGAGTATTTGTGATGTGATAGCTAGTAGTAATTGTTCAGCGCTAAATGTAGGTCGTGGTTAATTCCAGGCTGCTATCTAGTACGTATATGCATGTGTATTCATGTCATGGTGGCTGCGCCTACCATCCTGCATTATTAGTGTGCTAATTAATTGTTGCAGATATCCATACACATCGATCGTACGACATCATTCATGAATATTTGTACATTTTTTCAGCGGACTATAATAAACATTCGACTAATCATATAACAAAATTTTCTGTTGAGGAATACATTCGAGTAACCGAACTTTCTTATCTTCCTTTTCTTTTGCGGGCTTGTTTTTCAAATTATTGCATTGGGGATACATCTAGCTAGTCCTTTTGGGCGCTTGTTGCATTATTAGTGCTCTACAGTAATTAATTGTTGCAGATATCCGTACACATCGATCGTACAACATCATTCGTAAACGAACTTTCTCTCTTCCATATCTTTTTGCGGGCTTGTTTTCCAAATTATTGTACACTATTAGGGATACGTCCAGCAAGTCCTTGGACGCTCGTTGTATGTCCTAGATAACTCCAACGACACGATCCATTCCAAATATAAATTGTGTATGTTTTCTCCGTTTGCATCGTGCCACTGACAGATGTCCGGCTCGTCCGGTTGTGCAACGAACACGACCTATTTTGGCCAAGGACATATGCAAGGCCACGGCGCTCCCGTAGCTCAACATATGCCATAAATTTCTCCGCAAATTAACATTCAAATTCGTCTCGCCGACCTCACCGACGAGCAGAAAAATTCTTAGTATGGTTGTACATAGTTAAAAGTTTAGGGTTCCACTAATCAATTATAAGATTAACTAGGAGGAGTTTTGAGCTATGGTTTGGTATGAATATTTATGTCCTCCCAAAAAGAATGGGTTTACTATACATAGCTTGCTCCGCCCATGCGTGTCAATAAGACACAAGCCATGTTTCTTCCATTGCGTGAGTTTGTGTTTTCTGCCTATCCCAGATATACAAAGAAAAGAACAGAGCAAACGGACTAGATCATGCACAACTTGCTCTCTGTTTCTCGCGCTATTGCCAACTTCCTTTTGTCATGCAACTTCTAGATTTACACATTCCGGAGACCGTGAGCAGGCCCAAAAACCTATACCTTTGAGATCATGCACCGAAAGAGGGTCAATAAGGTTCTTGGTGATCATCTCGGCGCGACTGATCGCTTCCGTTCGATTATAATTGTGCAAACGATTCGACTATATTCTCCACGCAGAACTACGTTAGCTTCACCATCATGGTGGCGATGATAATGTTGTCATGCTGGCCTTCCCGGTCGGCATGTATGTGCTACTCATCTCTTTATTTGCACCACTAGTATTCTGTTCATATACAGGACTGCAATATTCGTGATTAAATTTACTGGTGCATTTTTTATGTTGCTTTTGCTACTTAAACTCATTTAAAAATTACTAATATTCTAACAAATTACAGCACTAGGTCAATGTAAATAATGTTGCTAAAATAATTTGATGTAAGCAACAATTTCCATGAATAGACTCGGCTATCATGCACGCATCCTGACGGCGAGCTTCGTGTACACAATAACTTTGATCTCTGTTTTTATGCTCGACGATGGTACGACTGCGACACGATCGACCGCATCAACGCGAGAGGCTGCGCTTCTCTGCATTCACTTCTCCTCCGTGTTTCCCCACTAACCAAAAGAGAAAGATCGACCTCAATCAGTAATTGAGAATGCCACATGGTGATGATAGGAACGGGTAGCTGCCCCCGGAAACATCCTGCTTGACCTTCCTGTACCTGACACCAAGTAATAGTGAGTTCTCTGTCTTGAACAACACCTTTGATGGGAGTTCGTACTAATGATAATCTAGAAGCATCATCAACTTGATGACTGAATACATAGATGATACTTGAAAAATATATAGATATTTGCCACTCGAAAGAATGTTCTCTTGTCTGATTGGCAATTGGGACCAGAGGCCACATGACACTCAGGCATGGAGTGACGAATCTATACCTCTTATAAGACAAAACCCCACTAGAGGATCATTTAAGTTGTCTATCTTAACATGCAGCCTATCCACGTCATCACATATTCACAGCCGTCCGATTCTCATGATCTTCTTCATTCTCAGCCGTCTGATCACATGTTAAACTCAAAGTTACGCATAACGATCAGTACATGTGTTGTTCCGTTTCTGGAACGTTTTCTTAATTGCTCACACGGCACACCCTGTTACAAGCGATAGCAAAACAACGATGAAATTAAGCAAGATCAAACCAACGGGGACACGAGATTTTAACATGGAAAATCCTTCCAACAAGGAAGAGAAAAAACCACGGGCGCCAGCCAGCAATACTTCACTATTTCGAGTGAGGTTACAAACGCGCCGGGATTTACAATGTGTGGCTTATCTCCGGCGGCGGCTTACAAGACGTATTTATAGTGGTCCTGACCTAATCTAGGTCGGTAACAAGTGGTGTCCAGGTCGGTTACAACTCGTACCGTACCGCGGGTGCAGCGCCCCCGCACCCCCGGCAGATCTCCTGTCTCGGGCCATCGCGGTGGGCTAACGCCTCCGCTTCGCTTCGGCCCAAGCCTACCGGCGAAGGGCCTCGCTTTGCTCCGTCGTTAGCCTTCTCACTTATAGAACCGGATTTGGATCACCATAAAATAACACACCCTTCGTCTCCTATGTCAGGCATTAGTACATCACCTCCTCGCCTCTGGCATGTGAGCGGTCAAGCAAACGCTATATAATGGATATATCTCACACATCCTAATACATGTTGCCGTGGGGGATTAAATATTCCTCCTTTAACATCGTCTTCTTCTATTCTCACTGCTTTTCTCAACCCAGTGTTGGGAATATGCCCTAGAGGCAATAATAAAATGGTTTATTAGCATATTCATGTTTATGATAATAGTTTATTATCCATGCTATAATTGTATTAATTGGAAACATAATACATGTGTGGAATATAAACACCAGGTGTCCCTAGTAAGCCTCTACTGGACTAGTTCGTTAGTCAAGAGATGGTTAGAGTTTCCTAACCATGGACTTGTTATAGTCACTTGATAACGGAGTCATATCATTAGGAGTAATGATGTGATGGACAAGACCCAAATAATAAAGAGTTGCAATTGATCGTGTCACAACAGTTTTATTGCCAACACTTTTAGTATGCCAAGTATAGTTTCCTTAGACCATGAGATTATGTCACTCCCGTTTACCGGAGGAGTACTTTGTGGACATCAAACGTCACTTCGTAACTGGGTGATTATAAAGGTGGCTTTCAGATATCTCCGATGGTATTTGTTGGGTGACATGAATCAAGAGTGGGATTTGTCCCTCCATGTGACGGAGTAGATATCTCTGGGCCCTCTCGGTAATATAGCATCAGAAAGGTTGCAGCCATGTGATTAAATGTTAATCACAGAGATCCTATATTATGGACGAGTAAAGAGAATTTGCCAGGTAATGAGATAGAACTAGATATGGAGATATCAACGATCAAATCTCGGGCAAATTAAATATCGTGAGACAAAGGGAATCGTATACGAGATTAAGAATCGCTGACATCATGGTTCAATCGATAAAGAACTTTGTTGAATATGTAGGAGTCAATATGGGCATCCCGGTCCCGCTATTGATTATTGATATGATCATGTCTGCATGTTCTCGAACCCGTAGGGTCACACACTTAACGCTCCGATGTAGCTAGGGTTTAGCGATGAGATGTTTTGATGGTATGAACGAATGGTGATTCGGAGTCTCGGATGGGATCCTAGACGTCACGAGGAGTTCCGGAAGAGTCCGGAGAATAAGATTCATATATGGAAAGTGGTTTCCGGAGGTATCGGAAAAGTTCCGGGAATTTTCCGGCAGAGTACCGGAATATTCTAGAAGGTTCTAGAGGAGTCTAGAAGTGGGGCCCATAGGAGTATGGGGCCCACGTGGCATGAAGGGGTGGTGGACTGGCCTAAAGGGCCAGCCGCACCACCTGCCCCAAAGGGGCCCATGCGGGCTGAAAGGCCCAAGTGGGGGGGGGCCAAAAACCCTAGGGGGCTGGCTTGGGGACCAAGCCTCCCCAGCCGCCGGCCCTAAGAGGGCAAGGGGCGCAGCCCCCCTGGCCACCTATATAAGGAGGGGCTGGGGGAGGGCTGCCGCACCCCTGGAGCTCCCTCCTGCCCTAGCCGCCGCACCCCTCCCCTGCCGCAACACCTCCCCTTGGCGCCACCCCTCCCCGTAGGGCTACCGCCATCTCCTCCACCAAAGTTGCTGCACCACCCCTAGCCGTAGGGCTGCTGCACCATGTCCTACTCTCCCTCTCCTCTTGCTTGGCTTGGCGAAGCCCTGCTCGTGGAGACTACACCATCAACGCCACCACAACCGTCGTGGTGCCGAGATCCATCTAGCCATCTCCACCTTGCTTGCGGGATCAAGAAGGCGGAGATCTACATCGAGCCGTACGTGTGGATACCGCGGAGGTGCTGCTCTTGCGGCACTTCATCGAATTGGACTTCGAGGAAATACATCTCCTCGCGACTAGATGAGTCTAGTTGCGGGGATCGACTAGCCAACCCCTGCACCGACAAAATGCGTTTGTTGATCTTCAAGGGTAAGAGATTGGATCTCATCTTCGCTACCTCCGTCTAATAGATCTAGATCCTTGGGGTTTATTCCGCTTGTTGCGTAGGAAATTTTTTTGTTTTCTATGCTGCGACCCCTTCAGTGGTATCAGAGCCTAGATCTATTCATAGATGTTGGTGCGATTAGAACACAAGTGTTGTGGGCGTTGATATTTTATGTTGCTACCTTCTCGCGTGCACTTTGCGTCTTTGCGGTATTGTGAGATTGAAGCGGCCCGGACCAACCTTACTCGTCCACGCACGAGAGACCGGTTCCACGACTGACATGCAACTTGTTTTGCATAAGTGGCTGGCGGGTGTCTGTTTCTCTTGCTTTAGTGAAGATGCAATTTTCAATGGAAGGCCTTTCAAAAGGATGAGTAAATAAGCAACTACTATATCACCGTTGTGGTTTTGCGTAGATTAGAACGGTTCTATCTCGTTGACCCAAGCCACGTAAAAATTGCATAAACAAAGTAGAGGACGTCTAACTTGTTTTTGCAGAGGGGTCATGTGATGTGGTATGGCCAATATGTGATTTGTGATAATGTATGCAATGATCATGTTTGTAATCTTTCACGACTTGCATGTCGATGAGTACGGCAACCGGCAGGAGCCATATGGTTGTCTTTTATTTTATGTGACCTGCGTGTCATTGAATCACCATGTAATTGCTTTACTTTATTGCTAAGAGTAGCATTAGTTGTAGTTGCAATAGTTGGTGGACAACCATGGTGATGGCGCCACTATGATGGAGATCATTCGGTGATGGAGATCATGCCGGTGCTTTGGAGATGGAGATCAAAGGCACAAGAAGAAAGGCCATATCATATCATAATTATGAATTGCATGTGATGATAATCCTTTTATGCACCTTATTGTTATGCTTAGATGTGATCGCGACGGTAGCATGATAAGGTGATCTCTCACGTTAATATCAAGATGTGTTCTCCCCTAGTATGCACCTTTGCCAAAGATCTTCGTTTCGAAGCACCACGTGATGATCGGGTGTGATAGATTCTACATTCACATACAACGGGTGTAAGCCAGATTTACACACGCGAAAATACTACGTTTCCTTGACGAGCCTAGCATGTACAGACATGGCCTCGAAACACAAGAACCGAAAGGTTAAACACAAGTCATATGGACGATATGATCAACATGGTGATGTTCACCATTGAAGCTACATCATCTCACGTGATGATCGGTTGTGGTGTAGTGGATTTGGATCGTGTGTCACTAAACAACCAGAGAGATGTTGAGTTTAGTGGGAGTTCATTAAGATGAATTAAAATTATCATAAACAAAAGTCCTTAAGATGTCTTTGCAAAAATCCTTGTAGATCATGGTCGACTACGGTAGTCGGTTCATTGTTGAAAAACTGCGTCTCGATGGGTCATTTTGTTAAGTGGTACCTGCATTTGAAAGAAGTCCTAAACACCCATGCTCAGCTCTACGTGCTAGAAGAACCAATAGGAGATAAACCCAAATATTTCTGCAAGCAATGAAGAGTACATGGAGTGGTTTTGAACCACCTACTTGAAAGTCAAGTGGATGATGTGCACCTTCATGAATTCTGACCTAAGTAGACAATTCAAGAACTTGACTACAATGGAGATTGTAGATGAGCTGAAAAATAGTTTTTTAGCACAAGTTAGAATTGTAAGGTTCGAATGTCCGAACGGTTTTCTTTCACTCAAGATGAAAGAGAACACTTGCTTGGAACAACACCTGAGGATAATGCATGAGATACATCATCGTCTAGTACTTGTTTAGAACCACGAGATGAATGACGGTTTCGCGATAGATGGGGTGATACGCTAGCTTCTCCCCAGCTTCAAGAATTATGCCAGAGACTATGTCATAGCAAGGGATTTGATCACTTTCTATGAGTTTGTGTCTCGGCTGCGTCATGTCAAAGTGGAACCCATAGCAAGAGAAGTTGACAATGCAGAAAGTATATAGTGATATACAAGTTATAAGTGTTTAAATCCAAATTGCAATTGTGGCGGTTCCGATAAGTATTTGATACTCATTCTGTTTTATGAAAACAGAACCTGCTGCTTGAGATTTGCATAAGGGATATGGGAAGACGTTGCGGAATGGTGGCAATCAAGGAGTTGATGCTGGCAACGATCTGTCTCTACATTTATCGTTTAGATTAGAGGATTTGAATAAGTTTTGTAATCGAATTAAGTGTGATTTTGATTAGTGTGTCTTGCTTATGTGAGACGGTTATTCATGTTAAAGACAATGGTTGTTCTATTCTCATGAGTGATCCTTTTTGGAAATCACAAGTTTCGATTATAAGTGTATTATTCTTATTATAATCTAAATGATAAATTGGTTGAACATTTATAAATAAAAGACATGCTAATGATATCCAAAACTTAATAATGATAATTGTTTTAGTCGTGCTGAATATTGAATAAACATTTTGATGTTTTATCAATGCGCCTTGTTGAAGGAGTATGACTAAAATGCCACCCTTTGGAAGTGTGTCATGAGTTGCCGAAGATAAACACAAGTGTTGGTTGTATTTTCAGCGAATGTTAAATGTCATTATTTTGTGTACTCCATCATAAATGAAATGATTAAATAGGTGTATTTATTCGAGTTATGATATTTGATGAGATCAAATAAATTTCTGGAGTTTAGGATATTAAGTTAACAAGAAAATTGAGTCTTTATGATTTGATCAAAAGAGACAAAATATTTGAGTTATATGTTAGTATGCGAACTTGTGAGAAGTGTTATCACAAATTACAATGTTTAGAATATTTCAAAGGCGTTTGATATGTCCTAAGATATTGTAATCACACACTATTTGATATTGTGTGGTCTCAAAGAAGGGTTTTATTTCGGGGGTTTAATAATAGCATTTAGATTTATTTGATAAACACTCTGTTTTAAATAAGGGTCTATTTAATGATTTGCATTTCGCATATGAGTTATGTGAAACAGTGGTTTCAATAATTATGGGATAATTAGAAATTATTGCAAATAAAGTTTGTAGTATATTCATATGTGACTATGAATAGAGATTCCACAATGAGAGACTAAAAGGGACAAATCAATTGTTGGTTGTGTTAAAGGTTTTAGTGGTTTTTATCGTGAAAAGGTTTCATGGATAAAAGAATTGTTGGAATGAAATTGAGAAGCTAAAAACTTTCTTGTTTATGTATCAAGTGGCACATTTAGATGCTATGTTGGTTAAAACTTGACACATAAAGGAATTAATGATGGTGATCATTGAATTTCGGTTTAGCTTGTCTAAAGAAAAGTAGGATTCAAGAATATGGTATTTTGTCAGGTTACAAAATATTCATGATTTACTTGTCATGTTTGAGAAACAAGACATACCTACGAAACTACAAAGAAGAAATAGAAACTTAAATACGAAAGTGACTAAGAGTCATCCTATGTGAAGTTTAAATCACAAAGTAATTGTTGCTTGATTTTGTGAAAGTGATGTTTCACATATTTATTCCTCAAAAGGGGTTTTGCAGGGAATAAATAAAACTTAAAGCTAGTAAAGTACTAGCATTTCGTATAAAGAGTTCTCGATATTAATAGTTAATTAAGAATTTTGGAGGTGTCCAAAATATCGAGAATATACACGAGTGTGATCTAATTAAGATATGTGGCGACATATGTTAAGTTAGAGCAGAAACTATTTTCTAAAGATCAAAATATGTGGTGACATATGTTTGAGTGGGAGCTAGTTAAATCATGGTCAAATATAAGGATAACATATTTCTGAGTGGGAGCCAAAGTGGTTTCACAATTTAATATGTGTATGGTGTATATTTGAGTGGGAGTTTACAACATCTTGTTTGAGTGAAATGGAGATTTCATAAATGTTGTAAATGAGTCAGGAACCAACGTATAACTTGTGAAGTTAGTTTGAAACGTCAAATATCCATGGAGATGGATGTATCTATGGAGGATAGATATGTTTGATAAAGAATTATGTCATGATGTTTAACCTAAGTAAGATTTTGAATGAGTTCAAAATAAAACAAGAGAAGAAAGGTTCATCTGCTTGTGAAAAATAGGTGAAACATTGAGTTGATAACTCAGTACAAAAATGATGGTTGGAGGATATGTTAGAATTCGCTATGAATTGTTCATAGGTCGAAAACATATAAGAACCATGTGTTTGTATTTGACGATGTGTGACCCAACTTCTTGGTTAGAAGAACATGTTAAGTGAGGAGTCATTTTTCATGGAGTTGAGATAATAGAATCTAGAGATTGGTAGACTTGGTTGAAGTCATAAAACCAAACTAGATTGGGGATCTCATAATAGCAGAAGCGCAGCGAAAGCATGATCGAAAATATCGAAGTGACATGATAGCACTGTCGATTTGTGAGTCTACAACATATAGGAGTATATGATTAATTCAAGGATTAAAAGATATAATATTATGGTTTGAGAAATTTTATTTCAAGACTGAGTGAGTTCCGGGTGCACATGCTATGTGAAAGTCCTCTTGACTGATCATACGTCATGTAGGCATAAAAGGGAAACGAAAATCTCACTCTCTAACCAAATATATTATATTCATCATGTGATGATGAGAATTATCATGTGATGATAATAGGTTTATCATGAGATGATAAAGTAATGTCAAATTAGGTGACATTGACGTTTTGCAAAGAACATAAAGAACTGTATAGTACAGAACACGGACAGAACCTCTTCCACGAATAAACATGATCAACACTGAGACTCCATGAGTGTTAGACACCATGAGTGTTGGATCGAGAAAATGTAAACTAGATTATTGACTCTAGTGCAAGTGGGAGACTGTTGGGAATATGCCCTAGAGGCAATAATAAAATGGTTTATTAGCATATTCATGTTTATGATAATAGTTTATTATCCATGCTATAATTGTATTAATTGGAAACATAATACATGTGTGGAATATAAACACCAGGTGTCCCTAGTAAGCCTCTACTGGACTAGTTCGTTAGTCAAGAGATGGTTAGAGTTTCCTAACCATGGACTTGTTATAGTCACTTGATAACGGAGTCATATCATTAGGAGTAATGATGTGATGGACAAGACCCAAATAATAAAGAGTTGCAATTGATCGTGTCACAACAGTTTTATTGCCAACACTTTTAGTATGCCAAGTATAGTTTCCTTAGACCATGAGATTATGTCACTCCCGTTTACCGGAGGAGTACTTTGTGGACATCAAACGTCACTTCGTAACTGGGTGATTATAAAGGTGGCTTTCAGGTATCTCCGATGGTATTTGTTGGGTGACATGAATCAAGAGTGGGATTTGTCCCTCCATGTGACGGAGTAGATATCTCTGGGCCCTCTCGGTAATATAGCATCAGAAAGGTTGCAGCCATGTGATTAAGTGTTAATCACAGAGATCCTATATTATGGACGAGTAAAGAGAATTTGCCAGGTAACGAGATAGAACTAGATATGGAGATATCAACGATCAAATCTCGGGCAAATTAAATATCGTGAGACAAAGGGAATCGTATACGAGATTAAGAATCTCCGGCATCGTGGTTCAATCGATAAAGAACTTCGTTGAATATGTAGGAGTCAATATGGGCATCCCGGTCCCGCTATTGATTATTGATATGATCATGTCTGCATGTTCTCGAACCCGTAGGGTCACACACTTAACGCTCCGATGTAGCTAGGGTTTAGTGATGAGATGTTTTGATGGTATGAACGAATGGTGATTCGGAGTCTCGGATGGGATCCTAGACGTCACGAGGAGTTCCGGAAGAGTCCGGAGAATAAGATTCATATATGGAAAGTGGTTTCCGGAGGTATCGGAAAAGTTCCGGGAATTTTCCGGCAGAGTACCGGAATATTCTAGAAGGTTCTAGAGGAGTCTAGAAGTGGGGCCCATAGGAGTATGGGGCCCACGTGGCATGAAGGGGTGGTGGACTGGCCTAAAGGGCCAGCCGCACCACCTGCCCCAAAGGGGCCCATGCGGGCTGAAAGGCCCAAGTGGGGGGGGGGCCAAAACCCTAGGGGGCTGGCTTGGGGACCAAGCCTCCCCAGCCGCCGGCCCTAAGAGGGCAAGGGGCGCAGCCCCCTGGCCACCTATATAAGGAGGGGCTGGGGGAGGGCTGCCGCACCCCTGGAGCTCCCTCCTGCCCTAGCCGCCGCACCCCTCCCCTGCCGCACCACCTCCCCTTGGCGCCACCCCTCCCCGTAGGGCTGCCGCCATCTCCTCCACCAAAGTTGCTGCACCACCCCTAGCCGTAGGGCTGCTGCACCATGTCCTACTCTCCCTCTCCTCTTGCTTGGCTTGGCGAAGCCCTGCTCGTGGAGACTACACCATCAACGCCACCACAACCGTCGTGGTGCCGAGATCCATCCAGCCATCTCCACCTTGCTTGCGGGATCAAGAAGGCGGAGATCTACATCGAGCCGTATGTGTGGATACCGCGGAGGTGCTGCTCTTGCGGCACTTCATCGAATTGGACTTCGAGGAAATACATCTCCTCGCGACTAGATGAGTCTAGTTGCGGGGATCGACTAGCCAACCCCTGCACCGACAAAACGCGTTTGTTGATCTTCAAGGGTAAGAGATTGGATCTCATCTTCGCTACCTCCGTCTAATAGATTTAGATCCTTGTGGTTTATTCCGCTTGTTGCGTAGGAATTTTTTTTGTTTTCTATGCTGCGACCCCTTCACCCAGTTCATTTGTTCTTTAGATCCCCTAGCAGACGCGAGATATCTGACGATTTTATTCTCTTGCAGGCATATCTTTGATGTACTTCTCATATTCCAAGCGGATGACCTAATCAGCAACTTGAAATCCATCGACTCTACACCCCCCCTTGCTTTTCCCTATTAAATCTTCTATTTTCTATTTGGGTTTCAGAGACTAGCTGAGCTTGGATCTCCATGATGCAACTGCTACCCAGAGCGGTCTGCTGTGTCTGCACTCACTACGTCACGTCCTGAATTCGAGGCACTTTCCTAGAGGCAAATTTAAAAACTGCCTCTGATGTTTACTTTTGGAGGCACTTTTACAAGTAATGCCTCAAATTATTTAGCATTTAATGGTAATTTAGAAGTAGTGCCTCAAAAAGTTTTTATTTAGTGACACTAATCAAAAGTGCCTCTAAATGAATATTATCTTAGGCATCTAAAAGTGTCTCAAATAGTAATCATTAGAGGCACTTTTGATTAGTGTCTCCAATAACTATCATTTAGAGGCACTAATAAAAAGTGCCTCAAATAGTTACCATTTGAGGCAGTTTTAGATGCCTCAAATAGTATTCATTTAGAGGCACTTTTAAATAGTGCCTCCAATAACTATCATTTACAGGCACTAATAAAAGATGTCTCAAATGGTTACTATTTAAGACGCTTTTAGATTTGCCTTTAAATGAAAAAAAATATCAATACAGTAAAGCTCTTAATTACAGACTTGCTAACTAACTATCGACTGATTTTTAATTGGACAAAAGTCAAATCACTAGCTGTTCTTTTGTGCTTCGATTTGTGCAGTCGACTGACTATTTTTAGGCATCAGTCAAAATTTTGTGCTACCGATTCGATTCATCTCCATAATTAGCGCTCTCACCAACAAAGGCAAGCCTCCGTGATTGTTTTTGTTGGTCTGCAGTACGTTGTTTGGGTCGTACGTGGTAGCTTTCATCTGCTCCGGAATTAGGATATGGGCTGCTTGTGTTGTGAGCCGATAGGTACAGCGTCCTTGTAATCATGTAGACTACATTTTCCCTTATGTTTTTTTTTTATAAGTTCTTTTATTTAAAAAATTACAGCCCATTACACTAGTATTTACATGATCTGAAACATGTAAATTTAAATTCGTGATAAGTCAATTTTCTTCCTATCATTAGATGGCACGTGGCCTAGAAAAAATCAATTAATCACTTAGACGATCATTAACCAGATTTATGTGCGTGCTATTGGTTCATCTTGCTAACTAGAATTAGAAATAAACAAAGAAAACAGGGAAAGAGACAAAATCCACTATACATAATTACAAAACTAAAAATACAGTTCTGTTTACCTGAAAATCAGTCAAGTGATAAATAGACACTCCCAATTAATTAAGACAACAAAATGCCATGAAGTTTCGCGCACTGACGACATGCGACGCAACTGCCAGGATGTTTAGCGCAGGACGCTTGGCAGCAGGTTGCATCGATGAGCTCTTCTGGTTGCTCGATCCGCCTTGTGGGACGACCGTTCACGCAGGAAAGTCTGGGTCGGTGTCGTCCGACGACGATCTGGCTTCAGCTAGCAGGACGGGTTGGAACACGGGCGCGAGAAAAAGCATCAGTGCGCGTCGATGGATCAAAAGCGCCCATCTGCCTCGGTCGTCACGGACGCAGGGCGGCTCTTTGCTGAACCCTAACCCTAGCCGCCATGGCCAAGGCCTCCGACTCGGCAGGCACGCATTGACGCCTCCGGCTGCTCTTGTTCGCTCACCATCGCCATATCGCCTCCCTCTCGAGCTCTACTCGTCCTCGTCTCCGGACGCCGCTCCCACCACCCCAACGACACAACATAGGAGAGAAAACATATCCCTAACTACTAGGCCAGAACGGAAGAGAGAGGTCCCCCTCCCTCCTACCACCGCCGGAGCGGCAACCGGAGAAAGAGGGGACCAGGACCAACATCCTAGCCGGAGGCGATCGGAAGATTGGCCGCCGCCACCTCTAGCTAGAGGAGGGGAGGAAAAGCGTGTATATGGTTAGTGATAAGACGTTACTAAAGCTCTAGGAAATAGCATAAAAAATTAAAATCCACACTAGTGTACAAAATCCACACTTGCTCCGTATGTGAGGAGTCACGCACGCGTTCACTTCCGCGTAGTACGTGTTTGCTACTCGAGTGATTGTTTTTTTTTTTTTTTGCAACCAAAAGAAGAGCCCGCCACGGACATCTGAGAGCCAAATCCATCTCTCCCGCGCGGCTATCCCATCTCGCGCCGCCATCCTCTCTCACTAGCCCCCACGAGTCGACCCACCGACGGAGCCGGGAGCCGGCGGCCGGAGCGATTCCGCCGAATCTGCGTCTACCAGGACGCCGCCGCCGTTGACCTCAACTACTAGCAGGATGCCGCGAGAGGCCGAGAGCGTCTTCATCACCTGTCAGAAAATCAGAAGCGGAGAAGCGAAACCCGAACGGACCCATCCCGCCCCCTCTCCCATCCGCCACCACCTCCCCGCACATCCATGCCGCGACGCGCCGCCTCTCCCTGGCGGCGCCCGCGCGGGCCCGCTCCCTAGGCCTCCCGCGCAGGCGCCCCGTCCGCTACGCGTCGCTGCGCCTGCGCGCGTCCGCGGCGGCGGAGGCCACCACGTCGGCGAAGGAGGGGGCCGAGGAGCTCGGGTTCGAGGAGATGGCGTCCCGGACGACGCGGAGGTACTACATGCTCGGGGGCAAGGGAGGCGTCGGGAAGACGAGCTGCGCGGCGTCGCTGGCCGTGCTCCGCCGCTACGGCGACGGCCCCGCGGTCATCCTCGTCGACGCCGTCAACATCGACTCCCCCGGCCACATCGACTTCTGCTCCGAGGTCTCCTCCGCCGCACGCCTCTCCGACCCGGCGCTCATCCTCGTCGACGCCGTCGAGGGCGTCCACATCCAGGCCTTCCTCGAGCGCCTCCGCCCCTGCCTTGTCCTCAACAAGCTCGACCGCCTCACCACCGAGCTCCACCTCACCCCCGCCGAGGCCTACCTGCGCCTGTACCGCATCCTCTCCGACGTCAACTCCATCTACTCTGCGCTGCGCTCGCACTCCTACTTCTCCGTCCTCGCCTCCCTCCGTCCTCCGATGGTCTGACATTGTGAGTTAGTCGCCCCTTTTATGGTACAGTTTGATTGATTTGAACTATTACATGACTCGTAAGTTTGGGGTTTGGGGACCGAAAATTCCATTTGGAGCTCGTTCTACATGGAGCTCTTTTCTTCAATATTTTTTGAATAGACATTTTAAAGTTTCAAAAAATCCCAAAAACAATCCTAGTTGTTGACATTTACTTACTCCACAGTCCTGCAAATTTTTAATTCAAAATAGTTTGTACTCCGACCTACACAAAAATGACAAATTCTGACAAATCTAAAAATTTCAAATCTGACACTGTTCACCGACTCAGATCAAGAAATTTGTCATTTTTACACAGCTCAAAATACAAAATATTTGTATTGATTTTTTTGCACACCGGCAGAAATGATCATTGTCTACCACTATATTTTTTTGCAGATTTTTCCGAATCATAAAAATATCAATTTCGAAATTTTTAAAAAACGGGCTACATGGAGCTCGTGTTCCAAAACGCTACACTCGTTTGGGGACATGTATTTCAAACTTTATCGAGGGAGTTAACTTGTTTGATAATTTTGATGATTCGTTGCGATGATGCTTGAAGTATGTTATCGAGGGAGTTAACTTATTTGATAATTTTGATGATTCGTTGTGATGATGCTTGCAGTATGATTTGGTTATTTGTTGTGACTAGTAAACGTGCACGTGTAATACACGTGTAATAATAGTGAATACAATATTAATAACTCACAAATATCAATGATTTTAATTATCAAAGTGAATAAACAAATATAACAGAATTCACATGTCGATATGATAAATGAAACGACAATACTAATTAATCAATCGAAATTCATTTTAACACAAACTTATATCTATTAATTATTAAAAGAAAATAACAATCGGAGAAAATAAAACTTTGTTCCACACATATGATGACTTAATAGAAAACTTCAGTGCTATAAATGGAGATCGAGCACTCTACTTTCTATTTATTGGAGTATTATTTTTGACTTGCGTAACTAATCTTGCAGGTCCATCGTTGCTCGCTTTGTACCCTCATTCAGGTAACAAAATAAATGTTTCACCGAGGAAGTCTTCGATGGGGGTTCTTCGGTGGGATCGACGTCGCCCTCGTACATGTCTCTCCTTAATAACACCAATCTTTTGACATGCTCTCGTATCGACATGTCAACATGTACACGCGCCTTGACATCTAAGTCATAAGAAAAAATACATGAGCGATATAACATAGAAATAAATCATAAAATGGTATATATATATATATATATATTTGATTCTTCACCTTGTAGAAGATAATACTGATGGGGCGTCACCGACATGGAGTCGTCGTCGGTGTGGTATGTTCGTCAAGCGCCGACGCGACGGTATGGGTGATGGGGCGTGTGGATCGTTGTGGCTTAGCGAGGTGGCCATACAAACCCTGAGTCCCTAACCGCCACCATTCGTTGGGAAGTAATCTTTTTACGCCCAAAATTTTTAAATAATACATTTTTTTATTGTTTTAGGGAAATAATGCGCTTTTTTTTTAATTTACAAAAATATTACAGCCTCGGCTTCGGTAAAGCCGACGAGACCCCGTCGGTGTCCACCACGCCGAGTAGGCCTGTCGGCTTGCACCAAGCCGAGCAGGTCGCCGCGTTGGTCATTGGCAGGCCGACCAGCCCTGTCGGCTTCCACCAGGCGAGCAGGTGCTGGGTCCCGAGGCGCGTACGCTGTCGGCTTCGTCGACGCCGAAAGGTTCATGCACCGCACGCCTGCTGGCCCGCCTGCTGCACCTTCTCTCTTTCTTCTTTCTTCTTTCTCCTCCTCCTCTCTTTCTTCTTCCTCCCGACGCCTCTCTTTCCTCACTCTGCTGCCTCCATTTCTCCTCAATTGTTAGCACATATACACTACATTTTAGTTGATTTTCCACCCACAAAATCATCCCCAAAGCAGTAGGCAGTAAGGGAAAGCTTCGATCTGTCAATGGGGTAGATTATGGAGGCAATTTGTGGGTGGTATTAGGGAGCAATGGTGGAGATCCGGTGGAGGTTGGTGTTGGGGTAGGAGCTGAAGGTTCGTGGTGGTGTTGCTGCTGTGGCGATTAAGGGCACGCTTCAAGGGTATGATTTTTTATACATTGGTTATTTCATATCAGTTAACAAATCGAGCTATTTGTTAGTACTATAAATATTTTGTTAGTGCCGGTAGGACGAACGGTCGTGTAGTAATATATGTAGAGTTGGTCGTATAAATTAGTTGGTCCGGTAGTAATATTTAGTACTCGTTGGGAATCATTTTTATACTATGATATGGAAGTTGACGAGTCTTATTATAATTTTTTTAGGTCAGCAGAGATGTGTACTTTAGTAAGATTTTATTATGGTTCGGGTACTGTCCGAACAAATGATCAGGGAGTTGATCTGAGTGAGTTTCAGTTTGTGGACATGGATATGAATGCTCCTGCCACATGGTCCATTAGTCAGGCTGAAGACTGGTTGACAGGATGTTTAGGCCTTAATCCGTCAATATACACCGTCGGTGTGCATGCACTATGGACGAAGTCCAGAACCAACGTCTTCTTTATTTTGAGGCCCGTACAGGACACCTCTCAGTGGGTGCGATGGTTGCAAGGCTGCGAAAAAAGGGGAATAAACCCTACGGCCTTACTGCTTCCCGTCGAGAAGGAGATCACCCCCCCTGAAGGAGAGGGCGCGTACGATCCAGGCCAAAATAGTGAGTATATGTATACTTCTGAGTCAAATTATGGAGGTGGTGGTTATGAATCAGGGCAGAGCAGTCAAGCAATTGGAGGACATGGTGATGTTGGCGAGGAAGTCAGTGTGGATGCAGCTAGTGGCGAGGCAGATGGGGACGAGGTAGATGGGGAAATGCAGAATCAGATGGAAGAAGAAGATACAGATGGTGAAAGTGGTAATGGTGATGAATCTGACGAGGGTAGTGAAGAAGAGGAGTTGCCTTTGCTTCATGCCTGGAATCAGGACTTCACTAATTCAATGAATGTGAACGATGGCCACGATTCTGCCTGGCAATATCACCAGAACAACATGGCCAAAGGTGCTAGATATCAGGACAAGCAACATCTGAAGGACGCCATAATTCAGTGGGCAATTTCAACTAACAGGGTTTTGAAAACAACTGTGTCAAGTAAGCGATTTCTGACAATGGAGTGTGAAGACATTAATTGTCCCGGTAGGGTGCACGGGTTAATCCCTAAGTATGACACAACATGGGTGGTGACTGACTTGGTACTGCACACATGCCGTATTACAAGTATCCCGAAAGATCATCGCAACTTGTCTTCCACTCTTATTGCTCGGATGCTGTACACGGAGATTGTGGAGAGCAAAACCATGGAAGTTAAGGCTATTATGCATAAAGTGAAGACAAGGTGGGGTTACCAAATTGAGTATGACAAGGCTTGGAGGGCTAAGCAGAGTGCGCTTGAGAGCAGATTTGGGTCGTTCTTTGACTCATACGACTCTGTGGTTCGTCTTCTGCACACACTGCAGGCCCGAAATCCAGGCACGTATGTAGACATCCAACACTTTTTGATGCCTGAGTTCCCAACGGTGAAGGTGCTGCATCGAGTTTTTTGGTCTTTTGGTGTATGCATTGAAGCTTTTAGTCATTGTCGACCTGTGATATGTGTTGATGGGACATTTCTCACTGGCAAGTACAAAGGTCAGATTTTGACTGCCATAGGTCAAGACGGGAACAATCAGGTCGTCCCACTCACATTTGCCTTTGTGGAGAGTGAGAACACTGCAAGTTGGTTATGGTTCTTTAGACAGTTGAAAATAGCTGTTGTGCATGATAAGCCGAATGTCTGCATCCTTCATGACCGGCATGCAGCCATACACGCAGTATGCTATAGACAGTAAGTACCCAGGCGGTATATCTCGTCTTTGCACTAGAGATCGCGCGTACTGGATGACAAAATCGAAAATCATCTTCGATGTCTCCGTTGAGTAAATGGCCCAACAGAGGGTAATGAGACAATTTGGTCTTCGCCAGGAGGTCGTTCCCCCGCCTACGGAACATCATGTGCCAGCCATCGTCCATAGGTATTTTAAACTACCGTAACGCATATATGATTATTAGTTCGACATGTTTGAATAATTAATTGTCTAACACACAACTTATTTTTTAGATTGTCTAGGAAGGGTACTAACAGGACGGCTCAACAATGGCTCACGAGACTTCAGCCGTTCGTTACAGAGTGGGAGACTGCGGATACGTGGGTCTGGGAAGAGGCTCGCGTGTTTGATCTCTCGCTTTTCAACGACTATTTACGGCGGTACATGTCCGAGGCACGACTACGTATTATCAATCATCCTCATCCGGACGAGATCCCAGCACCATCTACTTGGGATTTGTACCCGAGTCAGTCTACTTCTGGCTCCAGACAGCATGCGGTAAATATACGTCAATTATCAAAACTTTCTTATTTAATTCCTATGCACACGTGCTTAATACTGTACGTCATAATTTCAGGCAGATTTGACGATGGAGCTTCACAACGACTTCGTTCAGTACGGGCGTTCTCTTTCTACGGGGCCTCTTCTACAGCGAGACCGCCATGTGTCCTGGCTGAGGCGTATGGAGGGAAAGTTACGGCATATCTACGAGACTATCACGTGCACTCGCACTTCGGACGTTGCTCACCAGCAGGGTGCACCGCGGCCCCCACGTCCGTCGACGCAGCAGCAGCCTGAGCAGCGACAGCACACGCGACCTCGCCTATCACCGCAGCGGACGCCCGCACCTCCTCCTCCTGACCAGCCTGGAGGTTCGGCGTGGCAGCATACGCAACACAACCCTACGTCGAGCTTCCAATTTCGGCCACAACCACAGCCACATGGTATGTATATACATGTATACTATTTGCCCATAAAAATGAAGTGAATACTTAAATTAGTGCGTTGCAGGTGCTTTCATGCACGGGCAACCGTCGTCTATGTCCGGATCCGCGTGGGGGAGTGATCAGGAAGGCGGAAACCAGATGGACGATATTCAAAGTTGGATAAACATGTACGACCAAATACAGGGCACACAACCACCCCAGCCGACGCAACCCACGCAGGAACAACAGTTTAACGAGGACGGTACCCCTCTTCGTCAACCGACGCGTCGTGGCAGACGGAGGTAGCGACACCTTTGTCTATCACTACATATATTACTATCTAGCTATGTAATAAGTGTGGAACTCGATTTTATTTTTAGCAACTGTGGTACTATTTTAATTTGTAATAAGTGAGGAACTATGTACGAGACAGTATATTTGTATCAGACATAGTCGTATCTATATTTGATCAGACAATGCTTCCGACATTTATTAAGAAACGACGACATTACAACTCTTTCATTAAAACACACTTAAATTAATAGCTAGAACTGAAATTAAGATACATGCGACACTTAACATAAATTTCATCTCCCGTCCACGCATCCTCCTGCCTCCGTCGATGGGCCACTCTTGCCCTTCGACGATGCCGCTCCCTTGCCCTTCGACGATGCCGCTCTCTTACCCTTCGACGCTGACGCTTTCTTGGCCGTGATGCTAGGCATGAAGATGTCATCATCGTCCTCGCTCTCTTCCACCCATGACGACGGATGATCTCCTAACCAATCGAGAAACTTCTTGTCCCTAGTACTTTGCTCCACCTTCTTCCGCCTTTCATGCAGCCTGAGAAGTTCCTGTCGTATTTCCCGTGGAGTCCTATGAGCCCAATATGGTTTGAGCCTAATTGATCTGCTAACCAATGTCGCGTCTATCTCAGTGAGCAAACTATCACTACTAATGAGTTCCTCCCATGGAACTAATTTATTGTCTACCCTAAACTCGGAGGCACACTCCAGAAGGAGCTCAGACTGATGTGGAAGAAAACCCGACATCGATGAGTGAATTTGCTAGACTGGACTGCTTATCAACTTGACTGAGCAACGACTTATATAGCCCGGGAAGCGAAGAAAGGCGGAAGAAATATGGCGGGAGAAAATAGCGGGAAGTGAAAGGGCGGGAGAAAATGGCGGGAATACATAGGGCGGGACAAACTGGCGGGAATGAGGTATCGGGCAACTGGTCGATAAAAATATATGGCTCGAATTTTTTCATTGCAAAATTCGGACGGAAAATAGGCGAATGCGACCGTGGCAGCAAATGCACGCAAAGTTTTGGCGGGAGCATGCAACAGTCGACGTTGCGGTGGCCGACAGGCACTAATCGGCTTTGTCCAGGCCGATCAGTCCTATCGGCGTACCCAACGCCGAGCAGGTCTGGCGCCGCGCACGGCATGCGGCCGACGAGCTCGTCGGCTTCCTCAACGCCGACTGGTCCTGCTCGGCGTACGCAACGCCGATTAGGTCTCGTCGGCTTCCACGACGCCGAGGCTGTATTATTTTCATGAATCTTCAGAAACACGTATTATTTCTGGAAATGAATTAAAAAAAATGTATTATTTAAAAAAATTAGGCTTCTTTTTACTACCAGAGCGAATGATTTTATGGAAGCACTTGGCTTATATAGGTGATGTATTTCTTCTTAGCAATTATGTTTGATCAGTTGAAGTATTCTAATTCAGTTTCACTGTGTACCGAAAAAGAATAACTTTTCTAGCATCCGGCTCTGCTTGCACCGGATAGTTATGAATTTCTTAAGTTGAATTTGTTCTGTTAGATTCTCCAGACTAAGTATAATTTCTTACATTACTTGGTGATCAGTCTAATGGATATATTTGTGCAGTCTAATGGTGATCATTGTCTCACTGTTTACATCACGTATGGATACATGAAGAGTGGGTCATCATCCTGGTGTTTATGCTGCTAAGAAATTTAGCAAGCTTTGTTTCCACCGTTGGTTCATTGTTAACATGTTAGCTCTGTAAAGATATAGTAGCTGATATGGTGCTCAAGCACCATAATTACGTGGATTTAATTTAATGTGAATTGGGATCTGTTATTGGTCATCGTCATAACAACGACTAACCAAGTTTCTGCTTGTAAATGCAGGGCTATTATGATTTAAGTCAAAAACTGAAGCACATTGCCCGAGTTCCATTTGCCACTATTGCATGTGGTAAGTATCAGCTAGTCAAATCCATGCTATGTTCCAAAGTCAGCAGCTTTAGTTTGTTTCTAGCTTTCAGGAAGCATTATTCAACTGCTACCTTCTTATGTAAATTGGATGATTTTCTTTTTGTGATGGTTATCTTGGTATTGTTTCTCTGCCTTTCTGGACGTTATAGCAGAGATGTATAATGTATACTTGTAAGGCTGTGTTTTGTTTTCACGTCTATTGTTTTGGCTGTCAATAGTTGATATCTGAAAATACCAATATTGCAAAAAAATGAACTATTTTTTTACTGAATATTGCAATTTATTTTCAATAGCTGATTCTGCTAAGGTAGATGATCCTCTTGATAGATAAATTGTTGAAACTCGTGCTGCTTGCATTATGGTTTTACGGCTGTTTAAAGCTATGATGTAGGTTGTTGTTTGTGCTTGCATTTATACTATATGGCTGGTGGACGTGTCGGTGGTTTTGCACAAAGTCTTATCTCCTGATTGTGTTGAAATAAAGATGGCCATTTGCACAAGCTTCCTGTATTATACCATCCATCATAGAAACCAGTGATCTGTACTATACCTTTGCACCTTGGTTGCTGCATGAGGGCCATTCGTAATGTCTTTATGTCTGACATTTTCAAGAAGGCGGTAAGGGCGTAAGGCAATGAAAAGACATTCTTCTGTACCAAAGTGGTGGTTCCTATGATTAGAGAGCAAGCGAGTTCCTGCTGGGTTGAGTTGGTTCTTTTCCGGCTTCATTGCTTGCTTGTGCAAGCCATTTAACTAATGGTGGTGTTTTGAAGATTTGTTTTCTTTGTCTAGCTGATGGATAGTGTGCTTAGATATGGTTTCTTATAGATAGCATCCCGTTGAATGGGATGTAGATACTATATGCTTATTTATATCTATACATTAAGGAATGTCTTAGAGTTTCTGTTGTTTTGAGTATGTTTGAGTTGTGACACCTAGCTGCAATTTAGAATGATGTATTATTCTGATATCTTGATTCATACATGTTACACCATGGTTTCAGATTGTAATTGACCAAGTTAGAACTGTTCTTCAATAATGCTTGTAAATATATGAATTATAAAGTTTCTGTATTGTGTGCTTGAACTTATGTTTAAGAGTGGCTAGTAAAATAAATTGGAGAATTGTGCAATTATCTGCATGACAGTGCCTCAAATTTGATTTAGATGCACTATTCAATAATGCCTCAAATGGTTACTATTGGAGGCACTATCCAATAGTGCCTCAAATTGTAATTGGTGGCACTATCCAATAGTGCCCCAAATTGCAAATGGTGGCACTAATGAAAGTGTTGATAATTACTATTTGAGGCACTATTCAAACTGATGACAATTACAAATGGAGGCACTATCCAAAAGTGACTCAAAATACAATTCCCAACGCAATCAAATCCAACACATTGAAAAGTGCCTCCAAAACTATTTAGACACATTTTTAGAAAAATTAGAGTCACTTTCAACCGGCTCTAATTTTAGGATGTGGTGTAGTGACTCTGCACCACTGCCCCGGGGGAGCTGGGCGCATGGAATGGAACAGCAAGTCAACAACCCGCGTCGAGCGGCGATTGTGCCTGCGCGCACGAGCACGACCTTCACCCTTGGCTGCTTGATTCATAGGCTGACCCATGCACGAATTTCAACTCTTTTTTCTTGATTGCATATGCCCAGTTGATCTTATATGCTGATATGCATATATTTTCAATTGAATATTTTAGCCAACAAGCAGTATATTGGATATGAGGATTGTAGTTTGTTTTAGTTACGGGTTCGGTTTAGAGTGTCCAGGGCCAATACGATTTTCTTGGTATGGTACTTTTGTCCGTAAATGTTTTCCAATATAAACTGCCATCAATGGTAACTTATGGTACACGTCTCACGCACTGAAATTTTTGTTTCCATGTTTGCGTGTCAGTTATGGAAGGAAAAAACATGTACAGAATCGACAAAGCTTTAGGCTCATCCCTAACCTTTATTCAGGTAATTAAGCAGAAGCGATCCTATTGCATTGAAGAAGACAATATGTGGCTTCCCCTATCCCTGAATTATGTTAGGTTGCTTCACATGTGCGATGGATTCTCAAGAAGTTAACAATGCATAATCTGACGTGTAATTTGGTGATATAACAATCGATGATATTATTCTTCGTAGCAATTCCCGCAGCAACGCGCGGGGTTTTCTTCTAGTATTTATGACAAGTTGTAGTCACAAATATGATGAGAGGTGAAAAAAAACGCTTCGTAGCTTCGCTCCTCCCCCCCCCCCCCCCCCCCCCCCCGAGGGCGACGGGGGCGTCCCTGACCTCCAGCGCCCCGTTCTCCTCCCCTCCCCCTCCTCCCCCGCCGGCGCCGGCGGCGGGATCTTCTCCTCCCGCTCATCTGGGGGCTGCTCGGGGGCGGTTCGGCCATGACGACGGTGCGGCTAGGTGGCGGTGACGCTCAGGCGGCGGGGCTCGACTCCGGCGGGCGGTGGGGACGGCGACTGCGGCGGTGGCTGGCTGAGGTGAGCTGTTGACCGCCGGCTGCGTTGTGGCTATGGAGATGGGCGACGGCGGCCAGATCTGGGCCTGCGGACCTAGGTCTGGGCCGCGGGGTGGGCCCGGTGGGTTCCTCCGGCTGTGTGTGGGGCGGCTTGGGGACGACGCAGAGGTGCTGCGCTCGTCGTACTCGCTGCCCGCCGATGCCATGCCATCTCCTCCACTACAGTTGGGCTGGATCTAGGCCAGGCGGGCTCAGATCTAGACGTGCTCGTCTCTATCCGTTCAAAGATGTTGTTGGCTTGCCGTCATGAGCTTGGACGCCGGGGCAGCGGCTCCGGAAGGTGGACCGTGCATCCGCTCTTCGGCGAGCGGTGTTGCGGTGGTGATGGTTCTATCCTTGGCTGTGTGGATGGCGAGGAGCGGGCGGCGGGGAATCCGGTGTTGTCCGCGTTTCGGCAAAGGCACACCCAGATCGCGTCCTGGAGGCCTGGCTTGGTGATACGGGCAGTCCGAGGTACCGGGTAGCATTGTGAAGGTGTTTTCGGGCGAAAGCTCAGCGCTCCGGCTCCAGCGACGGCGATGCTTGCGGGTGTCATAACCCTCTTGAGGGCGTCGTTGTGGGCACCTTCCTCGTGCCATGGCTCCGGGTGAAAACCCTTTGACCATCTTGGTCTCGACGACGGCGACGTGAAGTGTCGTCACCCTGTTGGGGGCATCGTCGTGGAGCTCGGGTGCCTCTCGGTCTTGTTCTAGTTTCATCGGTAGGCAAATCCGGATCCTGTCTCGAGACCCTGCTGGCGCTGGCGTGGAGTGTTCTCGGCAGCCTCCTATCCCATATACGTGGCTATGTCTCCACCATCCTCCGTCTTTTTTGTCCGCTGGTAGGATCGGCGCTCCACGGCCCGGAGCGAGAGGGCAGGCGGCCTTCTCCGGTGACAACTTGGTGGTTGTGGTGCGACAAAGTCCGATGATTTCACAAGGAGACGCGGTGACACCTCTAGCTAGTTGTATCGGGTGTTTCGTCGGGGTGTGGATACTTGATGAAGCACGAACCAGCGAGACGCCGAATCGTGCGAGTAGATGGCCCGATCTTTCACGGTACAGCAACAAGAACTTCCGATCCAGTAAGAATACGAGATCGTAAGCACAAAAACTTGCGTCGAGTAGATTAGATCAACTCCACGCACAACAACGACATAATCCCTCGCGGATCAGCAGCGATACACACGGTATTTGGTGTCCCCCGACATGGGACGTTTTCTGTATTTTATTCAACTACAAAATAAAAACCAACCTGCGATACACGGCCGAAGCCTGCTGATACGTCTCAAACGTATCTATAATTTTTGAGTGATCCATGCTAGTTTTGTGATATTGTCACATGTTTTTACTGTCATTTATATCATTTTTATGTATTTTGTCGGACTAACCTATTGACAAGATGCCAAGTGCCAGTTCCCTGTTTTTGCTGTCTTTGTTTCAGAAATTTACTTCTGGAAATATTCTCGGAATTGGACGGAAATTTACGGGGAATTTTTATTTGCCACGACGAAGTACCAGTCCGAAGGAGAGCCGGAGGGGAGGCCCACAGGGCAGAGGCGCCCCCCTGCCGTGGCCTGGGGGTCACCCGCGGGTGGGGCCCGCCCCTGCCCGTGGGACCTCACCTCGGCCCCCTCCGAAGCCTATAAATTGCCTTTTACCCTAAAAACGTCGAGGCGGCCATTATTTTCCAGAAACTCGACCCCGACGCGCCGTCACCGAAAACCCTAGTTCGGGGTCCAATTTGAAGCTGATCCCGACACTCTGCCGGAGGGGAGATCGATCCCGAAGGGCTCTTCATCGTCATGCCTTCCTCCGGGATGATTTGTGAGTAGTCTCACCTTGGACTACGGGTCCATGGCAGTAGCTAGTTGGTAGTCTCTCTCTCTTGTGCTTCATGTCTTATGATCTTGTGAGCTGCCTAACATGATCAAGATCGATTATTGTAATGCTATGTGATGTGTTTGCTGGGATCCGATGGATTATGAAATTATGTTCAGATTGTGCATGATTCTTATATGAGTAATTTATGTTCTTGTATGCTCTCCGATGTGCATAGTTACTTTGGCCAAGTGATTGTGTGTATCTCCAAGAGAGGGTATTTATGCTAGATAGTGGGTTCATGCCCCCTTTTGTTCCTGAGCACGAGTGACAGAAACGTCTAAGGGCGAGGGTGTGATGTTGCTACTAAGGGTAAAACATCGGTGTTAATGTCTCTTTTGATATTAGTATTGCTTACTTCATGCACTTTACTTAATGCAATTGTCTGTTGCTTGCAACTTAATACCGTTGGGTGACAGGCTGGATAGCGATCCCACGGTGGACTTTTTGGACAAAGATGACTCAACGGTCTTTGTTCCCTATCGTGATGCATCCATAAATATTATCATGTCCTTTTTATCATAGCTAAATTGGGTTTGTGTCATGATCTTGTCAATTGCCTAGCTGTAATTCGTTCACCCATCACATGCATATTTTATTTACTTGAGAGACTCCACTAGTGAACCCATGGCCCCCGGTCTATCTTTTCACATTGTTTACAACCTCATTTACTTGCTTTTAATCATTATTACTCCTCTGGTCACTTTTCATATTTATCATACAATTAACCGCTTTGTTTTCTGCGAGACCGGAAAGATTGACAACCTTTCCGCTGTTGGGGGCAAAGTATTTTGGTTGAGTGTGTGCAGGTCCACGTCTGTTGAAGGTCAAGCGCCAGAGATCTTGAACATTCACGTCGTATTTGATTTCCAAGTCCTTCTGGTTCGATAAACCTCGGTTCGTTAAACGAGGGAAAACTGCTACTAGCTGCAATTCCGCCTTCGCTTGGGGCACCACCCAACTTATTTTAATACAGCAGCAAGCTCTTTTCTGGCGCCGTTGCCGGGACTTTGGAGCTACAGCAAGGGGAGTCTCATACTCTCAATCTCTTTACTTTGTTTTTGTCTTGCTTGCTTTATTTCTCGTTTAGCTTATTTTCCTGTCTCAAAATTTTAAAACCCAAAAAAATTAGTGTAGTCTTTATTTTCGTTTTGTTAGTATGCTTAGTTATTTACTTGTTCTCAATGGTTAACTTCTTTGAAACTAGATCTTATTGGCAAGGCGGGTTCACAGAGGAACAAAAAGAATATTATAAGGAATACCGCTTGTCTCAAAAAGGGATACACTTATGGAAAATAATAAATCAACTGAACAATTATGCTAGAGACTTGTGCTTTAAATATGACATATCTTATTGTTGTGATGAATCTTCATGCTGCTTGAATTTTGAACACCTTCCTTTCCAATGTGCTTGCAATGCTAATGAAACCTTATCATCTTATGCTATGGGAAACTATGATTTTTATGATGTGGAACAAATTGAAAAATTCGTTGCTTGGAAGGGTGCTTATGAAATTGTTTCTTTGCTTGAAAATGTTGATGATTGTCCTTATAAAACTGAAAGCTTTGCTATATTTAGCTATTGCATGGATAATTACATAGATGCTAATGCTTATATTACTGAATATCTTAAGGGTTTATCTCCCCCAGAAGAAGAGACTAATGCCATCCAGGAGCCTATGGAAGAAGAAATGTCTGAAATGGTAAGCCCATTGGATGAAAAAGAGGAGGAGAGTGACGAACAAAAGGAGGAAGAATGGATCTACCCATGCCTACCTTCTAATGAGAGTAACTCTCTAACTCATACATTATTTGATTGTCCTCCTTGCTCACCAAAGGAGATTGAATGCTATAATCCTATTGATTCGTTTGAATCATCCCTTTTTGATAAAAATGATCTTGCTATATATGATAATCCATGCTATATTGATAAATCTTATGATAATCCTTTATTAACTCCAACCATTGAGATGCATGATAATGAAGAGTTGTGCTTAGAAAGTCTATATGATAAATCTCTTGACGATGATCCTATGTTACTTGATAATAAAAATTATAATGCTATTGAAAGAGGGTTTGATCCCAATATTTTTGAGATGGACCGAAATTATGTGCTTGTAGATCATGAAAAGCCTGTTTTAAGTGATAATTATATTGTTGAGTTTGTTCATGAAGCTACTGAAAATTATTATGAGAGAGGAAAATATGGTTGTCGGAGTTCTCATGTTACTAAAACACCTCTCTTTATGCTAAAAGTTTTGAAGTTGCACTTGCTTTACCTTCCTATGCTTATGCTTTATGCTTCATTGATTTATTTTCTTACAAGATTCCTATGCATAGGAAGAGGGTTAGACTTAAATGTATTTGATATTTGCTTCATGATGCTCTCTTGTGCGTTTCAACTCTTATTCTTATGTGAGCATCATTGAAATTATTGCGCCTAGCTAAAAGGTGTTAAAGAAAAGTACTTGTTGGGAGGCAACCCATTTTTTATTTTCAGTTTGCTTTTTGCTTTTCTTGAGTCATGAAGTTATTACCTCTGTAACAACTTCATTGTATCTTTTTGTTTTGGTTTTTTGTGCCAAGTTTAGCCTGTAATGCATTGAAAGTGCAAGGTATTGTGTTGCTGTCCAAAAACAGATTCTGTGCGCCTGTTGCACGGAAATCCTAAAATCTCCATAATTTTATCTTTTTCTGCTAATTTTTGAAAGCACGCCTGATGCTTTTATCTATCTTTCGTTAGTTTTAAGTTTTTTGATTTGAGCGGCATAAGTGCCTCGAAAAAATCGATCTTTACAGACTGTTCAGATTTTGATAGATTCTGCTTTTATTTTGTATTTGTCTCTTTACCATCGTCATATGTGATACTCTAGGGGTAGAGTGCCACATCGAGGCTTAGTAAACAGTAGCTAATGCCCAATGAAGTTGTTTGTAATTTGTCATGAGTTGAACACATGTGCATTTTAATTTATGAGCACTAACCCTCTAATCAAATAATGAGAAGTTTTGTATGAAGCGAGTTTTTAAGTTTCAAAGGAGAGGAATATGAAGAAATCGAGGATGGATCAGAGCTCAAGCTTGGGGATTCCCCCATGGCACCCCTCTGAATATCAAGAACTATCAAGAGTCAATGGGGATGCCCAAGGCATCCCCTCATCTTCATCGACTATCATAAGGTCGTCTTCATTGAACTTCGTTTTTATCACTTTACATATTATGTGCTATGCTTGGAGCGTCTTTTTACTTTCAGTTTTGTTTGTTTGTTTGCTAGTCATATCTTTCTTGGATCCTAGATTTATTTGTGTGGAAGAGAGACACGCTCCGCTTTTTCGTTTGAATACTCATTTGCTTCGCTTATATCTTTTTGAGTATTCTTAGCTACTGTCTGTTTTCTAGTAAGCTCTCGCTTTTAGCTTTTATCTTGTTTATAGCTGCTAGTTGTTAAGTTAAACTCTCTTGTTTTTCACTTATACTTGTTGGAGAGTTGTTTTTGAAAAATTGCATGAATTGTCAATGCGACAAAATGTTGTTTGTGTGATGATAGAATAAAATGAAAAGTCTGCACAGTTTTGTAGATCATGGTGTGGATACTTGATGCTTCTCAATTGTTTTGAGATGTTAAGTTGAATGCTTAAACTTGCTGGTTATTTGAGTGGAATTGATTAGTAAAGAAATATGGTTGAAAGCTTGAAATTGTGTGGTTTTTCACAGTTGTTAATTCATAGTGCTAATCTTTCCATCAAAAGAATTATTTGGTCAACAAGGGAGACGGTGTAGAGTTTTTATGGTTATGACCGGTAAATGTCTTATGTTGTTCTGTTACCAGTTATTGTTAGATGTTTGCTTCAAACACCTTTTTTTTGCTAAGTCTAAAAATTCGTACTGAGTGTATGGTTCACTCGTGCATCCAATCCCCAAAGCCAAACTTTCTTGCCTAGCTGAGTCCACCATATCTACCTATGCATGGTATTTCCTACCATTCCAAGTAAATTTGTCATGTGCTACCTTTAAAAATTCAAAATACTTCTTATTTGTGCCTCTGGTTTTAACCTCATGAGAGAGCAGTAGAGAGCTAGATATAACTTGTGACGAGCGTGGTCATTTCCCCCCTTTCACCCGGTGTTGATGGATTACGTCTTCACTTGAATCAACCCTTGAGCAGCTTAAGCAAAAATATAAATATAACTCACAATTCTCCTCCGCGCAATGCAAATCTGAGAAATCAGCCCAAACATTGGACAATGGTGAAACCAAGGAGAAAAAAGAGCGTACTCGCTCTTCTAAGAACCAGCTGCTCTCACAAGTCTAAAAACCTTGTTTGTCATGAGGGGCTAGATAGTTTCTCTGTTGTGAAGTCGTTGACGAAAGCATGCATACCTCAAAAACATTTTACTTCTGTTTTAAAAACCAAAAAGCTCTAGCATATGACTAATCCCTGCTTCCCTCTACAAAGAGCCTTTCTTTTACTTTTAATGTTGAGTCAGTTTTCCCTTTTTCCTTCTATCTCCACAAAAGCAAACATCTAGCATTGACCCTAGATATCGTTGAGCATATTATATTATCAAGATTAAACATGAATCTTTATATTGACTTTATCTATAAGATAAGCCGTTGGAAGTTGAAGCTCTTTGCTAATGCTTACATCTTTGTTGGCACCGAAAACTGACGCGCAACACCAGGATAGGTTTGTCGTGATTTCGATACGACGATCGATCGCTTTACGAGCAAAGCGACAAAGGGTTTCTCTCGCTTTCGTGGAGTAGAACACGACCGCTTTTCAAGCAAAACGGCAAAGGTAATCCATGCCCTAGGGCTGCTAGAACATGGCGGTAGAACAGAAAATAGAACGTAAAAGAAATAATCGTAAACTGTATTATTGTATTGATTCGATTGTCTCTAGCCTTTCAATCGGCCGTATGCCCACATTATATAGGCAGCCTGGTCTTTGGCAATTAGAATCGTACACGGAACGATTCCTTGGCATGCAAGCCAAATAAAATAATCTAAACCTGTAACGTATTTCGGCCAGCACCTAACACGGTACGGGATAAAATATCTTATTCCTAGTTCCGGTACAAATTTCGCTCCTTGCTCAAACCACCGAAACGATTAGATAATCTGGGACATCTTCCTTACGTGACTTGACCTCACGTTGTAGAACTGGTTCGGACTTGTCTTGGTCAACTTCTGGTCATACAAAATCTCTTCTCTGAATCCCTCCAGGACTTGTCCTTGACAGCACCAACGTATCTGGATTATCCCGGCGATGCATGGCCTAATCGTAAATCTGCACGGCACCAGACTGCGTTAATCACTGCGACGTACTGCCTCAAAGTGCACGGGCAAAACTGCCCCAGAGTTGCATGGAGAAAACTGCCTCAGCACTGCGTATTGGCTTTGCACTGGATTTACCTATAAACCAAAATCGGTTGCAAACACATGCCCCCCTGTTTTTCGGTAAAACTTGCGTACCGAAAAATACCTCGCACCGATTTTTCTCTGGTAAAACTTCTTCGAATAAATACCTTTGAGAACAGCGACTTCATTTTGACGAATACATCGGCCATTTAGTTCAGGCCTGTTGTTCCTTGGGTATAAACTTTTCCCACAGCCACTCTCGCCTGATCTTCCAAGTGCTCTGGAATAATATCTCCAACCGTTCGGCAATAAAGATCTGTATCCATTAATGAGTATTTGAAAAACACCTGCCGAACAATCACGTTTATCCTGCAATTCAGATCCTGCACCTGCACTAGATTTCTCATTAGCGACCAAATCTTCTTAGGGCGATACCAAAATAACATATCGGCCAAGTCCACAGCCACATGCCAGGACAATTCTTTTCCAAACAAAAACTAGCGTCGGTCTGTCTGAAATGAAGAGTTCGCCTCTGCTATGACCAGATGCTTGTTGTACTATTTACAACAAATCATTAAAAACCTCAATATGTGTAGCACCTATTGAAATAAAATTCTAGCACGAATTGCAAAATTATATTCGGCCTGATTGTTTGTGCAAAATAATCCAAACGGCATGAGGCTTCTAAACAATACCATGGGGAAAAACTAAACAACACCAACGTATTGGCCATTGCTTCTAAAACTGAATCAACAAAATGCAATCTCCATGGTACTAAAGAGACAAGATTAAAACAAATATTATGCTCAACATTGATGCACAACAATAAAACAATTTGTCCTTTCATAGATTTCAAATATTCATAAGCCAAATCATCAAAGCACAAACACAAGCATAATTTCCAATAAACACATGCCATGCCTCGGTCTCCAATGACACTAAGGACGATGATAGAAAATCCACATCGGCCATGACTAAATAGTAATCTCAGGGCGATAAAAGAAATACCAGCCATCTGTCTTTGCTTTCAAAGAATATATACTGTTCATCCTCATGGATTAGTAAAAAAATTGCAACTAATCAAATGAATAATGGTTTGGCAATACCCCTTCATGATGTGAATAATTATAATGCATCCGTGGATCAAAATAAGCCCATGGCGGGTAACCAAACATACCTGGGATTGAATTCCATGGCGTAGGCATAAATGGTGAAGTAGAATAATATGGAGGATGTGCTGGCCAAAATTCTTGATGATGAGACAGAAATCTTCGGCCTTGTCGCTTGTTGATTTTATTATTTTTGTTCTCCATCTTTGTCGCTCTTTTCACAACAGGAGCTTGCACATCCTTCTTGCCTTGGGTTTTCACCTTAGGAACCCACGCCATGTTCTTGCTTTTTAGCTTTTCAGCACTAAGCTATTTCAGTTTCTTTTCTTTCCATCTTGATAAACCGAGTGGGCATCCCGGCTGTGGTTTTGTTTTGTACTGTGGCATATCTTTCTTAATCTTGGGCACTTTCAACTTAGCTTGTTTAGACTCGACAATTGGGTCTTTGAAGGTTATTCGCTTCACCTCCTTGCCCTTAGTAGCCAATGTCAATTCCGTTGGCTTTTCATTATTTGGCGTCGAGTCTGAAGTAGCACACTTGCGTCCATCCTTTTTGACTCTATATACTTGCTTGATTATTGCTTTCTTCACCCATGAGCTCCAGACCGATTCTTTTTTATTGACACGGTCTTCGACATGTGATTTTTGATCATCTGTTGATCTTTTTAGAGCTGCAAAATTTGGGTGAGATGATTTATAGTTTGATGGATAACGTGCCCGTGAATCATACCTTTCCCATGGTGGATATGAATGAAAATCAGCGTAGGGAGGTATCCATGACATTGGCATTGGTGGCCCAAAAGGATAATATGAATTTGTTGCATCGAATTCATCCTTGCGCCAATCCCTGCCTTTAGACTTTCGCCTTGGGAATGATCTCGATGCTTTTGCACCACTTGACCGATAAGCACTTTTTGCTTCATTCTTCTTTTGATATTTTTCCACTAACTGTGCAGAAGTAACTTTTGACTTCTTCTTTTTATGCTTATCATGGCCTTTTTCTCTCTTAGTCCTGCAGGCATCGATCTTCGAATTTTCTTGTTGCCCCCCCCCCCCCCCCAGTGCTTGATGTCTTCGTTGTAGATTCAATGGAACTCTCGCCTTCAAGAATATTTTTAATATGCTCTTCAACAATTTCTTCACTTGTAGGCTTGATCCCATCATCCTTATTGTATACCTGTTCATGTTGAGATAAATCGGCTGGAAGTAGCCGATGCAATAACTTCTGTCCATCATTATCAACCAAAATAGTTTGATCCTCTACTTGCATGTCAACCAATTTAAATCGTCCTATATCAACGGCCGATTGTACTATTTGATAAAACATGTTGCAATTATCAATACTATGATCAAACGAATCATGCAACTTGCAATACACTTGTCCTTGTAATGATGGCACAATGTTGTGATCAAGAATTCTAATATACTCATTTTCTAGCAATATATCCAAGATATGATCACATGTTCTCAACTTGAAGGTATACCTTTTATCTTCTAGCCGATCTTGTGGTGGGAACGGCTCTGAAATTGAGTAACCAAATGGTTCAGAATTTACCTCACCCCATTCGGCTATGTGTTGTGTTTCACACTCTTTATCCGATGTATTTGAATACACAATTATACTAGTATCGACTCTCTTGCAAAACTCTAAACTTGGCTTTATATTTCTGAAATCAAAATAATTAGAGCACATATATCTCACTTGAGACCAAACGTTAGCCAAGTATGAAATATGCAAAGCTACCCATGTAGATATAACATGCATGTAAAATATTGGGGAAAACTTTGACTGTAAAAATTTATTATTATCGGTCTCTCTAAATGGCACAATGTGTTGACCGATATACTCTGTAAGAATTTTATTAGTAACAACTAAATTACTTCTCTCGATTGGTCTTTCAAAGCTTATAAGAATTTTGCTAATAGATGCATCAATAATAAAGTTTTGACCAAATCGGAAAATGAGTAAATTATTTGTTACTACCTCTTTGAAGACGTTGGCATAGTATGATGATGGCATAACCTGAACAATACCTTGCTTCGCCTCTAGATAATTCTCCAACGCCTTGCCTTCTTCTTTCTCTGGACTTTGTGCCTCTTCTCTTTGATGCTCTTTATCAACCGAACATGGCTCGCCTATGTTTTCAATTTCTTTGGCACGAAACTTGTTGGGCAGCACGAAAAATTCCCTCACATCCAGAAAAAGCACACACGGCTGTTTCGCCATGCTCATCATGCTTTTGATCATTGAAGCTTGCTTCTTTTGGTTCAACAGATTCGTCCAGTGTATTTTTGTATTCGACTTTTTCCATAACCGAATTAGACATACTAGACGAATTATTTCGCAAAGCTTCCTCCTTTTGCACCTTCTTGTATGCCTCATGTATCTGTACTAAACTTGTGAAATCACGGGCTTTTTCTCCTAATCCTTGGACAAAATAACTAAACTTCTTGAGCTCAGCACCATCCCAATCAATTGTTCCTGCATGAGAATGCCCCCCAATGGTTTTTGTCTCTTTCGGCAATGTAGTGTTGCCGAAATCTTGTACTTGTACAGGGGACGTGCCATAAGCTGCAACACTAGACAAGGACATATTAACTCCTACTGAATTTTTACTTACTCGGCTATAATCATTGTAAGGGTGTGGAGCCGAATTATGCATATGAGTAGTTGTACATGGTACTGAACAATTACTAGCATGAGGCGCAACATATGATGGTTGGGAATAATTGGCCATATAGCTAGTAGTAGCACGTCCAATTTCCCTATCTATCGGCATGTTTGAAGATAAACTAGCATATTGTGAATTATTTGCCGATGAATAAAAAGATGAAACACTTGTTTGCATATTATTAAAATTTCTAACATTAGGTGTTTCATATTGATTAACCAAATTCGCCATATTGTTCATCAGCATATGATTTGCTGGGGCTGCCGATGCATGAGAATTCGGATCTACATGTTGCGCGTTGCTAAAATAATTTGAGGCGTATATATTATTTTGCATCGGCTCTTGCACGTAATAAAACTAGGGCTAGCCGATCCAGTATGCATATCAGAATTTCTAGCAACATCAACATGAGAATAATTTGCATCTACGTAAGAATACTGAGGATACATGTTACCGTTGTAGATTGCAGATCTCGATGACGCTCTCTTCGTAGCAAGAACGGGCCGGAGACCGCTCAAAACTTCGTCCCCAACGGAGTCGCCAAAATGTGTTGGCACCAAAAACTGACGCGCAACACCAGGATAGGTTTGTCGTGATTTCGATACGATGATCGATCGCTTTACGAGCAAAGCGACAAAGGGTTTCTCTCGCTTTCGTGGAGTAGAACACGACCGCTTTTCAAGCAAAACGGCAAAGATAATCCATGCCCTAGGGCTGCTAGAACATGGCGGTAGAACAGAAAATAGAACGTAAAAGAAATAAATGTAAACTGTATTATTGTATAGATTCGATTGTCTCTAGCCTTTCAATCGGCCGTATGCCCACATTATATAGGCAGCCTGGTCTTTGGCAATTAGAATCGTACACGGAACGATTCCTTGGCATGCAAGCCAAATAAAATAATCTAAACCCGTAACGTATTTCGGCCAGCACCCAACACAGTACGGGATAAAATATCTTATTCCTAGTTCCGGTACAAATTTCGGTCCTTGCTCAAACCACCGAAACGATTAGATAATCTGGGACATCTTCCTTACGTGACTAGACCTCACGTTGTAGAACTGGTTCGGACTTGTCTTGGTCAACTTCTGGTCATACAAAATCTCTTCTCTGAATCCCTCCAGGACTTGTCCTTGACAGCACCAACGTATCTGGATTATCCTGGCGATGCATGGCCTAATCGTAAATCTACACGGCACCAGACTGCGTTAATCACTGCGACGTACTGCCTCAAAGTGCACTGGCAAAACTGCCCCAGAGTTGCATGGAGAAAACTGCCTCAGCATTGCGTATTGGCTTTGCACTGGATTTACCTATAAACCAAAATCGGTTGCAAACAATCTTCCTTTGTGTTGATTCTCAAACACTTTTGTCATGGAATTATTATCCTTGTGAATTAGTCAAATATGTTGATCACATTGTTTTCATGTCTTTGACATACTATTTATGAAAGGTTTTGTTTGGATGATTCAACTTGTTTATTCATTGCTTTCTTGCTATCAATTATAGACAATTGTTTTGTATCTCTTCATTCACATCCTTTGATTTGCATAACTATCTTGATCAAGAATGTGTTGGTCGAATGTCTCATAAAAAATTATTTTTTATCACTTACCTACTCGAGGACGAGTAGGAGTTAAGCTTGGGGATGCTGATACGTCTCAAACGTATCTATAATTTTTGAGTGATCCATGCTAGTTTTGTGATATTGTCACATGTTTTTACTGTCATTTATATCATTTTTATGCATTTTGTCGGACTAACCTATTGACAAGATGCCAAGTGCCAGTTCCCTATTTTTGCTGTCGTTTTGTTTAAGAAATTTACTTCTGGAAATATTCTCGGAATTGGACGAAAATTTACGGGGAATTTTTATTTGTCACGACGAAGCACCAGTCCGAAGAAGAGCCGGAGGGGAGGCCCACAGGGCAGACGCGCCACCCTGCCGCGGCCTGGGGGTCACCCGCGGGTGGGGCCTGTCCCTGCCCGTGGGACCTCACCTCGGCCCCCTCCGACGCCTATAAATTGCCTTTTACCCTAAAAACGTTGAGGCGGCCATTATTTTCCAGAAAATCGACCCCGACGCGTCGTCACTGAAAACCCTAGTTTGGGGTCCAATCTGAAGCTGATCCCGGTATTCTGCCGGAGGGGAGATCGATCCCGAAGGGCTCTTTATCGTCATGCCTTCCTCCGGAATGATTTGTGAGTAGTCTCACCTTGAACTACGGGTCCATGGCAGTAGCAAGTTGGTAGTCTCTCTCTCTTGTGCTTCATGTCTTATGATCTTGTGAGCTGCCTAATATGATCAATATCGATTATTGTAATGCTATGTGATGTGTTTGCTGGGATCTGATGGATTATGAAGTTATGTTCAGATTGTGCATAATTCTTATATGAGTAATTTATGATGTAGCCCCACATGTGGACAACACCATGGACACCACGCCAAATGGCCCAATGACAAGATCAAGAGTCAAGGCTCTTCATGAAAAGGTGACCTCGCTCTCTCGATGTGTGATCTCGACCTCCCTTTGAATGGTTTGCTACTTCATGCCGGTACCTTGTGCATACTCAGGATCCACCCGGATGATGACCCACAATGGAGTCGAGAAGATGAACGAGAAGTGGTCCAAGATGATGGAGAAGGTGACCAAGAGAAGACCCCAAAGGATGGACAAGGAGAGGAAGAAGGAGGCGAAGACAGGCAGGCCGGCCTCCAGCCCGGCACCCCACCAGTGCCTGCCGGCCTCCCAGCCGGCCCAGGCCGGTCGCCCACTAGAGCCCGCCGGCCCAGCGCCCAGGCCGGGCCCCAGGTCGGGCCTCTCCACACCACTACCGGCCTCCCAGCCGGCCTAGGCCAGCCTCCAGGCCGGCAACCCTCCTGAGCCGGCCGGCCTCCCAGCCGGGCTAGGCCGGTCCCGGGGCCGGACCCCTGCCAGCGCCTGCCGGCCTCCTGGCTGGCCTGGGCCGGCCCCCAGGCCGGTTCCCCACCTGCGCCCGCCGGCCTCCAGGCCGGCCTAGGCCGGCCCCCAGGCCGGTCTCCCGCATTTTTCCCCCTTTTTGTACTAGACTATAAATAGTACCCCCATTTCTTTTCCTAGGGTTAGACTGAATCTGAGACTTGTGAGCCATGCTCCTCATCCCTCTGTGCTAGGGTTCCTCTTTGAGGATGGATCTTGTTGTTGCTACTCTTTCACTGAGGTGTCTCTAGTAGTGCAAACCAATCTTTCACTGCGGTGATTCTATTGGATCGGTGGACCGGCCGGTAAGAGCAATCGGTTTCAACAAGAGTAAGATTGGCTTTGATTCTTCGATCCAAAGGCTTCCTTTTTGAGGGTTGTTGTTGGGTGGAGATCTCTGCAGGTTTTGCTAGTTATCCCTTGTGTTTGCCCGCGAATCTCCCCCGTTTTCCCCTCCGTGTTCTTCGTGTTCATCACGTTCTTCGTGTTCATCCCCTTTTCCCCCTAAAATCCGTGAAGATCGGGCTTGACCCTACATCAATTTATGTTCTTGCATACTCTACGATGTGCATAGTTACTTTGGCAAAGTAATTGTGTGTATCTCCAAGAGAGGGTATTTATGCTAGATAGTGGGTACATGTCCCCTTTTGTTCCTGGGCACGAGTGACAGAAACGTCTAAGGGCGAGGGTGTGCTGTTGCTACTAAGGGTAAAACATCGGTGTTAAAGTCTATTTTGATATTTAATATTGCTTACTTTGTGCGCTTTACTTAATGCAAATGTCTGTTGCTTGCAGCTTAATACCGATGGGTGATAGGCTGGATAGCGATCCCACGGTGCATGCTCTACGATGTGCGTAGTTATTTGGCCAAGTGATTGTGGGTATCTACAAAAGAGGGTATTTATGCTAGATAGTGGGTTCATACCCCCCTTTTGTTCATGAGCACGAGTGACAGAAACGTCTAAGGGCGAGGGTGTGCTGTTGCTACTAAGGGTAAAACAGCGGTGTTAATGTCTCTTTTGATATTAGTATTGCTTACTTCATGCACTTTACTTAATGCAATTGTCTGTTGCTTGCAACTTAATACCATTGGGTGACAGGCTGGATAGCGATCCCACGGTGGACTTTTTAGACAAAGACACAGTTGGACTCAACGGTCTTTGTTCCTTGTCGTGATGCCTCTATAAATATTATCATGTCCTTTTTGTTATAGCTAAATTAGGTTTGTGTCATGATCTTGTCAATTGCCTAGCTGTAATTCGTTCACCCATCACATGCATATTTTATTTACTTGAGAGACTCCACTAGTGAATCCATGGCCCCCGGTCCATTTTTTTACATTGTTTACAACCTCATTTATTAACTTTTAATCATCATTACTCCTCTGGTCACTTTTCATATTTCATCTATTTCATCATACAATTAACCGCTTTGTTTTCTGCGAGACCGGAAAGTTTGACAAACTTTCCGCCGTTGAGGGCAAAGTATTTTGGTTGAGTGTGTGCAGGTCCACGACTGTTGAAGGTCAAGTGCCAGAGATATTCAACATTTACCTCGTTGTTGATTTCAAAATCCTACTGGTTCGATAAATCTCGGTTCGTTAAACGAGCGAAAACTGATACTAGCTGCAATTCCGGCTTCGCTTGGCACACCACCCAACTTATTTTAATACAGCATCACCTGCCTGTTGTATAGGCGACACAACTCGTACTAGACTAGAATATTTCCTTCCGTAATAAACCGACTTGGACTAGTAAAATACTAATAGGACTCTCTTTCTTACCAATACTAATCAAACTTTTCTAATTAAACATCCGGCCACATGTGAACACAAAAGGCCAAAAGCAAATAGGACACAACTCTCACACATGTGCAAGACTAGGACTCAAATACGTACGTACCTAGCTAGTACTAGAAAACTGACTTTGATTAATTGATTCCTGTCACGACGGAAGCTGCACAAGGAGTTCTGAAGGTGGGTTTAACTTCATCCGGTGCAACAATCTCTATAGCAATCTTCCCGACAGAAATAAACTGCACCTTGCCGCTATCATGCTCCAATGGACTGACGGCTCTCTCCTGGTTTGCACCATTGACGCTCGCAGAATGTACTGTATGAGCGCGCCTCGCAGGAATCAAATACTTAGTGGCGATGTCCACATCATCCCCTCCCCCTTGAAACAAAACCGTCCTCGATTTTGGGGTAATCTTCTCGACCTTCTTCTTCCGATGAATAATTGTATCCACCTTGATTTCTCTATTAAACATGGGTCGCAGTATGCGTCGTTGTCCAGCATCCCAAAAAGAATAAGTGTTGGACCTGCCGTCATGTGTGGCATGGCGATCGTATTGCCACGGTCTCCCCAATAACAAGTGGCATGCATCCCTAGGTAAAACATCACAGATCACTGTATCGGTATATTGACCAATTGAAAATTTGAGGCGCACTTTCAACTTGCCAGATTCATAAAGCCACTCAATACAGTGCGGTTGTGGATGCTTCCATGTAGGCAATGCTAATGTGTCCACCAAATCTCTACTGACCATGTTGGTGTAGCTTCCACCATCAATGATCAGCTTGCAATCGGTGTCGTTGATCTTGCACTGAGTCTGAAAAATATTCCACCGCTGCCCCTTATCTTCTATACGATCTGCTTGCACACGTTGCACCATCAACGACGGGTATGACGCAGCAGCTTGATTTCCATCCATAATCTCCTCTACAAGATCTTCAGACTTGTCACTAGACGTGTACTTAACTTCTTCTCCATCGCTAGGTGAAACATAACCGTCTTTTGTGAGCAACACTCTTTTTTGATTAGTACAGTCACGCTGCTTATGCCCCCTCCCTCCACACTTGAAACATTCTATATTACTAGTATGTGTGGTAGGACATGCACTAGAATCAGCCCTTGACATGCCAGATTTTGGAGCATCCTTAATTGCAGAAACATTAGAGCGATTTGTTCCCACCGTGTTGGAACTAGACATAATATCCTCGCCCCTATGCTGCAGACGTCGCCATGTGCTTGTCGTGGCAGTAGCTGGGCGTCGCTTTATCTGTTGCTCTGCACGCATAGCTTGGTGCACAAGATCTTGTATAATGTAGTAGACCGTCATCTCAACTCAATCTTGCAACTCGACGTTCAGCCCGTTAAAGAAACGTACCATCGTCGATTCCGGTTCCTCCACAGTCTCTGTACGAATCATAAGCAATTCCATCTGCTTAAAATATTCATCAACACTCAAATTACCTTGAGAATGACGCTACAGTTTGATGTACAGATTTCTTTTATAGTGCTCAGGAACAAATCGACGCCTCATAAAATCCTTCATCCCCTGCCAACTCGTTGGACGATGTCGTGAGCGGCAAATTTGGTTCCACCATAGTAGAGCGTAACCACTAAACTCAATGGCTGCAAGCTGCATCTTCTTCTCCTCCGTGTAACGATGAGCATCGAAAATTTGCTCAACGTGCATCTCCCAGTCCAAGTAATCTTCTGGCTCGCACTTTCCAGAGAACGACGGAATTGATATCTTCACGCGCCCGACGCCGTCATCAACGGGAACTCGTGCAGCCTGACGAAGTCGATCTCGCTCATTCACTCCAACATGAGCGATAGCTTCAGCTCGGGGGTCGTGGTGTCATTGTCGTGGCGCGTACCCCGCGGCGAAACCAGCATCGCCGACATGATCATCAACTTGTGGCGGCGGCTACGCAGGCAGATGCCGATCGTCTGCTCGGCCATCACGTGGAGGCTGCGCGACCGGTGGTGGAGCTTGCGACGCTTGCACCTGTAATGCCCCGGGGTTTTCCCCAAATTAGATTTTTGCTTGTTCTTGTTTTTGCATCATCATGACATCAGCATCACCGCATCGCATATTTTGGCAACAAAAACTATTTTTATTAAACCCTATTTTATTTTGCTAAAATTTTGTCGCAAAAGTTTTACCGAGACGTTCGTCTCCGTTTTCGAAAATTAATTGCCAAATTAATTTGCCAGAAAAATAAATGTTTTGAGATGAGAGAGAGTAGCCCAGCTTGTTTGGCCCAAAAGCCCAACAAAGCAAACCCTAGACCAAACCCTAATCCTGCCTGGTCTTTTTCTGTTCCTACCCCCTGTCTTCTTGCAGCCACCCTCCTCCGTTTTCGTTGTTTCACGAATCCGCCCTTCCACCCTCTTTTTCTTTTCTTTTCCCCCCTCCTTTCTCCTCCTTTTCCCCCCATCCTCTTTCTCTCTCCCGTGCTTCTTCTCCCGCACCCGAGCCGCCGTCCCCGCCTCCATCCACCTCCCCTTCTCCCGAGCCCGACGGCTCCCTGCCCCTCTCTCTCTCTCCCGCGTCGTTCCTCTCCCTCGTCCCCGTCTCGCTTCCCTTGCCTGCGCGTCCGACCCGCCGCCGCCTCGCCCGGCTTTGCTCATGGCCGAACCTCCCTCCTCCCAGCGTTGTTGTGCGCCTCCCGTCCTTAGCGTCCGCAGCCTCGAGCTCCGCCTGCCAGTTCCCCGTCGTCCGCGCGCCTCCTCTCCCGTCGACCACCTCCTCCGCCCCGTGCGTGCCTCCTCCTCCCCTGCACCGCGCCTGCTCCGGCCGGCCCCCTGCTCCTCCTCCCCGTGCTCGCTCTCCTCCTCTTCTTTCCTCCCGCTGACCAGCAGCTCTTCCCCGACTCCCCTTCCCTCCCCGCCTCCGGCCACCTCTCCCTCGTCTCCTCTCGCAATGGCCGCCGGTTCAGCTCCTCCTGGCTATCCCGCGCGGGAGCTCTTTCCCCGTCTCTGCTCCTGGTCGCCCGGCTCGTGCCCGTGCGTGGCTGCTGCCCCGGGTCATTCCCCGCCTCCGTTTGTGTCCGTGCTCTATCTCCGTTGCCGTCTCCGTGTTGCCGCTGCACCGTTTTCCCCGTGTTCCCGAAGCCGGTTCCCCGATGCAGTTCCCGCTTGCGTTCCCCGTCGTGAAGCCGTTCCCGTCGTGAACCGGAGTTCCCCGTTCCCGTCGTGAAGCCTCCCCGACGCCAAGTTCTCCGTTTCCCCGCCGTGAAGCACCGTGAAGGCCGAGCCCCGACGACCATGGACACGATACGACAAGATCTTCCCCGACGTGTGAACGACGACGCGCCAAGTTCTTCATTTGTGTTGTGTGACGGCCGCCTTCGTGCGTGTCCGAGAAGACCGGTGTCCGAGTACCCCCGATGCCGTGAAACCCCGACGACCCCGAAGCCCGGAACGCCATGGTCCGCAACGACGACGACCCGAGTACGACTACCTCCACGACGTCGACTACCTCGACTCCGGACGGAACTGACTACTTCGACTACGACGACTACTTTGACTACGACCCGAAGACGGTGGTTCCGAATCCGAAGTTTTCTCGAATCCAATGTGTGACCCCAACCCTAAACCCTATATACCATATATGCGTATTTTATCTGAAATCATGCATCATTAATTAAACTCGCACCTTTATCCATTTAGTCGAATTAAATCAACTAAATTGTGGGGTTTTGTCCGGTGCATCTATATTGTGCACCGCCCCATTTAAAATGATTTGCCATGTGTTAGGGATAAAATTTAATCACAATTAATTTGTCATGCATCATGTCATCAACATGCCGATTCTTTTGCCGTAGAAGTAAAATGCATCTTTTTGGTTATCCAGTGTTCGTTGCTTCTTCGGGAATAGGACGATGAGTTGATGTGAGCAACGACAGGTTCTGCTACCTCTACCGGATTGCAGGCAAGTGATACTCCCTTTCTATCTTTGCTTGTTTTCTGTCTCTCACACGTACTATCTTTTGTTCCTTGCTAGCCTTATATTGCGATGCTTGTGTCCCGATCCTATTTACATGTTTACCTTGCAGCCATGATATAGCCACACCCCCACATCCTATTAACCCTGTTGTTTGTTTACCTTGTTGGCTTTGCGAGTCGTAGCGCATGCTTAGATTTGTTTTGCTCGAGTCCTGTTCTAGTTATGTTTTAATTTGATAGTTGGGTTAAATTCACATGATAATCTTTAATGTTTGGCGATGGGATATAATTAATAAAGATAAGGCACCGGTGGTTCTGCTAGTGTCGCCTAGGACCCGAGTTCTTGTCCTCTGAGCCAAGACTGAGTGCACTACCCACATGTGGGAGGAAATGGGACTCCCCTCGACCTAGTACCAGATCTGCAGCCTTGTCCAGGGCGCCACAAGTAGTTCGGGTGTTTCCATTTGCGCGGCGCTTTATTATATTGTTGCAGGTACACGGATGGGACGCCTCCGGAAGATATGATACGTGATGGTTACTTACGGTAGGGTTGCGGAGCGTTCGTTTATCGAGTGTGGAAGGAGGGGCAATCGTATGAGTGTTCCCTCCCGAAGCCGTTCTCGCATCGGCTAAGTCCACCTCGGAGCTTCGGCCGGACTTTCAAGGTGGGTCAGACTTAGCTAGGTGGTTCCCTGGACTTGTGTGGTAGTGAAGGAAAGTGTAGCGTCGGATACCCTGCCAGCATACCCCGGAAGTGTGCTAATTGCATGGCAACAAGGGTTGAAGTGCGTGTGGTTACATTTGTGCACCCCTGCAGGGTTAAATCTTTTCGAAAAGCCGTGTCCGCGGTTATGGACGACTTGGTGAAATGTGCTGGCTAACAAGATCATAGACAACTTACACCTGATGTTAATAAATTGATTAGTAAGATAGAGCTACTTCAATAATAAATTATAAAATTGCCAACTGTGTGAGTGCCTTTGGGCTTGCTGCTCGTGGGATAAACGGGCTGGTAAGGAATCGGCTGAGTTATGTTTGGTGGTAGTATAGTTGGTTCCTTATGCGCTCTCTTACCTTGTCTCTTTTAGACGGAAGTTGTAGCGTGTCTCTATTAGTTGAAAGTTTTGCTTGCCGCCGCCTCAATCGCTAACCCTCTTCCCCCGGAATTCAGCTTTGATATCTTGTGAGTATTACTTGTCAGTACTTCATAGTACTGACCACCTTCGGGGCTGCTATTCCATGGCAGCCAACAGGTATGAAGTGTGATGACGTTAGCTTGGGAATCCCTCCGGCTTGACCTGGGCAGGGTTATGGTGCCTCGTTTATCTTCAGGACTCTTAGTCCACATTTGTATTCTTATCCGTAGCTGGATACGATTCGCTTCCGCTGTTGTTTGGATCTTTGTAATGTATCTTTTGTATTCTTAACTCTGTGAGTCGTTGCTGTATATATGTTCTTTTGTGGGTTGCATCGAGAACTATTGTAATGTTATCACAATTCCACCCGCATAACGTGTGTTTTGCGACGTGCATGTTATGCCTGATGGGCGTCCTAGGATCGTTATTATGCGGATTTGGCGGAAATCGCTAAGTCTACATAGTACCGATCCGGGGGGCGTTACAGCACCTGCAGATTCTCAATAATAGTCTGAAGCGCACCAATCTGAGCACCTAGATCATCGGACCTTTTATCCATCTTTGTTTTTAGATTGTTATGGCACCGCAAGACGAACTCGCACGTGTGATCGAATCCCTCACGCACGTTCGCAGCCAGATCCTCAGCATACACGGGTAGCGGAATTTCATCCAGATCACCCGCATCACCATTTCTCTCCTCCTTGACAACTTCTGACATGTTGATCAAAATAGTACCGTGAGTAACTTGGCGCTCTGAAACCAGATGATGAAGCACGAACCAGCGAGACGCCGAATCGTGCGAGTAGATGGCCCGATCTTTCACGGTACATCAACAAGAACTTACGATCCAGTAAGAATACGAGATCCTAAGCACAAAAACTTGCGTCAAGTAGATTAGATCAACTCCATGCACAACAGCGACATAATCCCTCAAGGATCAGCAGCGATACACACGGTATTTGGTGTCCCCCGACATGGGACGTTTTCTATATTTTATTCAACTCCAAAATAAAAACCAACGTGCGATACACGGCCGAAGCATGCCTGTTATATAGGCGACACAGCTCGTAATAGACTAGAATATTTTCTTCCGTAACAAACCGACTTGGACTAGTAAAATACTAATAGGACTCTCTTTCTTATCAATACTAATCAAACTTTTCTAATTAAACATCCGGCCATACGTGAACACAAAAGGCCAAAAGCAAATAAGACACAACTCACACACACATGCAAGACTAGGACTGAAATACGTACGTACCTAGTACTAGAAAACTGACTTTGATTAATTGATTCCTATCACGACGGAAGCTGCACATGGAGTTCTGAAGGTGGGTTTAATTTCATCCGGTGCAACAATCTCTATAGCAATCTTCTCGACGGAAATAAATTGCACCTTGCCGCTATCATGCTCCAACGGACTCACGGCTCTCTCCTGGTTTGCGCCATTGACGCTCGCAGAATGTACTGTATGAGCGCGCCTCGCAGAAATCAAATACTTAGTGGCGATGTCCACATCAATACTCCTGTACTTTTCTTGTTTATATGTGTTCTGCTTATAAAAGGGTTCCCTTATCACTTTGCATCGGTTCGGCCGTATGGCTTTATTTATAAAGCGGGACGAAAACCTGTTTTGAGATACAAATATGATGAGAAAATACAACGCAGTCTATTCCGTGAGAAAGAAACGAAACGAAACCCTTTTTTATTTGGAGGGTAAGGACACCATCGACTTATCAATCAATTGGAAATATTTCAATATGACAAGTTGTCAATTTGAGTACAATAAATTTGAAAAGTTGCCATATACAGGACGATGAGAGATACAATAACTTGTCAGATTAAGCAGTTCAAATATATTGGCTGACTGTGTGAGCATGCAACATGATCCAGGCTGGGCGACCCGAGGTGAGCCCGCACGCCGCCGGACCTCCTTCTCCTCAGGTGTGGTCCTTTGTCATAGACCATCCGGCGTGTTCTTGGGTTCATGTGTCGTGGCTTGCCATGATGCGGTGAATTCAGACCTATGTGTCGCGGGGCAGTATGTCAGCAACGCAGCACGCGAATGTTGATAACCGATGACTGATCTCAGACAACCACAGTCATTTTACTCGTGGATGAGTGATGATGATGACACTCGATGGCAACCTCTACAGTGATCTTTCTTCTCTGGCGACTTGTGTGTGCTTCGTGTGGGTGGTCAAGTCGGTCGATACTGCTCAATGTGGTCGTCCTCCATGACAACACCAGTGCATTTGTTGCGATTTTAGCCCGATTTTTTACCAGTTAACTAGGCCATTCTATTCTAATGACATTAGCCGAAAAATTGCCCCTGTTTCGAAAAAAAAGGACTACTTGATCTTATTTTTTATGGGGGCTACTTGTGGTTTAAAGAAAGTTGATTGATGATTCGGTGCGTGTCAGCTCCCAGTCAATTAGCCGCATGTGGTACGTATCCATTTCTAATAAATTTCTAGTAGCAATATCTCGCACAGACCAGAAGATTTAAGTAATTCCGGTCAAAGAAAAGAAAAGAAAAGAAAAAGGACATCGAAGTACTTGACCAGCAAGCAGCCGTGCAGCTTGCTCATTTGTGACGGGTTTCCCCGTCGTAACCTTTTTGAAACTAACATCTTGAGATCTCGCGTTGGGCGGCAGAACAGGAGAGGGATCCGATCAAACTTGAGGTGACGGATGTCCACCGGATTATCTGGTCAACGTGGAATTAAACCCTTGAAAGTTTATGGAAATCTACTGATCGTCGGCATGCATTCTGCCGTCAAGTCAAAATCATGCGTGCCCCCAAAAGAGTTAGATTTTGTAATGTATAGCACTCGACATCTATACTTAATTAGAGGAAGACGCATGGTACTTTCACTCAATATATATTCCACATTCACTTTCGGTGCCTATTTTGATATCGTGAATTCTTTTACGAAGCACTATACATTCAAGATTTTCTGGATATAATTCTGCAGAAACATATGGTTCTCAAATATTGTGAATTCTTTTTTTTTTCTCCTTTCGGGGGAATACAATTCTTTTTCTTTTTCTTTGGGGGGATTATTCCGCCGGTCAATAAGGATCGATGACAATGACTCTAGTTTTTGTCTTCCACCTCCACGCGGTTCACCGTCCTTTCACCATGCCTCATCGTCTCTCCTTGTCGGTCTTCGAGTGTGACCTACCTATGTTGATGGTCGCTTCCTTGATTCCTATTTCTCGGAGAAAATCGTTGCTTACTGTTTGGGTTCGGACGTTACGCACCAATACAAAGCGCGAGAGCATAGAATCCAAGTTAAAACCCTTAATTTTGCAATTAATAGCTTCAAACTTAGACTAAATTTGTACCAACGAACGACTTTATTGCTGATGACCCTAAAATGTCACTACACCGTACACACTAATTTACAAATCTAGCCACACATTAGTGGTGGAACAATTCGGAAAGGATCGAAGGACATAGCAAGTTTTGCTTTTCTGTAACTGATCACCTAGCGGTTAATTTGTTTGCTAGCTAAGAGCAACTCCAGCCGTCCCCCCGAGAGCCCCCCAGGACCACCTTTTCGACGTTGGCGGGCGATTTTTCTCGTAGCCACGCCCCCAGCGCCCCCCCAAGTCCTCGTTTTTCGCCGGATTTGGGCCAAATTTTATCCGGCGTCCCAGGCCGAACCCGCGCTGGGTTCGGCCTGGGGGCACCGGCGAAATGGGGAAACGCGCGGGCCAGCCCTGTCGACGAGAGAACGCATCTTTCCACCAAAAGATTCGCCCTATTCCTCGCCTCCTTCTCGCCGTCGCCGGCACCAACTCCTCCCTTCCGCCGCGAAAGCGCCGCCAGAATAGCCCACGAAAACCACCGCCAACCACCGCGACGACACGCCCTGCTGTACGCCGCCAAATCGCCAAAAGAGCAAGCCACGGCAGCGTGCCGAAGGCTATTGCATGTTGTACGCCGACTACTTCGCCGACGATCCATTGCACGGCGAGAAGACATTTCGACGCCGTTTCAGGATGAACCGGAAGGTCTTTCTCAGGATTGTGCATGATGTTCGAGAGTTCGACAGGTACTTCGTTTGCAAGAAGGATTGCACCGGCACGGTTGGATTTTCCTCGCTGCAGAAGTGCACGGTCGCTTTGAGACTGTTTGCATATGGAGCTCCAGCTGATTCGCAGGATGACTATCTGCGCATGGCCGGGTCCACCATCTTGAGTGTTTCTACAGGTTCTGCAGAGCCGTAATGGGCGCGTTTGGACCTGAATATTTGCGATCACCCACTGCGGAAGACACTGCTCGGATCCTAGCCGAGAATGAAGCAAGAGGATTTCCTGAAATGCTAGGAAGCATCGACTGCATGCATTGAAAATGGAAAAACTGTCCATTTGCTTGACAGGGGATGTACAAAGGGCACAAATGCGGTTGCAGTGTCGTACTTGAGGCAGTGGCTTCATATGATACCTGGATTTGGCATTCCTTATTTGAAATGCCAGGATCTAATAACGACATCAACATCCTGCAGTGCTCGCCTGTCTTCTCCAATCTTGTTGAAGGTAATGCTCCCCCGGCGAACTTCGAGATGAACGGGCACCATTACAACAAGGGGTACTACCTGGCAGATGGAATCTATCCAAAATGGTCCACATTTGTGAAGAATGTCTCAAACCCTGTGCCGAAGACGGCTCAAGCTTGGTTTGCCAAGTGCCAGGAGGCTTGTAGGAAGGATGTCGAGCGGGCATTTGGTGGGATCCAAGCTCGATTTGCTGTTGTCCGGTATCCTGCTATGTCCTGGTCGAAAGATCAGATGTGGGAGGTGATAACTTGTTGTGTGATCTTGCACAACATGATCATTGAGAGCGAACGGAACAATCCAGTAGATGAAAATGAGAAGAAGGTGCCATACTTCTGACAGGGTCCTCTCGTGGGCGAAGATCCGGATGAGAGCCAGTGTCTGCCTGTACCAAAATCATGGACTGCCTACCTTGCAAAGCGTCAGGAGATCCGAGATCCAGTAGTTTATGAGAAATTGCAGCAAGATCTGGTGTAGCATCTGTGGAGACGCAAAGGCGAGGTCTAGATTTATGTAATTTGATTTAGAAAATTTATGATTTGTTAAACTATTTGTAATAATTTTTTCCGTCGAATTATTTGATACAAATGATACATTTGCTATTAAAATCTGGTTTTATGATTATTTTACGAGCAAAATTAGGCAAATAAACGCCGGTTGGGGCGACGCGACTGGAAATCGGCGCGCCCTAGGACTAATTTTTTCGCCGATGCCCCAGCAGGCCAAAAAAACGTCAGTAATCGGCCTGAGAGGCCAACGACTGGAGTTGCTCTAAGAAAGGGGCGTGCCGTATCCGCGCCGGAATTGGAGAAGGGAAGCATTAGGGGTCAAGGGCGCACATGCATTGCCCTGCCGACACGGAGACGTACGGTTACTGTTCTGGTCTCTACTTCATCACTGCCCAGTTTTTCTTCGCAGTCTTTCAATGCCCATTTGGCCACTCGATCGTCTGAGCTTTGCAAGAATACAAATATGACTATATTATGTGTACCGTGTGAGCTGGGCGTCTCGTACCCACTTGTTCGATCTTTCGATTATCATAATTAATCTTGCACAGAGTACACATATATGCTACTAGCAGCCTAGCTGCAGGTGTTCACGCGTAGACTAGTGCGAGTATGGCTTCTGTACAGTACTCCAGAACTTTACTTTACACGCTCCCAGATTTTTGTCAGTTTATGAGAAGCAGAGAAGAAGAAAACGAGAAGCTAGCTAGTGCCACGGCTGCCAGACCTGGGACAATACAGCTGCTACATCACCGAGTTCACCGTACCTTTGTTTACCGGGAAGCTGTCGACCTGACGTACTCGTATCCGGCAATGGAAGCGAACGGTGTCACTGACAACGGCCGTGACACGGTAGTGGCGGGCGGTCCAAACCGGAGTGTTGTTTATGCGGATGAGATCGGGTCGCCGCGCGTGCATTGCACGTCAGCGTTTTTTCTCCTAAACACAGTACAATACAACGCTCACTTACGCGTGCATATACTCACACCTTTAAATGTACACATATAGTATATTCTATTTGTATGAACACCTCTAAAATGCTGAGCTGAGGGGTTTTGAGTCTTAAAATTGACGATGTGACTATAAACGTCTCGCTACCGAAGGAAATGTCGCCTCCCACTGAAAAATATTTTTCTAAATGAGAAACACTAGTATCAAACTCGATGTTTGAACTCTGATAGTTGGGGTACAACTGCTCTTCTAACCATCCAACCATAGGTTATAAATACATAGACGATCACAAACACACGTACACTCACACTTCATAAATATATGTATTTACATGCTACACGAAAATCCGTTTTGGAGCCCGATCGAGCACAGATGGACCCGATATCCTATTCCTTCCTTCTCTGTATCAGTTGTATTTGAAGTCGTATAGGTCTAGAACCACCTTGTATTTCCGGATGGATGGCCCACTTATTAATGCGGTCCGCGCCATTCATGATATCGGTATAGATAAATTTGACGAAGACTGTCGGTTCCTGTATCACCCTGTACCGGCGTATCGGATGCTCACCGGCTGCCCCTATGAATAGTCTCTCCAACAGTACATGCATGCATGGCACGCAAACGAAGGACGGAAGGAGTACTTGTGCACGCGTTGCCGGACATGGCGTTGCTGGCCATGAAATTAGCGTGAGGCAGTTTCATGCTGGAGTACAACATCATTAATACAACTAGATGATACCCCGCGCGTTGCAGCGGGAGTATTATGCAGTGATTGTTTCATGTCCTTGAGTTTTTATATTGCTTCGGTATACATCTTGTAGTTTTTATTTTGCAGTTGTGAAGAAAAGGTTTTGTGCGTGTAGAAAGAATTGTAGTGTGAAAAAACATGTAAAGCCACCAAGATTTCACAACTATTCACCACGCCTGTCTTGACAAATACAAATTATAAACAAAAAAGGCTATTGGCTACATCGGTCTTTCTCACACTGGCCCTCCTCTTTTCTCGTGGAGCTTTACGCCCTTTCTTTTTTACTACAACAAAGAAGTTTTTCTTCACATGGAGTCTTGGGCAAACCTCCTGATGAATCATTACTTGAGTCATCCCAACTTCTTTGGTTTTTATATGTGACACACTATAACATCTGTTCTTCTGAAGGATAAAATTACTATACTGCAGCTGCAGCTGAGGGTCGATCATTAAGGAATTGCATAATCTGAGCAAAAAATAATATATCTTTGCTTACAGAAAGGAGAGAAGTGATTACCATTTTCACATGAACAATAGATGAAGGATTTGGCATGAAACGGAAGCAAACTAAAAGTATTGAAAAGAGATATTCCCCAATATTTATTCATGCAGACACGCAGTGAATCATCCTGAGTTATTCTGGGTTACAATAGAAGCTAAACAATCTAGCGATCACTAACTCTTTATGGAACCAACAGTATAACTAATTCAGGTAGAAGCCAGTGTAATCCTTAGTTGTCCATGCATGGTTGATGATGCCCTGCATTTGGTTTACAAAATTTAGCAGTATTAGAAAGGTAATGCTTGTGTGTTCAGGTTTATGATATAAAATTGAACATTATAATTTGTTTCGCATATGAAAACGATGATACCTTTGTTCTTATATTGTTTATTCTCTTGACTAACTTAGATATTTGCTGCAATGTTGTTGTCTGAAATGCTATTTGATGATAAAAAATGAGAATGACAAATGCGATCGTTAGTATCTGATATGAGGGGAACATCTAAAAGAGATGGTGAGTATATTCCTTCTTCCGTCCTGGAAGATATAATATATGGAGTGGAGAGCTGATGGCTGCTATCCTAACAATGAAGTCAGTAAGCAAACAGAAATCTCAAAATGGGTGGCAAGTAATTGTGCTTCCATTTTGTAAGCCAACCGAAATCTTAACATGGATGGTAAGTAGCCGTGCTTGCATTCTGTAAGCAAACCGAAAACTAAAAAAGGATGGTAAGTAGATATAAAAGATTCTTGTACATATATGCTATAAACTGAGCAGCTCATGGCTGCTGTGTAACTGTTAACTCAGTTTGTAATTGCCCTTATTTTGACCTAATAAATTTTTATTTTGTTCTTACCTTCTGTATGTGCAAGTGGTACATATGTATTGTACGTAAATCGAAAATGATACACGGTCAGGATGCCTTTATAGGTAAACCTACAACTGGGGAACATGTTGTTGCCAAACAGAATGTGTTTTTATGGCCTCCAGCCGATCTATTTTCACAAATGTATTTGATGCAAAATTTCATGGGACATTTGAGGGGAAGAAACATATGCGACCAGTAAGAGTAATAAAGTAGAAGATGCATTGCTGATTCAATGTGACGAAAAATTATTTGTAAGAGATGAGATCTTGTGTACCAATGTAAGCAGGTTGTACGTGGTCTATTCTTCATTTCCTCCTTGCTTGAGTGACCAACACTTAGAATCCAATCAAATCAGTGGGGGGGCTTGAGTGAGCAAACACATAATCCAATGAAAATCCAACCAAATCGGTGGAGGCAAAACGCCGAGCAGATCTCGAGCGGGAGAGCAGCAACCTGACAGATTGACAAATATGAGTGAGGGGAGGTACCGGAGTGGGGTATGGTGGCGCGAGGAGGCAGCCGCACTGAAAATCCATTGCAACGCAGGGAGGTTTTTATAGATGGAGGTGGCGACGAATCAGTTCAACCCAGCAGTTTCTTCTGTAATTACAGGGAAATCATGGCTGATGAATGCTGGGCATGATGAGGCCGTTTCATAAGAATTTGTAGCGAGAAGGGCATAGATCGCAGTGGCCACGAAATCGTACGTCGCGGCGGCGGAGGTTACCATCAGGGAAGAAGAACAACCGGCAACAGAAGCGAGCGTGCATGGGCAAATAAAATGCGAGCCCAGCTTCTCATCCAGCCCATGTATGGCTTCTCTTCCAGCCCAATTAGAGACGCTCTGGGCATGTACGAAGAAGGGAGGAAGCGAGCCGGTCAAAAAGAAAAGGAGAAAATGCGAGCGACCGTGGACGCGAGCCGAGCGCAGGAAATAAACGGTGACGTGGACGCATGAGGAGGCTGAAAAATCAGGTAGTGGGGGTTTACTATTTAGATATAGAAGATTAAACACATGATAATTCTCACAAAAACACATGCATGGTAGACGTTACTCGGAGATAATTCTTTCATGGATCAAATAGGATGAGCATTGCGTAGGGCTACGAAAAGCACACCTTAAAGTTCGTATTCCACATCCATGAACACTTCATGCTGTCACTATCCGTCTCCAAAGATAGTACTAACAAACACCACAACCTATTTCTTGAATAGTCTCTTTTTTCAATAACACAAACATCAAGAAACCTCATGATCTATTCAATCCAACAATAATAAAGAACAAACTCATGATGAAGATCCATCTAAGCTTTTATCATTAGAGTCACACACGGCACCCACACTGTCACCGAGATACCGTGATCACAACGGTGACTCCTGAACTTATACTAGATGACACCACTTGAGCAAAATCATATCCATTACATGCACGGAAACATATATGTATTCAACTATACTAACAAAGCTCATGATCACAACGAATATCAAATCATGGGAGAGAGAGATAACCACATAGCTACTTGTATAATCCTCAGTCCCGGTTAGGGACTACTCCCTCCTCATCATGGGAAGCAGCGGTGTTGATGGAGATGGCTCCGACGGTCGATCCCCGTCCCGGCAGGGTGCCGGAACAGGACCTTCTGAACCCCCGAAACTTGTCGGCGATGGCGGCGGAGCTCTGTATCGTATTTGGGAAAATCCTTCGGGGGTTAGGATTTTTTTCGTCGAGGACAATTTATAGGCCAAAGGGCGTCGTGAGGGGGTCTCCGAGGGGCAGGGACCACCCCCGGCCGCGGCCCCCTTAGACCCGCGGGTGGGACCCGCCCCTGGCCTGTGGGTCCCTCCAGGGGTCGTCCTTCTGGTTTCGGTCCTTATTTCTTCAATAAAAAATCGTCATAAATTTTCGTCCAATTACGAGAATATTTCCAGAAGTAACTTTCTGCAACAAAATTAGCACAAAAACAGGGCACTGGCATTGGGCATCTTGTCAATAGGTTAGTCCAACAAAATGCATAAAAATGATGTAATATGATAGTAAAAACATGTGACAACATCACAAAACTAGTATGGATCAATAAAAAATTATAGATACGTTTGATACGTATCAGCATCCCCAAACTTAACTCCTACTCGTCCTCGAGTAGGTAAGTGATAACAAAATAATTTTTGATGAGACATGCACCCAACACAAACTTGATCAAGATAGTAATGTAAAGCATAGGATGTGAATGAAGTGATACAAAACAATTGTCTATAATTGATATCAAGAAAGCAATGAATAACCAAGTTGAATCATTCAAGCAAAACCTTTCATAAATAGTACGTTAAAGACATGAAAGCAATGTGATCCACATATTTGATTAATTCTCAAAGATAATAGTTGCATGACAAAAATGTTTGAGAATCAAAACAAACAAGATGTAAGTATTAGCAAAAAGCTTCAACTTCCAACGGTAAAGTCAATATAAAGATTCATGTTTAATCTGACGATGCAATATGATCAATGATACCCAGGGTCAATGCTAGATGTTTGCTTCGGTGGAGATAGAAGGAAAAAGAAAATTGACTCAACATTAAAAGTAAAAGAAAGGCCCTTCGCAGTGGGAAGCAGAGATTAGTCATGTGCTAGAGCTTTTTATATTTATAAAATAGAAGTAAAACAATTTTGAGAGATGCATGCTTTCGTCAACGATTTCACAACAGAGAAGCTATCTAGTCCCCCATAACAAGCAAGGCTTTTAGACTTGTGAGAGCAGCTGGTTTTAGAGGAACGAGTACATTCCTCTTTCTCTTTGGTTTCACCACTGTCCAATGTTTAGAGCTAATTCTGAGATTTTCATTTCGCGGAGGAGAATGGTGAGTTATATTTATATTTTTGTTAAGCTGCTTTCGGGTTGATTCAAGGGAAGACGTAAACCATCGACACCGGGTGAAAGGGGGGAAATGACCTTGCTTGTCACAAGTTATATCTAGCTCTCTACTGCTTCCTCATGAGCTTAAAAACAGAGGCACAAAAAAGAGTATTTTGAATATTTTAAAAGTAGCACATGAAAATTGTGAGATCCTGGCTCAGGGCTCAATAGGATTAATAGGATACTCATATCAACAAGTTGCAACTTCTTTTCCGGAAGCTCATTCGAAAAGAACTCGGAGGTTAAGCGTGCTTGGCCCGAAGCAATTTGAGGATGGGTGACCGACCAGGAAGTCCTTCCCGGGTGCGCACGAGTGAGCACAAAGTGCGCAGAAAAGACTAGTGCTGGTATGTGGGGCCAGTCTAGAGATCCTAGAGAGCTGCCAGGTGTAACAGGCGCCGGTCCGAGAGTGGCTGGGGTGTTATAATTGGTATCAGAGCCGACCCTTGCGGTAACTCGGTCGTGTGCGGGTCAGAGGCGCGGACATGTGGAGCATGTGCCGGCACTGGACGCACAGACGGGTGCCAAAGGGGGAAGTTCCTGGACTGGGGTTGACCGACGAGGGTGTCGGTCTTCTAAGGGGGGAAGGATGTGAGATCCTAGCTCAGGGCTCAATAGGATTAATAGGATACTCATATCAGCAAGTTGCAACTTCTTTTCCGGAAGTGTGGCACCCCGATCCAGATGATCGAGTCACCCCATATACCAGTCCCAGAGACACTGGATATATGACAACTTGATAAGCAAAGACATAACCAAATACATACTTATGGCTCCGAGTTCGGGCGGATTACAAGATACAACACGGGGTGAGGCTCCCGCGTTCGCGCAACATGCGCACACAACAGTATGTACATTATTTATCCCACATTGAGCCTCTAGCGGAAGTAGCAGCGGAAACGTAGATAGTAGCGTGGCAACGTCGGGCCTTATCCCACGGGGTCCTGCCTGGGATACGGGTTCCTAGTTCTCGTACAGCGGGTACTCGGCGTCGGGAGCAACGGAGTCTGGCCACATGAGAAGCCAGGTAAGTACTTGAGGTACTCGCAAGTCATTAGCCCAAAAACAAACAAAGTCTATCTATATGGCATGGCATAAGTTCAGAATGTAGCAGGGCATGGATTTGGTTGCAAGGGTGAGTCCAAGCTTAATGGTTGGACATAACTTACCTACTTACCTTCGGAGGGGAGTTATATCTATAATGTTATACTCAATACCTCGTAACCAAAATTAGGCCTTCCAGCCACTAGCCAACTCTGGCTTGCTTGTCACGTTCCCTTGTTGATAGGTCTCATTTGGTGAGTTCCCTTGTTCGACCGGACTGACTCTTAGTGTGACTGGACCAAACTTCGTCCCATAACCTAGGGACAAGGCTAGATTCTAGATTTACACTCTCGAGAGGTTGCAACATTTACCCATACGCTGAAGTCTAGGTTTGTACCGCCGGTACCGAAGTACTAGAACCCATCATGGCGACAGCACAAACCCATACTTCCACCACCGCTTGCTCCACCCGGACACTCCCTGTATAGCCACCGACACATCCTCTAGGACCACGTCTTATGACGAAGTGAATCCGGCACGTCCCCAACGAATGAGCGACGCCTAGCTCCGGAACCTTCGCAAGACTAGCCCCGACCACAAAGGTAACCGACTAGACCTGCCAAAAGGGTGGCGTCAAAGGAGGCTGGATGGAATACTCGGCCATGGTTCGCCCACGTGAACGACGCATGGTGTGCTGGTGTGTTTGGTGAGTGGCACTATGTGACTCAATCTAGTCGAGGGAGGTGGTTATCTTCTTAGTCAAATTCTTATTTCAGTTTCCAACATGAATCAAGTAGCACGAGCATAAGCACAAGCAACCATAGCATATAACAACATAATACTTGTAAGCATAGATAATAATGTCCCCATAATAATAATAATAATACCCGGGTGACTGTGGCGGGCAACCCGGCCGGTGTCACTCGGGGGTTAGTGTTCACAAAGTAATAGCGTAGTATTTCAAACGGATGACGGTGGCGGGCAACCCGGCCGGTGTCATCGTAAAGGAATGAACCGAAAAGCACTCATAAGAATGAGAGAGCATCCATTCCACTCGAGGTTTGCCTCGACGTGGTGTCAGCAATCTCGGCAAAAGAACCAAATGGAAAGTCAGCTCCCAAGCGTCGCAGTCCGGGTGGTCTATGCCAACCATATTTGACGGAGGGACAAGAAGCAAATAACTCCTTTGGCAAATGCCCCCAACTCCGAGGATCATAAGACGACATTCGTCCGCTCCTCACCTCGGCGAAGAGGAAAGAACCAAACAAAGCCCCGCAAATGCGAGACGCACAGTTGTAATAATTTTCCCCCATTCCCTTGACTAAGGCGGTAACACCAGCCATTGCCCCGGGAATGTGAGTGTTGCACGGACAAGCAATAAGGGGTGCAGTAATTTAACATGCAATATGACATGTGAGATGCAGCAGATATTAAATCAACAATCAAACAACTCCTAAGTTCGACCAAGCTTGAGACTGGGTTGATGGCTTGCCTTCGGGTTCGGGAACAACTCCTATTTCGTCGGGACGGTCGGAATCTATTCAAAGAGACATGAAATAGCGTCAAAAACCCCTCCTAGGTTATCGGATAAAATCCAAAGGAAATAAATTCCAAGAATTTGTTTTCTGGTCCCAATGGAAAGAGAATTTCAAAACAAAGCCAACAAAATTGGTTTCACATTTTTCTGAGCATTTTTGAGGGAGTTATTAATTTCCAAAGTTCACCCAAAAATCTGCTTATTTCCAATAGAAAAATAAACAGGAAATCAAACAGGAAAAACGGTTCAAAAAGTTTAAAAACCTGACATGGGGTCCCACCAGTCAGTGTTAAACCGAATCGGTATCTTTTCTTTTTGGAAGCGGGAAACAGAGGGGAGGGCGGCGATGCTCCGGCGACTCACCGGCGGCGTCTCCCTGCGGCTAGGGCACGGGGGAGGGGAAGTAGGGGAAGCAGAACGGCTCGGGAAGAGGTGGCGCGGCTCGTCTGGGCACTTGTGGTTGCTGGCGACCTCGGACGGCACCAGGGCTTCTTCCCCGGCGGAGGTGGCTTCGGGTCGACGACGGATACGGCGATTCCGGCCACCAGCTACCCTGGCGAGCTCGGCATCAGCATCACGGTGTTCTGGGGGTGCTCTGGGTGGAAGGAATTGGTCAGGGGAAGGCCTGGGGGTGTGCAAATTCGACGGGGGGGGGGGGGGGGGGGGGGGGGCAGTGCGGCTTGGGTGGATGTGATTCCGGCGAGGTGCAGCTCGTCGGACTCGAGGCTGGGGCAGTGGGTGCTGAGTGGTGCGGGAGTGGTGGTGCGGTGCTCGGCGGTGCCTCGGGGGGGCTTCTTATAGGGCGTCCGCGCGGTGGCCGTGGTAAATGCCGCGGCGAGGTGTCGGCCTCGCATGGTGGCGACGGTGGCGGAGCGTTGACGGAGCGGTGGCACAGGAGAAGCACGGCGGTTAAACCTCGGCGACGGACCGGTCCGTGCGGCGGCGGAGGGGCTGACGAGGGGGTCCCGGCGGCACAGGGTGTGGTCGGTGCGTCGGCTAGCGACGGGCGCGTCAACGCGGCCGCCGTCCAGTTGCTCTGCCGGCGACGCGTGGGTGTGGGGCGGTGGAGAGCGAGGTGGGGGCGTGGGAGGCAGGCTCGGGCGCGAGGGGGTGCGGTACTCCGGTGACCAGGAACGGGCGGCGCCCCCACGGCCATGTCCATGCCGGCCTTGGCATGTCCAGAGCATGCCATTGTCGGCATTGGCATCGATCTCCCTCCTCCGTGATCCAAATGGAAAACTGCTCGTGTCACTCTGCGCCAAAAACCAAGGTCTACCACTTTGCTGAACAAACATTTTGCAAATTCGAAAGTTGGTCCGACCAAAATTTTCAAAAAACAGTACTGGCCAAAACTAGGGTTTACTGTTTGGAGGGGTATATGAGGTTAGATGGATCTCCCCCTTTTTCCTGAGGTAGGAGGGGTAAAGGAGAGCCTATCCATGCCTTGGTTTCATCCAGGAGAAATTATTTGGTTAGATGCTAAAAAGTTTTGAGAAAAGGGCAGCACACAAAAGAATTATGTAGGGGAATTTTTCCTAAGGGGTGGCACCATATTTTCTTGGAAAAGTGATCTACATCCATTAGGGAAGGTTCCCTAATTTTTGTAGAATTTTTGGGGACATAAAACTAGGGGTTCCTTTGTAAGGCCAGATAAAAGTGAATTTCCAAAGGGAAAAGAATTCTCCCAAATTAAATATTGACCAAGGTCAAAATTATAAACACCAGTGCCAAGTGGAGGGAATAAAGAGTACAAGATCCCACTTGGTTTCAACAGATCAGAAGTTTCAAGATTCAAATCATTTTCCTGCGGTTTAAAGCCAACGCATTTTAAATAGATAAAATAAGGCTTTTTGGAAAAATTTAAAAAGGGCAAAAATCCAGGGTGTTACAGGAAGCTCATTCGAAAAAAATTCCGAGGTTAAGCGTGCTTGGCCCGGAGCAATTTGAGGATGGGTGACCGACCGGGAAGTCCTTCTCGGGTGCGCACGAGTGAGGACAAAGTGCGCAGAAAAGACTAGTGTTGGTCTGTGGGGCCAGTCTAAAGATCCTAGAGAGCTGCCAGGCGTAACAGTCGCCGGTCCGGGAGTGGCTGGGGTGTTACAAAAATTTACTTGGAATGGCAAGAAATACCATGCATAGCCGCATAGGTAGATATGGTGGACTCAGCTGGCAAGATAGTTTGGCTTTGGGATTTGGATGCACGAGTGAACTCTACACTCAGTACTAATTTTTAGGCTTAGCAAAAATGGTATTTGAAGCAAACATCTAACATTAATCGGTAACAGAGTAACGTAAGACATTAGCCAATCATAACCATAAACACTCGACACTGTCTCCCTTGTTGACCAAACAGTTATTTTGATGGAAAGATTAGCTTTATAAATTAACAACTACGAAACACCACATAGTTTCAAGCTTTTAAGTGTATTTCTTTACTAATCAATTTCCACTCAAATAACCAGCAAGTTTAAGCATTCATCTTAATATCTCAAAACAATTGAGAAGCATTAAGTATCCACACAATGATCTACAAGACTATGTAGGTTTTCATTTCATTCCAATATCACATGGATAGCATTTTGTCACTTTGACAATTCAAGCAATTTATTAATAACAACTCTGCAAAAAGTATAAGTGAAGAACAAGAGAGTTTAACATCAACAACTAGCAGCTCTAAACAAGATAAAAGCTAAAAGCGAGAGCTTACTAGCAAACAAATAGTAGATAAGAATACTCAACAAGATATAAGCGAAGCAAAAGAGTATTCAAATGAAAAAGCGGAGCGTGTCTCTCTCCCACACAAATAAAGGTAGGGTCCAACAAGGATATGACCAGCAAACAAACAAACAAAACTGAAAGCAAAAAGACGCTCCAAGCCTAGCACATAATATGTAAAGTGATAAAAACTTAATTCAACGAAGACGACCTCATGATAGTCGATGAAGAGGAGGGGATGCCTTGGGCATCCCCAAGCTTTGACGCTTGATGGTTCTTTATATTCAGAGGGAGTGCCATGGAGGCATCCCAAGCTTGAGCTCTGATCCATCTTCAATTTCTTCATTATCCTCTCCTTTGGAACTTAAAAACTCCGTTCACACAAAACTTCTCATAAACTGATTAGAGGGTTAGTGCTCATAAATTAGAATGCACATGTGTTCAACTCAAGACAAATTGCAAACAACTTTATTAGGAATTAGCTACTGTTTACTAAGCCTCAATGTGGTACTCCTTCTCTAGAGTATCACATTTGACGATAGTAAAAGAGACAAATACAAATAAAAGCAGAATCTGTCAAAAACTTAACAGTCTGTGAAGATTGAATTTTTTGAGACACTTCTGTAGCTCAAATAAGAAACCTCAAAACTAACGAAAGATAGATAAAAGTATCAGGCTTGTTGTAAAAAATATCAGAAAAAGATAAAATTCAGGGATTTTCTGGATTTTCGAACAGTGAAGGACGGAAATCTGTTTCTGGATAGCAAAACAATACCCCGCACTTTCAATGCATTAGAGGCTAAACTTGGCACAAAAAACCAAAAGAAAAAGATACATTGAAGTTTCTACAGAGTCAACAACTTCATGACTCAAGAAAAACAAAAAACAAACTGAAAGTAAAAGATGGGTTGCCTCCCAATAAGCGCTTTTCTTTATAGCCTTTTAGCTAGGCTTGAGATTTTAATTATGCTCTCATAAGAATAGGAATTGAAACACAAAAGAGAGCATCAAGAAGCAAATATCAAACACTTTTAAGTCTAACCCACTTCCTATGCATAGGAATCTTGTAAGAAAATAAATCATTGAAGCATAAAGCTAATAGCATAGGAAGGCAAAGCAAATGCAATATTAAAACCTTCAACATAAAGCGGGGAAACTTCACAAGATAAAAATTTATATAACCACGCTTCCCTCTCTCATAATAACTTTCAGTAGAATCATAAGAAAACTCAATAACATAGCCATCACATAAAGCATTCTTGTCATGATTCACATGCATAAAAGTATTATTACTCTCCACATAAGTTAAATCCTTCTCATTAGTAATAGTGGGAGTAAAACTATCATAGGCATCATTATAATCATCATAAATAGGAGGCATATCATGATCATAATAAACTTATTCCTCAATAGTAGATGGACTGAAAATATCATATTCATCATAATAATCATCATATATAGGAGGCGTAGTATAATCAAAGCAAATTTCCTCCTTCAAGCTTGGGGGACTAAAAAAATCATATTCATCAAAACCGACATCCCCAAGCTTGCAGTTTTCCATAGCATTAGCAACAATGGCATTCAAAGAAATCATACTAATAACATTGCTACTAGCATGATTGTTATGCAAATAAAGTTCTATAGGTTTTTTAATTTTCTCTTCAAAAGCATCATGACCAATTTCAAGATAAATTTTATAAAGCTCTATAATTTTTTTGTTGTTTTCCATTAAACCGAACTAGTGAAATAAAAACAATAAACAAAAAGATATAACTGCAGAATCTAAAGAAGATACCTTCAAGCACTCACCTCCCCAACAACAATGCTAGAATTTAGCTTCGTCGTCGGAGTGTGAGTACCGCTTATCTTTCCTCCCCGGCAACGGCGCCAGAAATTAGCTTGATGTCCACTACACACTTCTATTCTTGTAGACTTGTTGGGCCTCCAAGCGCAGAGGTTTGTAGGACAGCGGCAAATTTCCCTTAAGTGAGTAATCCAAGGTTTATCGAATCCACGGGAGGAAGAGGTTGAATGTATCCTCTCTCAAGCAATCCTGCAATTAAGATACAAGAAGTCTCTTGTGTCCCCAACACACCTAATACAATTGCTAATTGTATAGGTGCACTAGTTTGGCGAAGAGATAGTAAAATGCATGTGATATGGATGGTAAAAGGTGATTTTGTATTCTGTAATAAAAATGGCAGCAAGCAAACAAGTGACAAAAGTGACTAAAAGCGGTGTATCAATGCTTGGAAACAAGGCCTAGGCTTCATACTTTCACTAGTGACTATTCTCAGTTCCCACAAAAACACATGCATGGTAGACGTTACTCGGAGATCATTCTTTCGTGGATCAAATAGGATGAGAATTGCGTAGGGCTACGAAAAGCACACCTTAAAGTTCATATTCCACATCTATGGACACTTCATGCTGTCACTATCTGCATCTAAAGATAGTACAAACAAACACCACAACCTATTTTTTGAATAGTCTCTTTCTTCAATAACACAAGTATCAAGAAACCTCATGATCAATTCAATCCAACAATAATAAATAACAAACTCATGATGAAGATCCCTCTAAGCTTTTATCATTAGAGTCACACACGGCACCCAGACTGTCACCGAGATACCGTGATCACAACGGTGACTCCTGAACTTATACTAGATGACACCACTTGAGCAAAATCATATCCATTACATGCAGGGAAACATATATGTATTCAACTATACTAACAAAGCTCATGATCACAACGAAGATCACATCATGGGAGAGAGAGAGATAACCACATAGCTACTTGTATAAGTCTCAGCCCCGGTGAGGGACTACTCCCTCCTCATCACGGGAAGTAGCGGTGTTGATGGAGATGGACCCGCGGGTGGGACCTGCCCCTTGCCTGTGGGTCCCTCCCGGGGTCGCTCTTCTGGCTCCGGTCCTTATTTCTTCAATAAAAATCGTTGTAAATTTTCGTCCAATTCCGAGAATATTTCCAGAAGTAACTTTCTGCAACAAAATCAGCACAAAAACAGGGAACTGGCACTAGGCATCTTGTCAATAGGTTAGTCCAACAAAATGCATGAAAATGATGTAATATGATAGTACAAAACATGTGACAATATCACAAAACTAGCATGGATCAATCAAAAATTATAGATACGTTTGACACATGTCAGCACGCTACAGTACGGCGCGACGGTGCTGCTGGGGAAGGTCTGGGTCACCTTGGGCCAGCGGGACATGCGCATCCGGCTGGCGCAACCCCTCTTCGTCAAGAGCTTCACCGCCATCGACGACGTCGATGGCGCCGATGTGCACATCGCCGGAGGCGCCGGCATCGTGCTCTACGAGGTGAGCAACGTCATTGTGCACGGGATCCACGTGTACGACGTCCGCGCGCAGCCTACTGGGCGGCGCCGTGCAGAGCGTTGGCGCGAGCGATGGCGACGCCATCATGCTGGTGTCGAGCTCAAGGTGTGGTCGACCACAACACGCTGCCCCAGACTCCCGGTCCGAGGACGGCCTCCTCGACGTCTCGCCGGGGTTCACGGACGTGACCGTCTCCAACAACTGGTTCCACGACCACGACAAGGTCATGTTATGCTCGGCGCCTCGGCCACGACGACGACCAGGTCGCCGACGGCCGGATGCGGGTCACCGTCGCGTTCAACCGCTTCGGGCGCAACATGAACCAGCGCATGCCGAGGATCAGGCGTGGCTATGCGTAGGTGGTCAACAACTTCTATGACGGTTGCAGGGACTACGCCATGGAAGGGAGCATGGGGCCGAGCGTGAAGAGCCAGGGCAACCTCTTCTTCGTTTCCTCACCGGACAACGACACAAGATGACGTGAAGGATGCTGGCCGAGGGGAAGGGGTAGCATTGGCACTCTATCAGGGACTCGTTCGTGAACGTCGCCTTCTTCAAGCAGATAGGTGACAGGGTGCGGTGGCCGAGCTACAACAAGCATCATCAGGTGTTCCCGGTCGCGAGCGCCAGTGAGGAGAATTAATGGATAGAAGGAAGACACACGGATTATTCTGTTCAACCGAACCAAGATTTCGTGGAATCCTGTACCACCAGCACGTGACTTTTCCACTCGAACGTGATCCCATCACACACAACTGTGCACTCATATTATTGGATTTTTTGCGGGACAGCACGCCACCAGGATATATCAGAGGCACACATTACAATGCAACCTGGACGGCCCAGATTCCGGGAGTAGGTGTGCCCGGGCACCAAATCACCCCCTACCTATATGAGTACCTTTCATTAGTTTTATAGACTGAGCCACCAAATTTTAAGATTGATGATGTCAGCACATACGTCTTACTATTGACGGACACATCATACAGAATAGCGCCGATTAGATAAATGTGAACAAGTCACGGTTTTCAGTTTCACAGCATATACAAATACCAAAATACATGTGCACCGTGTTTAATGTGGATGCTCCCACTCCATGCATGCACAACACGTACATAAGTCTGGTGGATGACTTGGGGCATGTTTGGTTGCTCGGACGTTTTTGAGACCTTTTGCAGCCGTGGCCCTGGCCATCCAGGCCCTGAAAAAATGAGACCTGAGCCATGTTGTGCAGCCCGTTTGGCTGCCAACAATGTTCTGGCCAGGCCCGTTTCACAGCATGCAAATTTTCAAGCCTACACAGTTTGGTTCCATGTCTGTCTAACTGAGATGCAAAGGTCCATATTTGGTTACGTGCTCCTAGCCCTGTCCTGTCACCACTTCTTCAAGTGGTGAGATTACCAGCACAAGTGCGGCACAACAGAATACAGACTAAGCACACATGACAATCATAGCACTAAAACAGGCAAAGTTGTTAACACTGAAAGTTCATACCAATAAGACGATGACAATCATAGGCATAGTTCATACAGAAGCTAACAGGCAGACACGAGGCAAACTTTATTCCCTCTCCACAAGCAGGTTCAAGGGATGTTCATCACACTTCTTGACAATCTCCGAGCCATCTGTGCTGAATATGATGACTCGAAACACATTTGGCTGCAGCATCTTGAAGGTCAAGAAGTCGCTGATTCTCAGATTGTGGCACATTGCAAATACTGCCCATCCATTGTCGATCGCTGTAGACCCATTGTGGTCGACGATGCTGACTCTCCCGTTGTAGCCAGTGTTGGTCTTCAGCACGATCTCCTTACGGAGGTCTCCTAGATGATGACGAAAGCCTGGAGGAATGGGTAGCAATTCCAACCCAGGAGCCCGGATAACCTTGCAGAAGTGGGTTGGACAGACGTCATCGTGGAAGTGCCCGACGATGACCCTCCTCCTCTTGGAAGCACTGCCTTCTGCAATGTTCTTGCCCTTCGCTGAGTGCAAAATAAATAGTAAAATTATCTCACACAAATCACCTCGCTGCACATATGTCATGCAAACACTGAAAAAGCATACAAATGGAGATGTGCTGATCAAGAACAGAACATGGAACCTCAGGTCTGCTGCCCATTTGTGCACAAGAAGATAACCAACCAAAACCAAGTGGAGAACACAATGAGTTGTGTCTGCCTCTTAATTTGGGTGGCTATCTTCTTCTGACAGTGGTTGTACATATGACAGTGTCCATGAGATCATCACAGGGACATGAAAACAACACTCAAAAGATGATCTCTTAATACCTACTGTCATGCACAAATAAGTTTATTACTGCATAGCAAGAGATACTAAGAGACACCTCTCGAATGCATAACAACCTACTAGCCTCATACATGAAAGCCATCCGTGGGAAAAAAGAGTGCCTACAAGAACGTAGTGATAATACAAACATTCGCCCTGCGTACCCCTAGGTTCTGTAGACAGTCTCCTTGCAACTATCATGGCTAAGTTTAATCATCGGCCATAACGAAGAAAAAGGAACACAACGTTTCAGATCGATTCTCGGCCTCAGTAAGCATCAACCAAGCTGAGTATTTAGGGTTCGGATGACCGTGCCAAAGCCAATGTAGACATGACGGTTACCTTGCTTTCGGCACGGACAACCTAAACCCTAAGACACCTGAGCTAGTGTTCATCATCGGCCCGCATAAAAATTCCTCAAATCGAACCCTAGAACACAGATCGAGCCCTAAATCGATGCAGATCTACTATGCATGTCAACCTAGGCAGCAAAATCTACCACGATCTACAGATCTGGGGTGCAAACAAGCTCTTAAGGGGGGTAGAGCAACTTTACCGCCATGGATGAAGCCCTCGAGCAGTACGACCGAAGAAGATCTAGCCGGTCGACCAAGAAGAGCCTCCCCCTCCGAGGATGCAGGCGGCGGAGCTATCGGCGTGGCAGCGGCAGGGGACCGGCGAGGAAGAGAGGACAGAGGGGAGAGGAGAGAGGAGAGTGGAGTGAGTGGGGAAGATGGGCGGTTGGCGCGTGTTCTCGAAGGGACGCGGCGTCTCCCGCCCCTTCCCAGCGCGTGCAGGAGGGAGGCAGTTTTCTCCTACGGGAGGGTGGCTCCGCGGAAATAGCCGAATTGACCGTTCCTCCCGAGCCTGTCCCGACACTGCTTTAAGGTTCGCGCTGTGCAGGAACGCGGCGCAGCCCAGCTTACCAAACAGGCCGAATTCGCGTCTCCACAGGCTGCACGGGCTTTAGTGGGCAACCAAACACGCCCTTGGGGTGCGTGTGAGCTAGATGTTGGACACTTGACCGCGCACACGCACATCAATTAATTCATATACTCCCTCCGATACATAAAAAAATGCCGCTCATTTTGTACTAAATTAGTACAAATTTTGTATTAAGTGGGCGACACTTTTTATGGATCGGAGGGAGTACTAAATGTCGTAAGGGCAACTTCAACGCGCCGACCCAAACAGACCAGAAAATGGTCCGTTTTTCATACGTTTGGGTCGGGCGACGGACAAGAAATCTCAGGCCGCGTTCGGGCCGCGTGCAGTGCACCCAACGCGGCCGACCCGTTTCTTTTTTTCCATCCTTAGCAGGCCAGTAAAGGGCCGTTTTTCATTCATAGATAGGATAATGGGCCACATACGGCCCGTTTACACATAATTATACATAATAAAAATAAAAAACACCACGCCCTAGCTACAGCCCCTAGCTTCTGCCGGCCGACTCCTCCTCGTCGTCGTCGTCGTCGTCATCGCCGAGGTTGATGAACGGCGGCGGGGCCCAAAGATGGGCCGGTGGCACACTCGCCCTCGCTGGGGGCGTCGGCGGCTGCTCCTGCAGCTGATCCGGCTGCTCGGGGAGTGGGCCGGTTCAGCTCCATTTCGCGCCGATTAACCTCTCGGGTAGAGGTAGCGCCGGCGGCAGCCCCATGGCCATCCGCTCGTACCACGGCGGTGGCGGCGGCGGATGCTGGACCTCCTCGGCGGACCGGCACAACACGATGTCCAGCCCTGGACACATGCGGGCCTCCGCCGCGGCGTGGGTGACCAGCGAGGCCGCCATGGCCAGCTTGAGCTCGGGGTTGTCCTCCTCCTCCTCCTCGTTCGGGTCGGGCTCCTTCTGCTCCTCCTCCTTCATCCACATCAGTGGTGGGGGCGGTGGAGCAGAGCGGCGTCGGGGCGGCGGTGGCGGTCGCACAGACAGGAACGCCGTCCGGCGACGAGCGTCGTGCTCGTCGTGGAACCAAGTGTCCCAGTAGGGACTCTCCGACGCGAACGCCGGGTCGTGGAGGAGGTTCGGCGGTAGCTGGGCCTACCGCCGCTGGATCTCCTCTTGCCTGGCTTTTTCGCTCATCGGGATGGCAGGGACCGGAATCCTTTCCGGATTCAGATGCCTGTTGTCCGGGAGATGGACGTCCGACCAGGGAAGAGGGACGGCGTTGTCCCAGTACCACCGGCAAGTTTTGGCGCAGATGTAGGGTCGTTCCCTCACCCGCGGCTGGTTCGCCACCGCTGGCGGTGCTATCTAAAATGGAGCGGCGGGGGTAGCGCGGCGTTGCCGGTCCAACGAGGACCCGGCCTCGGCGTTGTGCGCCCCCTTGCCGTTCTTCTTGAAGAACCCCATTGGGCGCTTGGGCGGTGAGGCGGTGGGCTAGGGTTTGGTGCGGCGGCGAGGGAGCAGTACTGGCCACAAGTGGGGATGAAGACGGGGTCCCCCGCACACGTGGATAAAAAGAAGGATCGGCGTGTCGGTTGGGTCGCTGCCAGGTGGGGACGCATCGGGGAGGTGGACCGGCGTGGACGGATGCGGCGACGCTCCGTTTCACGTCCGTGTGGACGCAAACCTGCCCCAGATTTGGGCCAGAAATGGTCTGGCCGGATGCGGAACAGACGAAAAACAGAGCTTGGTTCCGTTTGCGTCGGCGCGTTGGACCCTGGTTTCCACAGAGCAAAACGGACCAAATGGGTCGGCGTGTTGGAGTTGCCTTAAGATTATGTTGTTGTTAAATCACGACTAAAACGAAATCCACATGAATCCAACGAGTTTGTACATGAGCGTAGTATGTAGCTGTCTGATCATGACAGTGTCAATCCGGCCGGCTCGAGAAGATTTTCGAACTCCACGTGTTTCTTCAACGCGAGCTTCATAATTAAGTGATGCACGTCACTGGCAGACCAGCAATGAACAAGGGAGGCTGACTTGTGATACCATGTCAAATTTATTTTTCCTAGACAAGAATGACTTTTTAATGATAATACTACTCCATTATATAAACACCTCTAAGTAAACTGAGGCACTTACATAATTAATTAATACTAGTATACGGAGAACTTAATACTACTATACTAGTATGCTGTTTGGAGCAGGTTTTTAGATAGTAGAGCAAGATGCGAACTCCCCAACCCTAGCCGCCGCCACCACCGACCCCCTCGCCACGCCCTCTCCTCCTCTCGCCGCCCTCCGCTCCCGTGCAGCCGCGCCTAGGCTGCACCGGAGCGCCCAACGCCGGCGAGCACAGCCCTCCGCACTCCCTCCCCCTTCCACTCGCCGCCGCCAAAGGTGTCACCGGGCAAAGGCCCGTGCGGCGCGGCGGCGGCGGGGATCCTTGGCACGGCGGCAGCAGCGATCTGGAACGCGGCGGCGGCGCTCATCGTCTTCCAAATTGGCGCGGTGACCCGGTCGCAGTGAGGCGTGCCCGCGGCTGCAGGCGGCGGCGGCAACGTCGCTGCCGGGTCGGCTCCGGTGGTTTTCGGAGTAGCCTGTAGTTCGTGGAGGGCTTCTCCAGGCACATCGACGGAAGACGGCGCGATGACCTCCTTTTTCGGCGGCTCGGCCATGGCTGTGGCCCATCTGAGATGTGGAGGTCGGCCGGTGTAAGCCGGGCTCGTCTGAGCCGATGACAGCGGCACCAGTGAGTGTCGTTACCTTGTTGAAGGTGTCGTCGCCGTGAATCACCCGTCTCCCAGAGTTCCGGGGGAAACCCTAGATCTGATATCAGATCGGACGATGGCAACATCCTCGGTGTGGCACTCCCTCTTGGGGGCATCGTCTTGGAACACGGGATGTCTGGAGCGGTCTTTCGGTGGAGCGGAGTTTCATCTACGACGACAACGACAATGGGTCATGGCAGCGTGGTGCAGCGAAGACTCGACGACGATCGTTTCATGGTGGACTCGTGCAGGGTGGGGGCGCGGTCTGGTGTCATGGTGGCATCGACAGCAGGCATGGCTGGAGCTTTCTCTTCGATCTACATATTGGAGTTGGGTTGGCGGAAGATGGTGGAGGCAACATCTGAAGACGTGTGCACAAGGCACTACCTCTGGAGTTGGCCAGGGAGCCGACGATAGCTGTGGCCGGGGCACAAGGCCCCGTTTTTACTCTTTCGTTTGTGCTAGTTGTGGTATTTCACTGTTTTGGTTGGCTTCGACTTGTATGATCGTTTGTTATAAGGCTTTTAGCCACGTATTGTTGAATAAAAGTAATAAAGCGGCCGTATGCATCATTTTGATGTAGAGGCTGGGTGACCCTTTTCAAAAAAAAAAGAGCAAGATGCGAACATGACACCTCTGCATCACTTCGTGGACGTCTCCCACCAATTGGCACTCCATCAAAGCTGACATAGATGACATGACAAATCGAATTTGCATAGGTGAAACTCCAAATCCGCTTGCCTTGGCCCGATCAGGGTAAAACATGTGTCATTTGACTTGAGTTTGGGGTTGATCCAATCTGGTGATGGATTGGGCTTGCTGGCTTGATATACTACTCCGTCTGATCCTTTTTAAATGTCGTTACTTGTACCAGCGATCTACGCTTACCTAGCTATTTTCCGGCGACAGTCTTTCTCATTTAGAGGGAGTTTGTTTTTTTAATCTCCTGTCATATGCTTGCATGCTTATCGGTTGGGACTAAACGAAGATGTGATATATGGAGAATGATATTCAATTGAAGTGGCGTTTGATTTACTTATGATACAAAATTGGAGCCTAAGGTCATTACATCTGTATACACAGTAATAAATGAATGTGTACTTACCATGAAAACACTTTCCAAAGAAATTGTTGTGGATATTGTTATCATGGGGTGCTAGAACCTTTGGATGTCAGAATGGACGAATCTTTGATGGAGTTCGACCTTTGGAAAACACATGGCGTCATCTTCGTAAAAAGGACCTCCAAGTATTGGGATACCGTATTAAGTCTAAGCATGTGTAGGAGTTATGCCCTGGAGGCAAATAATAAAATTGTTTTATTAGCATGACTCATATATGTTCATAATCAGTTTTATATTATGCTATAACTCTATTAAGCGGAAACATTAATACACGTGTGATATATAAACAACCAGGTCCCTAATAGCCTCTACTTTAACTAATCCATTGGTCAACGGATGATCAAGGTTTCCTGATCATGGACATTTATGTCAAATGATAATGGAGTCATGTCATTGGAGAATGACATGATGGACATCCACCCATTGTAAGTTAAACGCAATAAGATCTATCACGAATATCGGCATTGTGATAAATTAAAAGAAACATAGTAGTAATCAAGTCTTTAGATCGTGAGATCATATTTAATCGTTGTTCCGGAGGGAAGTTTTGACTGCATCAACCGTCACACCGTAACAAAGTGATTATAAAGGTGTCTATCAGGTTTCCTAAAGAAATACGTTGAGGCGTATGTATCAAGAGTGAGATTTGTCCATCCGCGTGACAGACAAATATCACTGTGCCCACTCGGTGATATTACATCAAAGTCTTGCAAGCATGTGACCGGGTCACGGAGATGTAATATTATGGAGACGAGTAAGTTTGTCGGGTAATGAGATGGGGACCTCTGGCAAACTTGATATTGTGTGACAAAAGGAATGGTGAACAACGATAAGGTTCAAGCGACATAGAACTTCATGGAACACACGGGGGCCATCATGGGTTTCCAGATCCCGCTGTAGGTGATTGATCGGAGAGGGGTCTCGATCATGTCTAGAGTGATCCCGAACCGTAGGGTGGCACGCTTAAGGGTAGACGACGCTTAAGAATAGTTTCGGTATCAAAGAGAAATGAGAAATGAACTCCGGAATTGTTCCGGGAGTTATCCGATGATGATCGGATGACTGCTGAAGTGTTTCGGAATGAGAGAGAAATTTCTGATGGAGATCGGAATGGTTCCGAAGGTGTATCGGAATAAGGGAGAAATATCCGATGGAGATCGGAGGGCAACGAAAGGTGTTTCGGAGCAAGAGAAATTAAATAATATGTATTTAATATTAATTAAGGTAATTAATAATAAATAAATATTTTTAATTTAATTAATGGGGCAGCCCACCTAAATGGGTCCTAAAAGGCCCATTAGGGAAACCGCCCCAGGAGGCAGCCAAAGGGGGGCTATGGGCTAACCCCCCCCATGTGTGGCCCAAGTGTGGGTGTGACCAGGTGTGGGTTTTAGTCCCACACCGCCCCCTAAGGGAGGTGGCCTCCTCCCACCTCCTATATAAGGAGGTGCCCCCTCCTCTCAAAAGCATCCCAATTGTCTCTCTCCCCCTCTCTCTTCCTCACGTGTGGTTCCAGAATATTGGAGCTGCAAATGGGGTTAGTGGTTTCTCCACCATACGCACGTTGATGTGCTGCTGAAAATTCGGTTCGAGTTGTTCATCTTCCGCTGCTGCCGCTGGACCAGAGCCGGGGATCGTCGCTACACCGTATGCGTGTAGAACTATGGAGGTGTTGCCCACTGCAGCACTCGTCGCCGGTACGACTCCACGACTTTGAGGTCGGCGTCATACGACTCCATCGCCAACATTCGTTGGAACGAAATGCTTTCGGTCCTCAAGGGTATGAATTCTGATTCCATCCGTTACTTTATATCTGCATATTAATAGATCTTGGCTAGTTTGTAGTTCGCGTTGTTAGGATTTTTTTGTTTTCCGCACACGAACCCCTTCAGCATGTTGTTTGCCTGAAGCATTGGATAGATTCGACTCTTCCTAGATTGTTTTATTGTGTTAGAAAATGTTGGAATCGGATAGTGATGTCTATTATATGCTTCTATTCTTGTAGACTTGTTGGGGCTTTAAGCGCAGATGTTTGTAGGACAGCAGCAAATTTCCCTTAAGTGAGTAACTCAAGGTTTATTGATCTCGGGGAGGTGTAAGGTGAATGTATCCTCTCTCAAGCAACCCTGCAATTAAGATACAAGAAGTCAGTTGTGTCCCCAACACACCTAATACAATGGCTAATTGTATAGGTGGACTAGTTCAGCGAAGAGATAGTAAAATGCAAGTGATATGGATGGTAAAAGGTGATTTTGTAATTCTGTAATAAAAATGGCAGCAAGCAAACAAGTGACAAAAGTGACTAAAAACGGTGTATCAATGCTTGGAAACAAGGCCTAGGCTTCATACTTTCACTAAGCATCTTAACTTCTTCAACTTTTCTCTCTAACTCAATTAACATAGGAGATTCATCACATTCAGTTTCATTAGCTTCTTCTTTTAAAGCCATAAGATGAGACATAAAAGGCAACAGATATTCAGGATAGTTTAGCAATTCATTTATAGTTTCTTCTAAAGTAAGAGGAACGTTTTCAGCAATATTAATAGAATTCAATCCAACCACAGGTGGTGCTTGTGGTTTTCCAGCAGACATACTCAATAAAGTGGCTTGATTATCAGCAAGTTTTGAAAGGGCTTTGTCTAGTCCTGCAGCTTGGAGTTGTAAGTTTTTTATATCAGAACTAATAGATGCAACAGACTTATTCAACTCTTGTATCATGGTATTATGACTAGCAACTTGTTCCATAAGAATTTTATTAGTCTCAAAATTATCATTACTTGATGACACAGGTTTCCATTTATCATTAGCATTAGGATATGGAACAAAAGGACGATTGTTTGGAACATAAGAAGGTTTATTATAAGAATTATAATTGTTGTTACCATACCCATTGTTTCCATAATTCCTAATGAAGTTGACATCAATATTTTCAGAATTATCACCAACTAGTTGTTGCAAAGGAATATTTTCAACACTAGGTTTATTAAGCAAAGCAAGAATAGTATCCATCTTAGATGACAAATCATGAGTTTCTTCTATGGAGTTTACTTTCTTAGATGAACTAGGTGCTCTATCAGTATGCCATTGACTATAGTTTTGCAAAATGCTTTCCAATATATTCTTAGCCTCTACTATAGTTTTTCCCATAAAAGCACCTCCAGCAGCAGAATCAAGTATATTTCTAGACATGTAATTCAGACCATTATAAAAAGAGTGTAGTATGGTCCATTCATTAACTCCATGTGATGGGCAAGTTCTAAGCATAAGTTTTATTCTATCCCAAGCCATAGCAACATGTTCATTTTCATTTTGCCTAAAAGATAGAATATTGTTTCTATTTTGCAAAATTTTAACAGGAGGATAATATTTCTTAATGAAAGCTTCTCTCAAATCATTCCAAGTTTTAATGCTATCAGTAGGTAAAGAATGCAGCCAGTCCTTAGCTTTTCCTCTAAGTGAGAAAGGAAATAATTTCAGTTTTAGAATATCACTTTCAACATTCTTAAATTTTTGCATGTCACAGATTTCAACAAAATCATGAAGATGCATAGAGGCATCCTCCATAGCACTACCACCAAATTGCTCCCTAGTTATCAAGTTCAATAAACTAGGACTTACTTCATAGCTATCAGCTTGTATCTCAGGTGTGGTAATAGGTTTAGCAATAAATTGATCATTTGGAGTATTTGTGTAGTCACACAACTTAGTCCTATCACCCATTTTAGCAGATTTTTATGTGTTTTTTTTAAAAAAATATGCAAAACTGAAAATAAAATGACACTAAAACAATGCAAACCGAATTAACTAATGCAAAACAAAATGCAAAACTGAAAATAAAATATGCAAACCGAAATCTAAATATGATATGCAAGACAAAAACAAAACAAAATAAAATGCTTGAAGGTAAAGATGGACAAGATGATGCTCACGTAGGTGCAACCTCCCCAAGCTTAGGTGTTAGCACAAGTTGGTGATGAAGTTGACTTTGTTGTGATATCCTTGGACAAACCCTTCCAGCTATGATTCCCCGGCAACGGCGCCAGAAAAACCTTTTGATGACGGGATTGATGAGAGTGTTCTTCTCCCTCAACAACGCCAACAAGTACTCTTGATACCCTGAAAGGAAAATAATATATTAGGGATAGGTTGAGCCTCCAAGTGCAGAGTATGTAGAAGTGGTAGTTTTTCCCCAAGAAGGTGACTCGAGGGTTTAATATCGAACTCTCGGGGAATCAGTAGTGTGGGTTTTATCTTCTTGTCCTTCTCTAGATTTCCTGCAAACAAAATAGATTGCTTTGTGCCCTCAACCTCACCAAGTGGTTGTCAAGCACAAGGTGTGAGAATGATATTAAGATGATAATGAATGCAAAACAGTAAATAAATATGCAATGCTGGTAAATAAGTATGCAAGGATGATAGTAATGATGATGGATGGTATTTTTGGGGTTTTTATATGTGAATGCAAGAAGTAAAAGTGTTTTTGTATTTTCTGATTTTAAAATGGCTGAATGTAAAAGATGCTTAAAAGTGGTTTGAAAAGTGTTTCTTATGATTAAAAATGGACCGGTGTCGGCACAGTGGAAACCACGGTACCACGGGATGGCCTGCCAAGGCCCACAACACTCTTTAGAAGATTTCTCTAAGGACCAGGCTCGCCAAGCCTGGCGAGCCTTGCGAGGGTGTTTCCCCTCGCGAGGATTTTCCCCTCGCAAGGGACCTCCCCTCGAGAGGGCATCTCCAAGGATCAAGTCAAAGGGCTCGGTGAGGCCTTCGGCCTCGCGGGGTTTCTTTCCCCATGAAGCCAGCTCTACCTCCGCGGCAGAGCGCACATGGGCTCTGCACCCTCTGCAGAGTCACGGGCGCGCCAGCGCACGGTGACGGCAGTGCCGCAGTTGCCGTTCTCGTGTATAAAGCAGTCAACAACGCTGCACCGAGCAAAGGAGCTCCATGAATTGCCACTTTGGTGATAAGGGGACCGTCTGCATCTACCCTCCAAGGGCGACGTCACCGTGGGACACATCCCACCTCAGCGGCGCCAGCCCACCGTCCTGGCTAGATGGTGGCTTTTCCAGCTTTGTTGACACCGCTCCCTGCCATGGACCGCGTCCATGGACTCTACCTTTATTGTGCACCCGTCCTCCTCCTTCGTCGCTATGTGGTAACCCTTCCCGCCAAGATATCTAGGGGAAGAGGTCCAAGACACCTATAAAAGGAGGGGGAGCATGCTCGGGCAAAGGGTTCGATCCTGGTTGGTCTTCAGTTGGTTCTACAGTTGGCAATCTGAGATCTAGGGTTCGCCATAGTTAGCCACCTCAAGCTCGCCAAGCTCTCTTTGTACTAAAACCTCTCCAAGCAAGTGCAATACAACCAAGGCAGGACGTAGGGGTTTTACCTCTCCAAGAGGGCCCTGAACCTGGGTAACATTGTGTGTTCATCTCTGTAGTGCCGTCCCGCAGCGATTCTCGACGAGCTCCGTCGCCGAGGCACGTTGAGGGTTGTTTGATCCCGTGTTCAGCCCCTTACTCGATACCTAGCGAGACACACCCAGTTCCTGGGACAGTTCTCCGACATTTGGCACACCAGGTAGGGGGCTGAGGCGCATCTTCAACCTCGACACCACCATGGCCGGCTCTCACGCCGAACGTCTCGCTCGCCGGATGGCCAGCGCCGCCACCGCTCCCACTGGCAACCCGCGCGGCCGCCCGTGCGGAAGTGCTGCTCCGGAGCGCCACGTCGACCCCGAGCCCCGCGTCGAGCACCCGGAGGACGACGACAACGACCACACCGAGGACGACCACGGCGAAGAGGAGGCTTCCTCCCTGCACCCGTCGCTGGGCCGCCCTGCGCCCAGCCCGGCAACTGCGCTTCTCATGGCGCAGGAGTTGGTGCAGTACCGCCCCACGTCGGAGGCTCAAGAAGCCTGGCTCAACCGCCTCTCCGAGCTCGTCGGCGCCGCTCGCGTCGCCGCTCCTGTATCGTCTCATTCGCTGGTTCTCTCTGCGCGCGCAGGGGACGTGGCGCACGGCGCGCCGCATGCTCCTCCTCGTCATCCCGCGCCCGCTCCAGCTCCACCAGTTCCACCGCAACCTGCTTCCGCCGGGGCTCCTCCTCGCGACAACCGCGCTGCGTCGCACGCGTCGTCGCCGCATGACTGCCAAATCGTGCAGCGAGCCCCGGAGGACGCACGTGTGAGCATCGAGCGCCAGCAGGATCGCCACAACCGCGTCGTCAAGGACGTCGCCACCGCGGGGCGTCACCTCCGCGCCACCCTCGCCAGCGGCCCGGTCACCTATGGCACGACGGTTGCGTTCACTCGCAGCCTCCGTCGCGTCGTCTGGCCAGTCAAGTTCAGGCCGGATCTTCCTCCGCGCTACGACGGCAAGAACAACCCCCTGGAGTTCCTGCAGCTCTACACTTTGGCCATCCAGGCTGCAGGGGGCGATGACAAAGTCATGGCGAACTGGTTCCCTATGGCCCTCAAGGACTCCGCATCCTCGTGTCTCACGAACCTCCCCGCCGAGTCCATCAACACCTGGGAGGACCTCTGCCGGTGCTTCGTCGCCAACTTCAAGGGCACGTATGAGCGCGGCCTCACGTACAACGACCTCCGCGGCGTACGCCAGAAGCCTGGCGAGACCCTCCGCAAGTACATCTGCGCAACAAGATCCCCAACGCCACCGACGCGCAGGTCATTTCGGCCTTCCAGGCTGGGGTCACGGATGTGCGGATGCTCGAGAAGCTTGGCATCCACTACAACATCACCACCATCGTCAAGCTCTTCACCTTGGCGGACAAGTGCGCCAAGGCTGAGGAGGGCCGCTTGTTCGTCAAGAATGAGCCAGGGAACCCTGCCGAGGGATCCAAGAAGAGGAAATCCAGCGAGAAGCTTCAAGCGTCTCAAGGCCAGTGGCAAGCACTGGATCGATGAGCTCCCCTCGGAGGCTGAGCCCCTCTCGGGAGCGTCGCGCCACCCCTCGCCGGGGCCCCGGTTTTCGTGAGGCTGACCCCCTCACGACGCTCGGGGGCTCGCGCCGCGCACGTCTAGGCTCTGGCCTTCTCCTGAGGCTCCGACCTTCGCGAGGCCGATCCCCTCGCGAGGCCCCGGTCCTCGCTGGAGACACCCCGTGCAGCCACGGTAAAAACGTCAAGGCTTCCTCTCCGTGACAGCCACCCCGTGCAGCCATGGTAAAAACGTCGTGGCCAAGGTCACATCCTCCACGAGGAAAATATTCGGGCTCCTCTCTCTACTATACGTTGCCGCGGGCCGTTTGAGAAGACTCCCAAGCCACCACGCCTCGGCAAGGTGACTTCTTCAAGCACCATGCCTTGGCGAGGTGGATTCCCATGCCCAGACATGGTGGACTGCAGGCTCTCAAAGCCACCCCCGCATAGGGGCCCCCTCTCTGAGCTCTCTTTACATGCGTCGCCTCGGGCCGCGAGAGTCTCAGCCACTCCATGTGGAACCCCATGCCCAGACATGGCGGATTTTGTATTTCTGGCCACGCCAGTGTAATGAACCTCTGTTTCAGCTCACTTTGAACCTTTGCGCTTCGCGCCAGCATATGTTGTTGCTTCGGTAAGCAGTTATGTCATTACTTTTCATCCTTGCTCGTATGATCCCTCCTGTGTATCTCGCGAGCGGGGGCTGAGCATGGTGCCTGTGCCTCGGGAGCATCCCAGCAGCGCCTCAAACCCAAGGGATCCGAGCTCTGAACTCACGGGTCAGCTCTCATGCATGTCAACTCCTAAGAAGCTCTGAACTCATGGGCCGACTCCCGTGCACGTCAACTCACCAAGAACCTTGGTGCCTGTTCTCCTCGCGAGACACACATGAAGGACCCTACGAGCACGCATGAGTTATCTAGCTATGTATTGCTTGTGGGTATGCCTATCTGTCCAAACGCAGGAAAGCAGGTTCAAAACAAGCCTCAGGCAATCTCGGAAGAAAAACGCCTCATCAGGGGACCAACACCCTCTCCAAGGAAAAAAATGCCTCGTCAGGGGACCAACACCCTCTCCAAGGAAAAAACGCCTCGCGAAGCTAAGTCCAAACACTTGGTTAAAATTCCTTTCGCTGGTTTTGTCCCTCGAGCCTCTTTTCTCTCTCCTATGCCTCATGGGCTGCTTGCGCGTTAAAGGGGAGCCCCGAGCATCGCGACTCGGGAGCTCTTACCTCTCGAGGCCTCACGCACCCCCCGGCCTTGTGGAGCCTGACTCTCACATACCGAAGCGGCGGTGGTGTAGCGCTAAGAGAGGGTCCTAAGACGTAGAGCGAAAAAAAGACATGAAAGGAAAGATAAAAGCCTCCCGAGGGATATTCACCAAGCACGTTCAAATAAAGCTTAAGAAAGTCTTTACAAGGCTTTTACAAACAAAATGCTAAGATAGCGTGTGCCGCATGCACATCTAGTCGCAGGAAGGAGCTCTGGCCGTCGGGCCTCGTGAGGTGCCCACGTCGTCCGCGGCGACATCCACCTCCTCCTTCGGGGCGTCCTCTTCACTGTCGTCTTCGTCTTCCTCAACCTCGACTTGGTCGAATTTCCTGGCATATGCCTCGGCGGCCTTCCGCATCCTGTCGCTCACCGCGATGCGGCTGCTGAGGTCGACCGGCGCCGTCACGGCCTCGAGGTCAAGCGAGGGCTGGAGCCTCGCGAGGTTGGAGAAGATGCGGCAGGTGGCAAGGACGAGGAGATCACGGCTCTCCTCCACGATGCGCTCGTCGAAGCCCTTCGCGGTCTCTTCAAGCTTTGCGAGGAACTGCTCGAAGAAGAACACGTATCCGGCCTCGTTGTCGTTCCCCCCGGCGGCGAAGGGGGGACCTCGGTTCCCAGGCGATCCCCAACGGCGCGCGCACGGAGCACCAGGTCTTGGAGCATGCGCTGGCGCTGGCGCGACATGGTTCGGCCGATCTGCGCGTTGCGCTGTGCCTCCTCCACGAGGTCCGCAACCGGCCCCACCTGCTGGTGGAGCTCGCTCAGGTCCTTCTTCAGGGCGACAACCTCCTCTTCCGCGCGGGCCAGGGCGGCCTTGGCGCTCTGAAGGCGGGAGGCCATCTGCTTCCCCTCCTTCTCGATCCCCTTGATGCGGTTTTGGAGCTCGTTGCGTTTTGTCGTGAAGCGCTCCTCCTGCTTCTTGACCTGCTCGCCATAATCCTTGGAGAGATCTTGACGGATGAGCTTGACCCTGTCGTCGGCCTCCTCCTTCAGTTTCTTCTCCTTCGCCTCGAGGCTGGCGTTGGCCTTCGCGAGGCGCTCCGCGTAGGAAGCCTCATCCTGGGCCGCCCGACTCTCGCGAGCCAGCAGTCCCTCCTCGCGGGTGGCATTGTCCTTCTCGAGCTGTTGGGCCTGCTCCTCGTGCCGGCGTAGTTCCTCCTCGCGGGGGGAGAGCTCTCCCTCGCATCGCGTCAGCTCCGCCTCGCGCTACGTCAGCTGCTTCTCGCGAGCATCCAGCCTCTCGCGGAGCTCCTTCAAGCTGCCCTCCATAGTTTTGGAGTGCGTGATGAAGTTTTGCTCCAAGGCCGCAACCTCCTATCGCTTGGAGGCAGTTTCCGCCTCGAGCGCCTCCCGTGTGGCGTCCAGCTGCTCCATGGTCACCGCCGCCTCCTGCTTCACGTTGTCGCGGGTCTCTTTGGCGAAGCGCATGGCCTCTTCACGCGCTGCCCGGGCCGCCACATCCTGCCGGCGGCAGCTCTCCACACTCTCGCGGAGGAGGACCCAGGCTTCATCAAGCCTCGCCCGCTCCTCCGCCCTGGCGAGCTCCTCTTCGGCATATTGCGTCTCCAGCTCGTCGAGCGTCCGCCGCGCCTGGCTAAAGACGGAGCTGCGGCGAACTGCGTGGCGCCGCGGCTCCCGCAGCACCAAGGTCCCCGCACCGCTGCGGGGTGCAGAGGTCTCGATTCTTGGCGAGGCGCCCGAGGCACCCTGCCTCGGGCTCACAGCCGTTTCTGGTGCGGCCTGGGGGCTCGTGTGGGTGCCTCCTTCGCCGCCCGTGTCAGGAGCCCTCTGGGGGCTGGGCGTCCTCTCGCCCCCGGCTCCAGCATCCATGGGCTCCGGAGGCGCCTCCTCCTCCTGCTCTTCAGGGGCGTTTTCCCGCCCCTTCCGTGGTGGCCGCGCCTGCCGCAGCCTCGGGTGCGTCAACCCCTCTTGTGGGAGCCTCTTCCTCCGGAGGCGGCTCCATGATGATCTCTTCAATCTCCTCCTCCTCGTCCAGCCTTGCCGAGGCTCGTGCGGCCTCGGCCGCCGCCTCCTCCTCCGTTGCCTCCTGCAGCACTGGAGGAGTGGCGGCCCGAGCTGGCGACGGCGCCACCTCTTCAACCACCTCCTCCGCGCGGTGCTCACCCGTGGGAGAAGTAGCCACAAGCTGCGGCTCGCCAGCCGTAGGCGTCGCCGCGGTGGCACCAACGGTCTCCCCAAGCTTGCGGAGCCGCCACCTCTTCGGCGCCGCAAGGTTCCTGAAAAGAAAGACAAGCAGAAGATCCGTCAAGAGGGTTTTCGAAAGCAAAATGCTAATGGAAAGAAGAAGGACCAAGGCTTACTCGTCGGCCATCCTCCACACCCTTTTCTTCGCCTTTGGCGGCTGGGGGCTGCTCGCTCTGGCCTCCTCTCGAGGCGCTCCTGCCTCCTCGCGAGGAGCGCCCCTCGCGGCTGCGGCGTTCTTGTCGTGGACGGCATTGGAGCGGGGCTCACAGCGTCCTCCCTTGCTGCCGCTCTCCTCTTCCTCCTCTGCGGTGCGTCGGGAGGGAGCTACGCGAAAGGCATCCTCGTCGCCGCTGGAGGAAATCACCTGGAGGTCCTCTTCAGGCGGTACGCTCCTTGGGGAGCCGGCGGAGCCTCCCGAGGGGTTAGCGCCTCTCGAGGCCTCGTCCTCACCAGAGGGGTTAGCGCCTCTCGAGGCCTCGTCCTCGCCAGAGTCCTCAACCTCGTCCGGCTCCGACGACTCGTCCATCTGCTCCAGCTCCGCCGCCCATGGGTTGCTGCGGGGCCCGTGGAGTCCCTCAGGCACGATGCCCCATTCGTCGAATCTGGGCAGGCCTCTGCGCTGCTCGCGCACGCTCTCGTCCACAAAGGTGAAGAGCGGCCGAGCATCATCGACGGCTGGAGATGGGATGGCCGCCGTGGCGAAGAGAACCCCCATGACCTGGCTCAGCACCTCCGGAGAGAAGCTGTCTGTGCACAGGCGCATCCCATCCCCCCGGCCAGTGTACGCCCACATCGGCTCTGAATGCCACTGGAGGGGGGTGATGCGGCGCCTTGTCAAGTCCTTCGCCACCATCTGGCCGGTGAGCCCGGACCCGCGGAGCCCCCGTATGCACTCGTACACCGCGTCAAGCTTTGGGCCCTCGAAGCCACCGCTCGCCCAACGCGCCCACTTCTTCAGGGGCGCCACGGGTATATCCAGGAGGTGGTTCGACGTCTTGGTGTCGACGAAGAACCACCGCTGGCGAAAGTCCTCCACCTTCTTCGTCACCTTGGTGATGTCATTCTCACTGCATCACGCGATGGGGATGTAGTCCTTGCTCCTGGCGTTGGCGATACGGAAGGAGACGCACCCAGTCCGCTCGTTCTGCGCGGTGGACCGGAGTGCGTAGAAGCTGCGGAAGAGGTCCACAGAAGGGCGGATGCCGACGTACGCCTCGCAGAGATAGGCGAAGATGGAGAGGATGAGGATGGAATTGGGATGGAGATGGAGGAGTTGGATCTGGTATGCCTCCAAAATCCCCATGAGGAAGCTGGAGAAAGTAGGAACGAGACCGGCGTAGAGAGTGTGAAGGAAGATGGGGTAGTACCCTGCGCAGAGCTTGCTGCTGCCGGCCGGCTCCATGCTTGTGGCGCCGAGCTCGTGGGTCTTCGCGGCCGCTAGGTGGCGCACCTTTTCAATCGCCGCCGAGTGGACGCGGGACCTCGGCAGCGCCCCCTGGGGTTCAGCACCCCGCGACGCCGCCGCAGACTTGCTGGCCTGCATCGTGGCCTTGCCCTTCTGGACAGCGGTTGCTTTCTTGGGCGCCATGGTCGCAGGAGAAGGAGACCTTGGAGGTGGTGCGCTCTGGGAAGAAGGAGGTGTTTGGGGGAAGTGTGCGGCGGAGTAATGGACAAAGTGATGGGCGCCGTCTACGCGCGCAGGCTTATTGGCCAGTTACCAAGGACGTGGCGGGCCCCACCGGGTCGCCCGTTGAAGCCGAGGAGATCGTGGCCTCGGGCGCAACCGTTGCGCCCCACGTGTCATGGCCCCGGCAGGCATCGTTGGGCCCCCGACGCTTCGCCTGCATCCATGGGCTTTGGCGTGCCCATCGAGGGCCCGGGGGCTACTGTCGGCACAGTGGAAACCAGGGTACCACGGGTCGGCCTGCCAAGGCCCATAACACTCTTCAGAAGATTTCACTAAGGACCAGGCTCGCCAAGCCTGGCGAGCCTCACGAGGGACCTCTCCTCCTTGTGAGGACTTTTCCCGTCGGGAGGGACCTCCCCTCGAGAGGGCATCTCCAAGGATTAAGTCGAAGGGCTCGGCGAGGCCTCCGGCCTCGTGGGGTTTCTTTCCCCACGAAGCCAGCTCTGCCTCTGCGGCAGAGCGCACATGGGCTCTGCACCCTCCGCAGAGTCACGGGCGCGCCAGCGCGCGGTGACGGCAGCGCCGCAGTTTCCGTTCTCGTGTATAAAGCAGTCAACAACGCTGCACCAAGCAAAGGAGCTCCATGAATTTCCACTTTGGTGATAAGGGGACCGTCTGCAGCTACCCTCCAAGGGCGACGTCACCGTGGGACACATCCCACCTCAGCGGCGCCAGCCCACCATCCTGGCTGGACGGTGGCTTTTCCAGCTTTGGTGACACCGCTCCCTGCCATGGACTGCGTCCATGGACTCTACCTTTATCGTGCACCCGAACTCCTCCTTCGTCGCCATGTGGTAACCCTTCCCGCCAAGATATCTGGGGGAAGAGGTCCAACACACCTATAAAAGGAGGGGGAGCACGTTCGGGCAAAGGGTTCGATCCTGGTTGGTCTTCAGTTGGTTCTACAGTTTGCAATCTGAGATCTAGGGTTCGCCATTGTTAGCCACCTCAAGCTCGCCAAGCTCTCTTTGTACTAAAACCTCTCCAAGCAAGTGCAATACAACCAAGGCAGGACGTAGGGGTTTTAGCTCTCCAAGAGGGCCCTGAACCTGGGTAACATTGTGTGTTCATCTCTGTAGTGCCGTCCCGCAGCGATTCTGATGGGGTCGCAGCATGGAAAACAAAAATTTTCTACGCGGCAAAGCGGAATAAACCCCAAGGATCTAGATCTATGAGATGAAGATAGCGAAGATGAGATCCAATCTCTTACCCTCGAAGATCAACAAACGCGTTTTGTCGATGCAGGGGTTGGCTAGTCGATCCCCGCAACTAGACTCGTCTAGTCGCGAGGAGATGTGTTATCCTCGAGATCCAATCCGGTGAAGTGCAGCAACGGGCAGCACCTCCGCGGCGTCCACACGTACAGCTCGATGAAGACGTCGACTCCTTGATCCCGCAAGCGAGAAGACGTGGCCTTGATGATCTCAGCAGCACGACGGTAGTGCCGGTGATGATGACGATCTCCGCGAGCAGGGCTTCGCCAAGCCAAGCAAGAGGAGAGGGAGAGGAGCAAGGTGGCGCAGCCCCTAGGGCTAGGGGGTGCGGCTAGGTGTGGAGGAGAGATGGCGGCAGCCCTCCGGGAGAAGAGGGGTGCGGCTAGGGTTTAGATGGGAGAGGGGGGTGCGGCTAGGGGCAGCCCTTGGTGTGTGGTGCGCCACCCCCCTCCCCTCCTTTATATAGGAGGCCGGCTAGGTCAAGGGCAGGGGGCCGGCCGGCCCCCCCTTTGCTTGCCCCCCAAGTTGGAGTCCAACTAGGACTCCTCCTTGGGCCCCCTTTCCTAAAGGGGTGGAGGGGCCCAACTCCTAGTCCAACTAGGAGTGGGACTCCCCTCCTTCTCCCTTAGCCGCACCACCCATATGGGCCTAGGTGGTGCGCCCCACCCAAGTGGTGGCAGCACCCCTTTGCACCATGTGGGCCCCATACAAAATATGTGGTCCCACTTCTAGACCCTTCTAGAACATTCTGGAACCTTTCCGATACCCTATGAAATATTCCGGAACTTTTCCGAAACCTCCGGAAACCACTTTCCATATATGAATCTTATTCTCCGGACTCCTCCGGAACCTCTCGTGACGTCCGGGATCCCATCCGAGACTCCGAATCACCATTCGTTCACTTCATTATTTAATTCATCGCAAAACCTAATTTCATCGGAACGTTAAGTGTGTGACCCTACGGGTTCGAGAATGCATAGACATGATCATATCAATAACTAATAGCGGGACCGGGATGTCCATATTAATTCCTATACACTCAACGAAAACCTTTTCTCGATTGAACCACGATGCCGGAGATTCAATTAATCTCATATACGATTCCCTTTGTCTCACGATATTTTACTTGCCCGAGATATAATCGTTGACATCCCCATGTCTAGTTTAATCTCGTTACCGGCAAGTTCTCTTTACTCGTCCATAATATAGGATCCCGGTGATTACAACCTAATCACATGTCTGTAGACTTTTGATGCTATATTACCGAGAAGGCCTGGAGATATCTTCTCCGTCACATGGAGGGACAAATTCCACTCTCGATTCATATCACCCAACAACCCACCATCGGAGATACCTGAAAGCCACCTTTATAATCACCCAGTTACGAAATGATGTTTGATGTCCACAAAGTATTCCTCCGGTGAACGGGAGTGATATAATCTCATGGTCTAAGGAAACTATATTTGGCATATTAAAAGTGTTGACAACAAAACTTTTGTGACACGATTAATTGCAACTCTTATTTGGGTCATGTCCATCACACCATTACTCCTAATGATATGACTCCGTTATCAAGTGACTATAACAAGTCCATAGTTAGGAAACTCTAACTATCTCTTGATCAACGAACTAGTCCTGTAGAGGCTCGCTAGGGACTCCGGATGTTTATATTCCACACATGTATTATGTTTCCATTCAATACAATTATAGCATGGATAATAAACTATTATCATAAACGTGAATATGCTTAATAAACCATTTTATTATTGCCTCTAGGGCATATTCCCAACAGTCTCCCACTTGCACTAGAGTCAATAATCTAGTTTACATTTCCGCGATCCAACACCCATGGAGTCTCACTCATGAAGTCTCAGTGCTGATCATGTTTGCTTGTGGAAGAGGTTCTGTCCACGCTTGTACTTTACAGCTCTTTATGTCCTTTGCAAAATTGTAACTGTCACCTAATTTGACATTACTTTATCATCACATGATAAACTTCCTATCATCCCATGATAAAACCATTATCATATAATGCATATAATATGTTTGGTTATAGAGTGAGATATTCATATCCTTTTATGCCTATATGTATGATCAGTCAAATGGACTTTCCCATAACATATGCATCTGGAACTCACTCAATCTTGAAACAACTTTCTCAAACCAAAATATTATATCTTATTTCAATCCTTGAATTAATCATATACTCCTATATGTTGTTGACTTAACAAATCAACAGTGAGCCTTGTCACTTTGATATTTCCGATCATGCTTTCGCTGTGCTACTCCGATATTAAGAGATCCCTAATTTAGTCTGGCTTTATGACTTCAACCAAGTCCACCATTTTCTAAATTTATCTCAATCTCATGAAAAATGACTCCTCATTCAACATGTTCTTACAATTAAGAACTTGGGTCACATATCGTCATATACAAACATATGGTTCTTATATGTTGAGATCTATGAACAATCCATATTGAATTCCAACATATCCTCCAACCATCAATTTTGTACTGAGTTCTCTAACTCAATGCTTCACCTATATATATCACAATGAGATGAACCATTCTTCTCTTGTTTCATTTTGAACTCCTTCAAAACTTGTATAGGTAAAACACCCTGACTTTGATATTTATCAAATTTATCTATCCTCCATAGATACATTCATCCACATGAAAATTTGACGTTCAAACTAACTTCATAAGTTATGCATTGGTCCATGTCACCATTTACAACATTTATGAAATCTCCATTTCATTCAAACACTATGTTGTAAACTCCCACTCAAATATACCTCATACACATATTAAATTGTGAAGCCACTTTGGCTCCCACTCAGAAATATGTTATCTTTATATTTGACCATGATCAACTAGTTTCCACTCAAACATATGTCACCACATATTTTGATTATGGAAATTAATTTCTGCTCTAACTTAATATATGTCACCACATATCTTAATTAGATCTCACTCAGTTTCTTATGCACTTTCTCGACACTTTGGACTCCTCCAAAACTCTTAACTCTTAAGATTCGAGAACTCATATACGAAACACCAGCACTTTGCCAGCTTTAAGTTTTATTTATTCCACGCAAACTCTTTTGCAAAATAAATATGTGAAACATTCTTTTCACAAAATCAAGTAACAATTACTTTATGATTTAAACTTAAAGTAGAATGACTCTTAGTCACTTTCGTATTTAAAGTTTCTATTTCTTCTTTGTAGTTTTGTAGGTATGTCTTGTTTCCCAAACACGACAAGTAAATCATGAATATTATTTTGCAACTTTTGACAAAATTCATATTCTTGAAACCTACATCTCTTTAGACAAGCTAAACCAAAATTCAATGATCACCATCATCAAAACCTTTATGTGTCAAGTTTTAATCAACATAGCACTTCACACACGTGCCACTTGATGCATAAACATGCAAGGTTTAAGCTTTCTAAATTTATTCCAACAATTCCTTTTATCCATGAAACCATTTCACGATAAAACCACTAAAATACATAACACAACCAAACACATTGGTTTGTCCCTTTTAGCCTCACATTGTGGAATCTCTATTCATAATCTCATATGAACACTTTACAAAACTTTATTTGCTATGGCTTTTAATTATCTCATAATTATTGAAACCACTATTTCACATAACTCATATGCGAAATGCAAATCATTAAATAGATCCTTTATTTAAAACAGAGTGTTATCAAAATAAATCTAAATGATACAAATGAAACCTTAAAACCAAAGACCCTTCTTTATGACCACATAATATCAAATATAATGTGACTACAATACTTTAGGTTTATCAAAACACTTTTGAACAATCTCTAAACATTGTAATTTGTGATAACACTTGTCACAAGTCACCATACTAAACAATAACTCAAATATTTTGTCTCTTTTGATCAAATCGAAAAGACTCAATTATCTTGTTAACTTAATATCCTTTACTTCCATGATCTTATCATGACATGAATAAATACTCCTATTCACTCATCCATGATAAAATAATGATGTCTTTTATTCACTGAAAAATACAACCAACACTTGTGTTTATTTTCAGCAACTCATGGCATTTTAGAAAATGGCATTTTTAATCACACTACTTAGTGATGCGCATCAAGATGCTCTTCAGCACTAATAGTATAATTAAAACAATTCTCATCATTAAGTATTGGATATTTTAGCATGTCTTTTATTTTATAAGTGTTTAACTAATTATCATTTAAATCTAGCAAAGGACAATAATCTCATAATCGAAACGTGATCTCAAAAAAGGATTACTCATGAAAACAGAACAACCATTTGTCTTTAACATGAATGACCGTCTCACAAACCGAGACACACTAATTTAAGATCACACTTAATTCGATTACAAAACTCATTCAAATCCTCTAATTTAAAACGATAAATGTAGAAGTAGAACATCGCCAGCATCAACTCCTTGATTGCTATCTTCCCGCGAAATCCACTCAGTCCCTCCATGCACTTCTCAAACGGCAGGCCCTGTTTTCATAAAACAGTACAAGTATCAAATACTTAGCTCACCATAAGTGTAAATGGGACATTTAAACATTTATAACTAGTATATCAAAATATACCTTCTGCGTTGGCTCCTCCGCCTGCTACGGGATTCCTTTCGATCTGACGAAGTCGAGACATCAGTTCCGGATAAGTGATCGAATCCCTTTCCTTGACATAGTCTCTGACACAATTCTTGAATTTGGGATGAAGCGAATGCAACAACCCATCTATCGCGAATTCGTCACTCATCTCCATATCCCAAGCATCCATAAGAGTGTAATATATCCTATACATTTTCTTCAGATGATCCTCTAAGCGATCATTTTCTTCCATCTTAGTTGAAAGAAAACACACCCAGACCTTCAAACCTTGCAATTCTCACTTGTGCTATGAACATTTCCTTTAGCTTAGTGACAGTCTCAATGGCACTCAAGTTCTTGAATTGTTTGGACAGGTCTGAATTCATGAAGACACTCATCAACCAATTGACTTGAATGTGAGTCTTACTCCGACTGAGCCAATCCATACGCTTGTTGTAACTCGCAGAAGCATCGGGTTTTTCTTCTAAGGGTTCATGTAACACGTAGAGCTGATCATTGGTTGATAGGACTTCTCTAAGACGTTCGTACCACTCGATGAAGTTTGACCCATCGAGACGCAGCTCCTCAGCAAGAAACATACTACTGTAGTCGGCCATGATCTACAAGGATTTTGCAAAGACATCTTTAGGACACTTGTTTATGACAATTTTAGTTCAACTTAATCAAATTAATGAACTCCCACTAAACTCAACATCTCTCCGGTTGATTAGTGACACACGATCCAAATCCACTACACCACCACCGATCATCACGTGAGATGATGTAGCTTCAATGGTGAACAACTCAGTGTTGATCATATCATTCATATGACTCGTGTTTAACCTTTCGGTTCCGTGTTCCCGAGGCCATGTCTGTACATGCTAGGCTCGTCAAGACAACCGTAGTATTTCCGCATGTGCAAACTGGCTTGCACCCGTTGTATGTGAACGTTGAATCTATCACACCCGATCATCACGTGATGCTTCGAAGCGACGAACTTTCGCAACGGCGCATACTAGGGGAGAACAATTAATTATCTTGATATTAACATGAGAGATCACCTTATCATGCTACCGTCGCGATCACATCTAAGCATAACAATAAGGTGCATAAAAGGGATTAACATCACATGCAATTCATAATTGTGATATGATATGGCCTTTCTTCATATGCTCTTAGATCTCCATCTTCAAAACACCGGCAAGATCTCCATCTCCGGCATGATCTCCATCATATTGGCGCCATCACCATGGTTGTCCACCAACTATTGCAACTACAACTAATGCTACTCTTAGCAATAAAGTAAAGCAAATACATGGTGATTCATTGACACGCAGGTCACATAAAATAAAAGACAACCATATGGCTCCTGCCAGTTGCCGTACTCGCCGACATGCAAGTCGCGAAAAATTACAAACATGATCATTGCATACATTATCACAAATCACATTGGCCATATCACATCACTTGACCCCCTCTGCAAAAACAAGTTAGACGCCTCTACTTTGTTTATGCAAATTTTACGTGGCTTGGGTCAACGAGATAGAACTGTTCTAATCTACGCAAAAACCACAACGGTGATATAAAAGTTGCTTATTTACTCATCCTTTTGAAAGGCCTTCCATTGAAAATTGCATCCTCACTAAAGCAAGAGAAACAGACACCCGCCAGCCACTTATGCAAAACAAGTTGCATGTCAGTCGTGGAACCGGTCTCTCGTGCGTGGACGAGTAAGGTTGGTCCGGGCCGCTTCAATCTCACAATACCGCAAAGATGCAAAGTGCACGCGAGAAGGTAGCAACATAAAATATCAACGCCCACAACTCCTTGTGTTCTAATCGCATCAACACCTACGAATAGATCTAGGCTCTGATACCACTGATGGGGTCGCAGCATGGAAAACAAAAAATTTCTACGCGGCAAAGCGGAATAAACCCCAGGATCTAGATCTATGAGATGAAGATAGCGAAGATGAGATCCAATCTCTTACCCTCGAAGATCAACAAACGCGTTTTGTCGGTGCAGGGGTTGGCTAGTCGATCCCCGCAACTAGACTCGTCTAGTCGCGAGTAGATGTGTTATCCTCGAGATCCAATCTGGTGAAGTGCAGCAACGGGCAGCACCTCCGCGGCGTCCACACGTACAGCTCGATGAAGACGTCGACTCCTTGATCCCGCAAGCGAGAAGACGTGGCCTTGATGATCTCAGCAGCACGACGGTAGTGCCGGTGATGATGACGATCTCCGCGAGCAGGGCTTCGCCAAGCCAAGCAAGAGGAGAGGGAGAGGAGCAAGGTGGCGCAGCCCCTAGGGCTAGGGGGTGCGGCTAGGTGTGGAGGAGAGATGGCGGCAGCCCTCCGGGAGAAGAGGGGTGCGGCTAGGGTTTAGATGGGAGAGGGGGTGCGGCTAGGGGCAGCCCTTGGTGTGTGGTGCGCCCCCCCCTCCCCTCCTTTATATAGGAGGCCGGCTAGGTCAAGGGCAGGGGGCCGGCCGGCCCCCCTTTGCTTGCCCCCCAAGTTGGAGTCCAACTAGGACTCCTCCTTGGGCCCCCTTTCCTAAAGGGGTGGAGGGCCCAACTCCTAGTCCAACTAGGAGTGGGACTCCCCTCCTTCTTCCCTTAGCCGCACCACCCATATGGGCCTAGGTGGTGCACCCCACCCAAGTGGTGGTAGCACCCCTTTGCACCATGTGGGCCCCATACAAATATGTGGTCCCACTTCTAGACCCTTCTAGAACATTCTGGAACCTTTCCGATACCCTATGAAATATTCTGGAACTTTTTCGAACCTCCGGAAACCACTTTCCATATATGAATCTTATTCTCCAGACTCCTCCGGAACCTCTCGTGACGTCCGGGATCCCATCCGAGACTCCGAATCACCATTCGTTCACTTCATCATTTAATTCATCGCAAAAACCTAATTCATCGGAACGTTAAGTGTGTGACCCTACGGGTTCGAGAATGCATAGACATGATCATATCAATAATTAATAGCGGGACCGGGATGTCCATATTAATTCCTATACACTCAATGAAAACCTTTTCCCGATTGAACCACGATGCCGGAGATTCAATTAATCTCATATACGATTCCCTTTGTCTCACGATATTTTACTTGCCCGAGATATAATCGTTGACATCCCATGNGATGTCCGGGATCCCATCCGAGACTTCGAATCACCATTCGTTCACTTCATCATTTAATTCATCGCAAAACCTAATTTCATCGGAACGTTAAGTGTGTGACCCTACGGGTTCGAGAATGCATAGACATGATCATATCAATAATTAATAGCGGGACCGGGATGTCCATATTAATTCCTATACACTCAACGAAAACCTTTTCTCGATTGAACCACGATGCCGGAGATTCAATTAATCTCATATACGATTCCCTTTGTCTCACGATATTTTACTTGCCCGAGATATAATCGTTGACATCCCCATGTCTAGTTTAATCTCGTTACCGGCAAGTTCTCTTTACTCGTCCATAATATAGGATCCCGGTGATTACAACTTAATCACATGTCTGCAGACTCTTGATGCTATATTACCGAGAAGGCCTGGAGATATCTTCTCCGTCACAAGGAGGGACAAATTCCACTCTTGATTCATATCACCCAACAACCCACCATCGGAGATACCTGAAAGCCACCTTTATAATCACCCAGTTACGAAGTGACGTTTGATGTCCACAAAGTATTCCTCCGGTGAACGGGAGTGATATAATCTCATGGTCTAAGGAAACTATATTTGGCATATTAAAAGTGTTGACAACAAAACTTTTGTGACACGATTAATTGCAACTCTTTATTTGGGTCATGTCCATCACACCATTACTCCTAATGATATGACTCCGTTATCAAGTGACTATAACAAGTCCATAGTCAGGAAACTCTAACTATCTCTTGATCAACGAACTAGTCCAGTAGAGGCTCACTAGGGACTCCGGGTGTTTATATTCCACACATGTATTATGTTTCCATTTAATACAATTATAGCATGGATAATAAAATATTATCATAAACGTGAATATGCTTAATAAACCATTTTATTATTGCCTCTAGGGCATATTCCCAACAGTCTCCCACTTGCACTAGAGTCAATAATCTAGTTTACATTTCCTCGATCCAACACCCATGGAGTCTCACTCATGAAGTCTCAGTGCTGATCATGTTTGCTTGTGGAAGAGGTTCTGTCCGTGCTCTGTACTTTACAGCTCTTTATGTCCTTTGCAAAATTGTAACTGTCACCTAATTTGACATTACTTTATCATCACATGATAAACTTGCTATCATCCCATGATAAAACCATTATCATATAATGCATATAATATGTTTGGTTATAGAGTGAGATAATCATATCCTTTCATGCCATATGTATGATTAGTAAAAAGGACTTTCTCATAACACATACATCTGGAACTCACTCAATCTTGAAACAACTTTCTCAAACCAAAATATTATATCTTATTTCAATCCTTGAATTAATCATATACTCCTATATGTTGTTGACTTAACAAATCAACAGTGAGCCTTGTCACTTTGATATTTCCGATCATGCTTTCGCTGTGCTACTCTGATATTAAGAGATCCCTAATTTAGTCTGGCTTTATGACTTCAACCAAGTCCACCATTTTCTAAATTTATCTCAATCTCATGAAAAATGACTCCTCATTTAACATGTTCTTACAATCAAGAACTTGGGTCACATATCGTCATATACAAACATATGGTTCTTTATATGTTGGGACCTATGAACAATTCATATTGAATTCCAACATATCCTCTAACCATCAATTTTTGTACTGAGTTCTCCAACTCAATGCTTCACCTATATATCACAATGAGATGAACCATTCTCCTCTTGTTTCCATTTTGAACTCCTTCAAAAACTTGTATAGGTAAAACACCCTGACTTTAATGTTTATCAAACTTATCTATCCTCCATAGATACATTCATCTACATGAATATTTGTCGTTCAAACTAACTTCATAAGTTATGCATTGGTCCATGACAACATTTACAACATTTATGAAATCTCCATTTCACTCATAACACTATGTTGTAAACTTCCACTCAAATATACCTCATATACATATTAAATTGTGAAGCCACTTTGGCTCCCACTCAGAAATATGTTATCTTTATATTTGACCATGATTAATTAGCTCCCACTCAAACATATGTCACCACATATTTTGATTATGGAAATTAATTTCTGCTCTAACTTAATATATGTCACCACATATCTTAATTAGATCTCACTCAGTTTCTTATGCACTTTCTCGACACTTTGGACTCCTCCAAAATTCTTAACTTATAAGATTCGAGAACTCATATACGAAACACCAGCACTTAGCTAGCTCTAAGTTTTATTTATTCCACGCAAACTCTTTTTGCCAAATAAATATGTGAAACATTCTTTTCACAAAATCAAGTAACAATTACTTTATGATTTAAACTTAAAGTAGAATGACTCTCAGTCACTTTCGTATTTAAAGTTTCTATTTCTTCTTTTGTAGTTTTTGTAGGTATGTCTTGTTTCTCAAAACACGACAAGCAAATCATGAATATCATTTTGCAACTATTGACAAAATTCATATTCTTGAATCCTACTTCTCTTTAGACAAGCTAAACCATGATTCAATGATCTCCATCATTAAAACCTTTTATGTGTCAAGTTTTAACCAACATAGCACTTTACACATGTGCCACTTGATACATAAACATGCAAGGTTTAATCTTTCTAAATTTATTCCAACAATTCTTTATCCATGAAACAATTTCACGATAAAAACCACTAAAATACATAACACAACCAAACACATTGGTTTGTTCCTTTTAGTCTCACATTGTGGAATCTCTATTCATAATCTCATATGAACATTCTACAAAACTTTATTTGCTTTGGCTTTTAATTATCTCATAATTATTGAAACCACTATTTCACATAACTCATATGCGAAATGCAAATCATTAAATAGATCCTTTATTTAAAACAGAGTGTTATCAAAATAAATCTAAATGATACTAATGAAAACTTAAAACCAAGAACCCTTTGTTTATGACCACATAATATCAAATATAATGCGACTACAATACTTTAGGTTTATCAAAACACCTTTTGAATAATCTCTAAATATTGTAATTTGTGATAACACTTGTCACAAGTCACCATACTAAAACAATAACTCAAATATCTTGTCTCTTTTGATCAAATCGAAAAGACTCAATTATCTTGTTAACTTAATATCCTTTACTTCCATAATCTTATCATGACATGAATAAATACTCCTATTCACTCATCCATGATAAAATAATGATGTCTTTTACTGAAAAATACGACCAACACTTGTGTTTATTTTCAGCAACTCATGGCATTTTCAAAAAATGGCATTTTTAATCACACTACTTAGTGATGTGCATCAACATGCTCTTCAGCACTAATAGTACAATTAAAACAATTCTCATCATTAAGTATTGGATATTTTAGTATGTGTTTATTTTATAAGTGTTTAACTAATTATCGTTTAAATCTAGCAAAGGACAATAATCTCATAATCGAAACGTGATCTCCAAAAAGAAGGATTACTCATGAAAATAGAACAACCACTTGTCTTTAACATGAATGACCGTCTCACAAACCGAGACACACTAATTTAAGATCACACTTAATTCGATTACAAAACTCATTCAAATCCTCTAATTTAAAACGATAAATGTAGAAGTAGAACATCGCCAGCATCAACTCCTTGATTGCCATCTTCCCGCGAAATCCACTCAGTCCCTCCATGCACTTCTCAAACGGCAGGCCCTGTTTTCATAAACAGCACAAGTATCAAATACTTAGCTCACCATAAGTGTAAATGGGACATTTAAACATTTATAACTAGTATATCAAAATATACCTTCTGCGTTGACTACCTCTCCTGCTATGGGTTCCACTTTAACTTGACGCAGCTGGGAAATAAACTCACAGAAAGTGATCGAATCCCTTCCCATGACATAGTTCCTCACATAGTCCTTATAGCTGGGGGGAAGCGAGCGCAGCACCCCATCTATTGCCATCTCGTCAGTTATTTCATGGTTCCAAACATCCACCATAGTATAATACAGCCGGTGCATCTTACTTAGGTGCTGTTCCAAGCAAGTGTTTTCTTCCATCTTAGTTGAAAGAAATTCATCCAGGCATTCAAACCTTGCAACTCTAACTTGTGCTATGAACCTTTGTTTCAGCTCATCGACAATCTCCATTGCGCTCAAGTTTCCAAATTGCCTACCAAGGTTAGAATCCATGAAGGTGCATATCAGCCACTCGACTCTCAAGTAGGTGGTCTTTTGATCGTACCACTCCATATACCCTTCGTAGTCAACAGTAACATCAGGGCGTTTTTCTAAAGCTTCATCTATCACGTAGAGCTCATCATTGGCGAATAGGGCTTCTCTCAGACGCATGTACCACTCAGCAAAGTTTGACCCATCGAGACGCAGCTCCTCAGCTAGAAACATACTACTGTAGTCTCCCATGATCTACAAGGATTTTGCAAAGACATCTTTAGGACACTTGTTTATGACAATTTTAGTTCAATTTAATCAAATTAACGAACTCCCACTAAACTCAACATCTCTCCGGTTGATTAGTGACACACGATCCAAATCCACTACACCACCACCGATCATCACGTGAGATGATGTAGTTTCAATGGTGAACAACTCAGTGTTGATCATATCATTTATATGACTCGTGTTTAACCTTTCGGTTCCGTGTTCCCGAGGCCATGTCTGTACATGCTAGGCTCGTCAAGACAACCGTAGTATTTCCGCATGTGCAAACTGGCTTGCACCCGTTGTATGTGAACGTTGAATCTATCACACCCGATCATCACGTGATGCTTCGAAACGACGAACTTTCGCAACGGTGCATACTAGGGGAGAACACTTAATTATCTTGATATTAACATGAGAGATCACCTTATCATGCTACCGTCGCGATCACATCTAAGCATAACAATAAGGTGCATAAAAGGGATTAACATCACATGCAATTCATAATTGTGATATGATATGGCCTTTCTTCATATGCTCTTAGATCTCCATCTTCAAAGCACCGGCAAGATCTCCATCTCCGGCATGATCTCCATCATCTTGGCGCCATCACCATGGTTGTCCACCAACTATTGCAACTACAACTAATGCTACTCTTAGCAATAAAGTAAAGCAATTACATGGTGATTCATTGACACGCAGGTCACATAAAATAATAGACAACCATATGGCTCCTGCCGGTTGCCGTACTCGTCGACATGCAAGTCGCGAAATATTACAAACATGATCATTGCATACATTATCACAAATCACATTGGCCATATCACATCACTTGACCCCCTCTGCAAAAACAAGTTAGACGCCTCTACTTTGTTTATGCAAATTTTACGTGGCTTGGGTCAACGAGTTAGAACCGTTCTAATCTACGCAAAAACCACAACGGTGATATAATAGTTGCTTATTTACTCATCCTTTTGAAAGGCCTTCCATTGAAAATTGCATCCTCACTAAAGCAAGAGAAACAGACACCCGCCAGCCACTTATGCAAAACAAGTTGCATGTCAGTCGTGGAACCGGTCTCTCGTGCGTGGACGAGTAAGGTTGGTCCGGGCCGCTTCAATCTCACAATACCGCAAAGATGCAAAGTGCACGCGAGAAGGTAGCAACATAAAATATCAACGCCCACAACTCCTTGTGTTCTAATCGCATCAACACCTACGAATAGATCTAGGCTCTGATACCACTGAAGGGGTCGCAGCATGGAAAACAAAATTTTCTACGCGGCAAAGCGGAATAAACCCCAAGGATCTAGATCTACGAGATGAAGATAGCGAAGATGAGATCCAATCTCTTACCCTCGAAGATCAACAAACGTGTTTTGTCGGTGCAGGGGTTGTCTAGTCGATCCCCGCAACTAGACTCGTCTAGTCGCGAGGAGATGTATTATCCTCGAGATCCAATCCGGTGAAGTGCAGCAACGGGCAGCACCTCCGCGGCGTCCACACGTACAGCTCGATGAAGACGTCGACTCCTTGATCCCGCAAGCGAGACGATGTGGCCTTGATGATCTCAGCAGCACGACGGTAGTGCCGGTGACGATGACGGTCTCCGCGAGCAGGGCTTCGCCAAGCCAAGCAAGAGGAGAGGGAGAGGAGCAAGGTGGCGCAGCCCCTAGGGCAAGGGGGTGCGGCTAGGTGTGGAGGTTGGATGGCGGCAGCCCTCCGGGAGAGGAGGGGTGCGGCTAGGGTAGATGGGAGAGAGGGGGGTGCGGCTATGGGGGGGTGCGGCTGCCTCCAAGGTGTATTGCGCCTCCCGCCCCCCCTCCCCTCCTTATATAGGTGGCGGCTAGGTCAAGGGGAGGGGGCCGGCCGGCCCCTCCTTGCTTGCCCCCCAAGTTGGAGTCCAACAAGGACTCCTCCTTGGGCCCCTTTCCTAAAGGGGTGGGAGCCCACCTCCTAGTCCAACTAGGAGTGGGACTCCCCTCCCACCTATGCCGCACCAGCCCATGTGGGCTTAGGTGGTGCGCCCCACCTAGGTGGTGGCTGCACCCCTTTGCACCATGTGGGCCCCATACAAATTATGGTCCCACTTCTAGACCCTTCTAGAACACTCCGGAACCTTCCGGTACCCTTTTAAATAATTTCCGGAACTTTCCGAAACCTCCGGAAACCACTTTCCATATATGAATCTTATTCTCCGACTCCTCCGGAACTCCTCGTGATGTCCGGGATCCCATCCGAGACTCCGAATCACCATTCGTTCACTTCATCATTTAATTCATCGCAAAACCTAATTTCATCGGAACGTTAAGTGTGTGACCCTACGGGTTCGAGAATGCATAGACATGATCATATCAATAATTAATAGCGGGACCGGGATGTCCATATTAATTCCTATACACTCAACGAAAACCTTTTCTCGATTGAACCACGATGCCGGAGATTCAATTAATCTCATATACGATTCCCTTTGTCTCACGATATTTTACTTGCCCGAGATATAATCGTTGACATCCCCATGTCTAGTTTAATCTCGTTACCGGCAAGTTCTCTTTACTCGTCCATAATATAGGATCCCGGTGATTACAACTTAATCACATGTCTGCAGACTCTTGATGCTATATTACCGAGAAGGCCTGGAGATATCTTCTCCGTCACAAGGAGGGACAAATTCCACTCTTGATTCATATCACCCAACAACCCACCATCGGAGATACCTGAAAGCCACCTTTATAATCACCCAGTTACGAAGTGACGTTTGATGTCCACAAAGTATTCCTCCGGTGAACGGGAGTGATATAATCTCATGGTCTAAGGAAACTATATTTGGCATATTAAAAGTGTTGACAACAAAACTTTTGTGACACGATTAATTGCAACTCTTTATTTGGGTCATGTCCATCACACCATTACTCCTAATGATATGACTCCGTTATCAAGTGACTATAACAAGTCCATAGTCAGGAAACTCTAACTATCTCTTGATCAACGAACTAGTCCAGTAGAGGCTCACTAGGGACTCCGGGTGTTTATATTCCACACATGTATTATGTTTCCATTTAATACAATTATAGCATGGATAATAAACTATTATCATAAACGTGAATATGCTTAATAAACCATTTTATTATTGCCTCTAGGGCATATTCCCAACACTTAGGAGTCCTCCAAAGGTGCATCGACCCAGTCGACGGTCAAGCCATCTTACTCGAGATCCACGCCGGCATCTGTGGACACCATGCCAGCAGTCGAGCCTTGGTGGCCAAAGCCCTACGAGCCGGGTTCTACTGGCCCACCGCAATGCAAGACGCAGAAGAACTCGTGAGGAAATGCATCGGCTGCCAGGAGTTCGCCGACAAGCCGCACGCCCCGGCATCAGCACTAAAGACCATACCACTCGCATGACCCTTCGCTCAATGGGGGCTCGACATGGTGGGTCCATTTAAGAAGTCTTCTCCGGGCGGACACAGTCATCTCCTGGTGGCAGTCGACAAGTTCACGAAGTGGATCGAAGCCGCGCACATCACAAGTTCGACTGCCTCCTCGGCAGTTAACTTCATCGGGTCGATCATCTTCAGGTTCGGTGTGCCACACAGCATCATCACCGACAACGGCTCGAACTTCACATCCGAAGAGTTCAAGGACTTCTGCTCTGACCAAGGCATCAAGCTCAACTACGCATCTGTCTCGCACCCGCAGTCCAACGGACAAGTCGAGAAAGCCAATGGCCTAGTCTGCAAGGGCGTAAAGAAGCGCCTGCGAGTACCATTGAGGCGCGCCGCAGGCGCCTGGGTCGAAGAGCTGCCATCTGTGCTGTGGAGTCTGCGCACCACGCCAAACAGATCTATCCAATACACGCTATTCTTCATGGTGTACGGTGCTGAAGCAGTCCTGCCGTGCGACATCAAGTTCGACGCCCCCCGAGTGGTGGCCTACGATGAGTCTGATGCAGAAGAAGCACTCGAAGATGACATGGACACCCTGGACGAAGCACGTGACATCGCCCTTACCCGCACAGCCGTGTATCAGCAAGACCTACGCAACTATCACGGGCGGCGACTGCGGCCCAGAGCGTTCGTCCCTGGTGATATTGTCCTCCGCCTCAAACAGAAGAAGGTGCATAAACTTGCCTCCCCGTGGGAGGGTCCATACATCGTGACAGAGGCAATCGGTGGCGGAGCTTACCGCCTGAAGGACTCGAAGACGGGGACAGTCTGCAACAACCCGTGGAACGTTGCGCAACTGCGCCGCTTCTACGCCTGATCGACCCCAATTTGTAACAGTACAATGTCAATAAGCGGCAGGTTTTAGACGCACTCTTTCCCTCGCCAGGGTACCCGAGGGACTGGAAGGGTTTTAATGAGGCGGCCTGCTCACAAAAATCAATAAAGTGATTTGAGGAACAAGCTCTCCCCTCTACTTTCATCAGCAATCAACATAAACCTAGGCCGCCGCCTGACGCACTCGGGGGCTACGCCATGCAGGTCCAACCCGAAAATCCTCGGCCGCCACCCGAACCACTCAGGGGCTGCGCTGTACAGGTCCAAGTCAAAACCTAGGCCGCAACCTGACGCATTCGGGGGCTGCGTCATACAGGTTCAACTCGAAAATCCTCGGCCGCCACCCGAACCACTCGGGGGCTGCGCTGTACAGGTCTAAGTCAAAACCTAGGCCGCCACAGTCGCGCCATACAGGTTCAACTCGAAAATCCTCGGCCGCCACCCGAACCACTCGGGGGCTGCGCTGTACAGGTCCAAGTCAAAACCTAGGCCGCTACCCTGACGCACTCGGGGGCTGCGCCATACAGATTCAACTCGAAAATCCTCGGCCGTCACCCGAACCACTCGGGGGCTGCGCTGTACAGGTCTAAGTCAACCTAGGTCGCCACCCGACGCACTTGGGGGCTGCGCCATACAGGGCTAACTCAAAAAATCCTCGGCCGCCACCCGACGCACTCGGGGGCTGCGCCGTACAGGTTTAAGTCAACATCCTAGGCCGCACCCGACGCACTCGGGGGCTGCGCCGCACAGGTCTGACTCGAAAACGCCTCGGCCGCACTCGAAGCACTCGGGGGCTGCGCCGCACAGGCCTGACTCGAAAAATCCTCGGCCGCCACCCGACTCACTCGGGGGCTGCGCCGTACAGGTCTAAGTCAACATCCTAGGCCGCACCCGACGCACTCAGGGGCTGCGCCGCACAGGTCTGACTCGAAAATGCCTCGGCCGCACTCGAAGCACTCGGGGGCTGCGCCGCACAGGCCTGACTCGACACACCTCGGCCGCACTCGATCCGCTCGGGGGCTGCGCCATACAGGTTTACAGAAGTCTACAAGATACAATTTACTCACTCGGAGGCTACCACCACCTCGGCATACATACACTTATGCTCCCACTTGGGAAAAATATCTTTTACAAACTAATGCTACACAACAGCAGTCTGGTAGTCTTACTCTACAGGCTCATCCTTTGGCGAATCGAGTGGCCCTACAAGTTGCTCACTGAAGTTCTGGACCTGTTGAATCATCTGACGCGCAGCCGCAAGGGTATCGGCGTAGTCATCTGTTCCAGGCAAGCCGTCAAGCACCATGTCCAAGGGAAGATGCGGCCGGTGCATTCGAACGTACGTCAGCACCACGTTCTCCCCGCCAACAAGCTGGGCGTGCACGACTTCCTTCAACGCCTTGCCTTCGCGGAATCTCTCCAGCAGCGCAGCCAGTCCATTAGGCTGCTCGTTGTGCAGAAAGTACACCTTGTTGACCTGCAAGAGGGTCTTTCTACAACCTTCCAGGAGCAAAGCAGCCCGCCAGGTGCGATCCAGCATTCTAGCCAGTACGCTGCCTGCGGATTTGTTCGACCAAAACGTACGCGCTTCGGGTGAGTCACTTGCGGCCTCTTTTTCCACCCGCTCGTCCACTCGACTCTGCTCGGTCTTCCAGTCAGAATTCACATCTGCATCAAGACCCAGCACTTAGAACAGTGAAAGCATAAAGAAGCCGAAGCAAAGCGCTAGAAGGCCAACCTTGCAGCTGTCGACCGATCAAGTCCATCTGGCCAAGAAGGAATTCCTCACGCTGTGAGAACGGCGCAGCGGGCCGCGACTTCAAGCGCTCCAACTCCAACTCGGCAACCTTCAGCTTCGACTCGAGCTCAACAATCTTGTTTCTCATGAAGGCGATCACTCGCTGGTCATTTACACTTCGCGCAGGAGCTGGAGGAGTTCGACGGCGACGGCGATTAGGTGCAGCCGAAGAGGTGTCCTCCTCGTCATCCACACCAGTCGTTCCAGCAACCTCAGGAGCCTCGCCCATCTCAGACTGCCAAGTTCGACAGTGTCAAGCAAGGAAAAGAGCACATTCATTCTAGCATAAATACAACCTCAGGGCTCTTCCTAGCGACCAACTCTGCAGCCTTGGCGATTTTCTTCTCGAAGGTGGCAATCAACTTCTCAGCCAGCTGACTCGCCTACGCCTTCACACCGCTAAGGGACGCGGTTCGGCCATCAGGCTTCCGAGGGAAGTCGCTGACAACCTTCTCAAAATCACGTACGACTTGGTGACCAAGTAGGAGCTGGAGAGTGAGCTCTGAGCCGCGTACCGTCTGCGCACGCGTGTAGTCCGCCATGGTGGTCGCGTTATCTCCAAACGGAGCCGCAAGCACGTCAACAGCGACCGGCGGTAGCTGGCGGGGGAAGATGCTCCGGTGCACAGTTGCCAAAGCGCCCGTCGACTTCTGCAGCGCCGTCGAGGCATACGCGCAGACGCGGTCGATGAAGCCAACAGCCTCTGTCAAGCCGACATTGGCACTGGAAGTTTCTTCTGGAGGAGCACCTCCGCAAGTCTCTGCTCCAAAAGAAATCCACATCCATAAGGCTTCCGCAGTCGACAAAAAGCAAAGTAGGCAATGAGCCGAGATACTTACTTCCAATAGCATCGGCGAGTGTGAGCAAGTGTTCAACCTGGGTCTTCTCCAGATCATCCCGGGTTCGCTCACGCTCTTGGGCTTCACCCAGCGACTTCTCCAGCTCCGCGACCCGCTTCGCCATGCTCTCCCTCTCGCCTGTGGATCACCGGAGCAAAGTCAACAATGAAGATAGTTGAAGCACCACTCGAACGCAAGGGTCCACACTTACCTTTCGCCTGCTCCAGAGCAGTGCGGAGTTGATTCCTCTCCTGCTCCATGCGAACGAAGGTGGCGGCTATCTCCATCTGCTGGCGGTAATACGGCTGCAGGAAACACTAGACATCAATCTGCGCCCGACTATTCTAGTCACGCACATCTTCGGGGGCTACTCCCATCGGGAGCGCTGTTCGCGCACCCGATACAGATTTTTACAGACTGAGTTAAGGGACACTTACATGCTCAAGCAACCCAGCGTCCACCGGGGTCGCATCAGCAGTTTTCTCTGGCACGGAGGAGGTCGAAGCTTTCAAGGTCAAAGCGTCACCCGCCTGCGGCTCTTCTTCGATCGTCTTCGCAGTCTGCTCGAACACGGGAGCAGAAGTGTGCTCCATTTCTGGAGGCGAAGAACCAACAGCGCTAGTACGGCCGCTGCGACAAGATAACTCAATTCAAGGACTCGCAAAGTCAAAAAGTGCACTCGACAAAACAAGGCGATGGTTGCAAGACTAACCTGGTGACATCCTGATCATCTTCGCTACTGTCGTGGGGCTACCTTTCAGGTACCCCACGGTGGTGGTACCTGGGTCATGCCAAGGGAAGCCCATTGAAGCCCATGAAGGGCACCGTGAGGCCCAAGTAGCCGGTTAGATCGGTGATGAGACTTTCCTTATCCTGTAATGTGCAATCCGCACCGTCCACCCGAGACCTGGCCTGTGATATAAAGGCCAGGAGGGTGCGCCACCTAGGGCAAGAAACACACAGGCAAACCCTAGCGAGATTGCCATCTTGCCATTATAGCCACCTCGATAATATCAGACAAGCAGGAGTAGGTCTTTACCTCATCTCGAGGGGCCGAACCTGGGTAAATTCGCCCCCTGTTAGCCGTCGTGATCACCAACGTTCATCCTCTCTTCCCCTCAATCAACCCGGGGTACCTAACCTTGGGAATTGCCGAGCCCCAACCTCGACAATTGGCACCGTCTGTGGGAAGAACAGATCGTTGGAGTCATGGTTGCGCCGGCCTCATCTGCAATGAAGAACGGCATCAGCGCCAGGGAGTCGATCTACACCGGCTTCCTCGAGTTTGTCCAGCACTCGCCAGCGGATCTCTCAGCGTACGTTGAGTTGCAGCAGAGCACGTGGATTACCTTCGGTAGTCTACGCTATCTGGTGGACAGTCGTGGAACGCTCCGGCCCACGCTAACCACGTTGCGCGACGGATGCGCCTGCATCTACATCGACTGCGCCGACCGCGGCACCACCCGCCGCGAAGATCGCATCTACTACGGCCACGGCGATCGCGTCGTTGACTGCCGTGAAAATCGCGTCTACTTCGACTGCGTCAGCACCATCTACGATTGCGTCAACGGCGACTGTGGTGACCACACCTGCGGTTGCCAGAAAAATCGCATCTACTGCAACCCCGGCGCGAAACAAGTCTACTCCGACCTTCTTGTCCGCGCCAAGACCTACACCGATTTCGACTACGCCAACCGCGCCTCCGCATCGCGGAGCCGCCAGTAGTAGCGACCGTGGCACCCGCCACGTTGCTGTGATCTTCGACTCTGAGTATAGCTCGGACGAAGGAAGCAGGACTGGGAGCATCAGCCCCACTCGATGGGTTTACCCCGCGCAAGTTTATATGACCGGCCCAGCACGACCCAACGGCGGGGAACCCGCATACCCGCTGGAGGTGACCATGCCGGACAGGGTGACAAAACTCACCATCACCCGGGAGATGGCGATCAAGGCCATGAAGCACGTGGACGAAGGCACGTTCCCTTCACCAGATGAACCCCGAGAAGACCAACTGGCGGTCCAATACCTGCTTTGGAAGGAGTCCAAGCGAGTCCGCCTAGAGAAGGCCGATCTGATTCGACGCAAAGAACAAGCTGACGCGTCGAGTGCCAGGGAGAAGTCACACAAGGAGGAGGACGTCACAGCGCTCAATCAAGGTCCGGCCCCCGCCAGGACCCTCTACATTGACAACAAGCACCGCCAACCCGCCAAGCACGGAGAAGGAGCCCATGGAGATAATGCTGGTCGAGCCCACGTGGACAAGCCCGTATCTGGCTTACATGCTGCACCAGCGGCTGCCGGAGAACCCAGTCGAAGCTAGGCGCATCGTCCGCCGTTCCAAAGGCTTCACCATCATCAATGGCGAGCTCTACAAGAGAAGCATCTCAGGAGTCCTCCAAAGGTGCATCGATCCAGCCGACGGCCAAGCTATCTTACTCGACATCCACGCCGGCATCTGCGGGCACCACGCAAGCAGTCGAGCACTGGTGGCCAAGGCCTTGCGAGCAGGGTTCTACTGGCCCACCGCAATGCAACACGCAGAAGAACTGGTAAAAAAGTGCGTTGGCTGTCAGGAGTTCGCCAACAAGCCGCACGCACCAGCGTCCGCACTGAAGACAATGCCACTCGCATGGCCCTTCGCGCAATGGGGGCTCGACATGGTAGGTCCCTTCAAGAAATCCTCCCCAGGTGGGCACACCCACCTCCTGGTGGCAGTCGACAAGTTCACGAAGTGGATCGAGGCGGTCCCAATCACAAGCTCAACTGCAACCTCAGCGGTCAACTTTATCAGGTCGATCATCTTCAGGTTCGGTGTGCCACACGGCATCATCACCGACAACGGGACGAACTTCACAGCCGAAAAATTCAGGGACTTTTGCTCTGAACAAGGCATCAAGCTCAGTTATGCATCCGTCTCGCACCCGCAGTCCAATGGGCAAGTCGAGAAAGCCAATGGCCTAGTCAGCAAAGGCATCAAGAAGCGTCTGCGAGTACCATTGAAGAGAGCCGCAGGAGCCTGGGTGGAGGAGTTACCAAGTGTGCTGTGGAGCCTACGCACCATGCCAAATAGATCTACCCAGTATACACCATTCTTCATGGTATACAGCGCCGAAGCAGTCCTGCCCTGCGACATCAAATTTGATGCTCCACGGGTGGTGGCATACGACGAGTCTGATGCAGAAGAAGCACTCGAAGATGACGTGGATACCCTGGATGAAGCACGCGACATCGCCCTCAGCCGCACAGCCGTGTACCAGCAAGACCTACGCAACTACCATGGGCGACGACTGCGGCCTAGAGCATTCGTCCCAGGGGATCTGGTTCTCCGGCTCAAGCAGAAGAAGGTGCACAAACTCGCCTCCCCATGGGAGGGTCCATACATTGTGACAGAGGCAATCGGCAACGGAGCTTACCGCCTGAAGGACTCGAAGACGGGGACAGTCTGCAGCAATCCGTGGAACGTGGCATAGCTACGCCGCTTCTACGCCTGATCGACCCCAACTTGTAAACTTCATCTTGTCAAGTAGCAGCAGGTTTCTCACGCACTCTTTCCCTCGCCAGGGTACCTAAGGGGACTGGAAGGGTTTTAACGAGGCGGCCTGTTTGCGAGAATCAATAAAGATATTTGAAGAAAAAGACTCATCATTTTTTCCTTTGCGAACAATCAACATAAATCCTAGGCCGCCACTCGAACCACTCGGGGGCACGCGCCATACAGGTCAAAGTCCAGCCTAGGCCACCACTCAAATCACTCGGGGGCTGCGCCACACAGGCATAACTCGAAAATCCTAGGTCGCCACTCGAACCACTCGGGGGCTCGCGCCATACAGGTCTAAGTCCAGCCTAGGCCGCCACTCGAATCACCCGGGGGCTGCGCCACACAGGCATAACTCGAAAATCCTAGGCCGCCACTCGTGCCACTCGGGGGCTCGCGCCATACAGGTCTAAGTCCAGCCTAGGCCGCCACTCGAATCACTCGGGGGCTGCGCCACACAGGCATAAACTCAAAAATCCTAGGCCGCCACTCGAATCACTCGGGGGCTCGCGCCATACAGGTCAAAGTTCAGCCTTGGCCGCCAATCGAATCACTCGGGGGCTGCGCCGCACAGGCATAACTCGAAAATCCTAGGCCGCCACTCGAACCACTCGGGGGCTCGCGCCATACAGGTCAAAGTCCAGCCTAGGCCGCCACTCGAATCACTCGGGGGCTGCGCCACACAGGCATAACTCGAAAATCCTAGGCCGCCACTCGAACCACTCGGGGGCTCGCGCCATACAGGTCTAAGTCCAGCCTAGGCCGCCACTCGAATCACTCGGGGGCTGCGCCACACAGGCATAACCCGAAAATCCTAGGCCGCCACTCGAACCACTCGGGGGCTCGCGCCATACAGGTCTAAGTCCAGCCTAGGCCGCCACTCGAATCACTTGGGGGCTGCGCCACACAGGCATAACCCGAAAATCCTAGGCCGCCACTCGAACCACTCGGGGGCTCGCGCCATACAGGTCTAAGTCCAGCCTTGGCCGCCACACGAATCACTCGGGGGCTGCGCCACACAGGCATAACCCGAAAATCCTAGGCCGCCACTCGAGCCACTCGGGGGCTCGCGCCATACAGGTCAAAGTATAGCTTTGGACGCCACTCGAATCACTCGGGGGCTGCACCACACAGGCATAAACTCAAAAATCCTAGGCCGCCACTCGAATCACTCGGGGGCTCGCGCCATACAGGTCAAAGTTCAGCCTTGGCCGCCAATCGAATCACTCGGGGGCTGCGCCGCACAGGCATAACTCGAAAACACTAGGCCGCCACTCGAGCCACTCGGGGGCTGCGCCGCACATGCCTAACTCAAACATACCTAAGACGTCACCCGATTCACTCGGGGGCCGCTCCATACAGGTTTACGAGTCCAAAATCACACGTTATACATTCAGCGAATAACATCACATGGGCATACATACATACATGCATATTTATGTTACAATCTAACATTGTGCAACAACAGTTTGCCAGTCCTATTCTACAGGTTCATCCTTTGGCGCATCAAGCGGCCCCACAAGTCGCTCACTGAAGGCCTGGACCTGCTGAATCATCTGACGCGCAGCCGCAAGAGTATCGGCGTAGTCACCTGCTCCAGGCAAGCCGTCAAGCACCTTGTCCAAGGGAAGATGGGGCCGGTGCATTCGAACGTACGCCAGCGCCACGTTCACCCCGGCAACAAGCTGGGTGTGCACGACTTCCTTCAACGCCTTGCCTTTGCCCTCGCGGTACCTCTCCAGCAGCGCAGGCAGTCCGTCAGGCTGCTCGTTGTGCGGAAAGAACACCTTGTTGACCTGCAAGAGGGTTCTTCTGCAACCTTCCAAGAGCAGAGCAGCCCGCCAGGTGCGATCCAGCATCCTAGCAAGTACACTGCCCTCGGATTTGTTCGACCAAAATTGACGAGCTTCGAGCGAGTCACCGGCGGCTTCTCTAGCCACTCGCTCGTCTACTCGACCCTGTTCAGCCTTCCGGTCAGCATTCACATCTGCACGAAGACCCAGCACTTAGAACAGTGAAAGCATAAAGAAACCAGAGCAAAGCGTCAGAAGACCAACCTTGCAGTTGTCGACTGATCAGGTCTATCTGGCCAAGAAAGAATTCCTCACGCGGTGAGAACGGCGCAACAGGCCGTGACTTCAAGCACTCCAACTCCAACTCGGTCCTCACCTTCGACTCAAGTTCAACAATCTTGTTCCTCATATAGGTGAACACTCGTTGGTCATTGGCGCTTCGCGCGTGGGCTGGAGGAGCTTGACGACGAGGGCGAGTGGGTGCAGCCGAAGAGGTATCCTCGTCCTCACCCGCACCAGAAGCCCCAGCAACCTCGGGAGTCTCACCCATCTCAGGCTGCCAATTTTCGACATTGTCAGGCAAATTTGACACAAGACTCGAAGGCGCATATTCACATTTCAACATCAGCATGTTCACGGCCAAGGGACCCGCAAAATACACAAGTTCATTACAGACCAAATAAAAAGCAGAATCCTAGAGGAACAGAGTCTACAACATCGCAGATTCCGACTGGGAGCGGCCTTTCCTAGCAGCCATCTCCTTAGCCTTGGCAATTTTCTTCTCGAAGGTGGCTACCAGCGTTGCGGCCAGCTGACTCGCCCGCGCCTTCACAGAGCTAAGGGACGCGGTCTTGCCATCAGGCCTCCGAGGGAAGTCGCTAACAACCTTCTCAAAGTCACCTGCGACTTGGTGACCAAGTAGGAGCTGGAAAGTGAGCTCTGAGCCGCGTACCGTCTGAGCACGCGTGTAGTCGGCCATGGTGGTCGCTTCGCCTTCAAACGGAGCCGCAAGCGCGTCAACAGCGTCCGGCGACGGCTGGTCGGGGAAGATGCTCCGGTGCACAGTCGCCAGGGCGCCTGTCGACTTCTGCAGCGCCGCCAAGGCATATGCACAGACGCGGTCGACGAAGCCGACAGCCTCGGCTAAGCTGACGTCAGCACTGGAAGTTCCTTCGGGAGGAGCACCTCCGTAAGTCTCTGCTCCAAAAGGACCACACGGATAAGACACCAGAAGTTGACACAAGAAAAAGTAGGCAAACAGCCGAGATACTTACTTCCAGTAGAGTCGGCGAGTGAGAGCAGGTGCTCAACCTGGGCCTTCTCCAGTTCGTCCCGGACTCGCTCACGCTCTTGAGCTTCGCCCAATGACTTCTCCAGCTCCGCGACCCGCTTCGCCAGACTCTCCCTTTCGCCTGTGGATCACCGGATCAGAGTTAAAAATGAAGATAATCGATGCACCTATTGAACGCACGGGTTAGTACTCACTGTTGGCTTGCTCCAGAGCAGTGCGGAGTCGACCCCCCTCCTTCTCCATTCGCACGAAGGCCGTGGCTCCCTCCAGTAGCTGGCGACAAAACGGCTGTGCAAAGAACAAGATATCAATCTGTGCCCGACTATTCTAGTCACGCACATCTTCGGGGGCTACTCCCATCGGGAGCGCTGTTCGCGCACCCGATACAGATCTTGCAGACTGAGTCAAGAGAAACTTACATGCTCAAGCAATCCAGCATCCAACGAGGTCGCATCAGCAGTCTTTTCCGGCACGGAGGAAGTCGAAGCCTTCAAGGTCGACGCGCCACCCGCCTGTGGCTCCTCTTCGGTCGCCTTCGCGGTCTGCTCCAACACGGGAGCAGAAGTGTGCTCCATCTCTGGAGGCGAAGAACCGGCAGCACCAGTGCGGTTGCTGGGACAGGATAATTCAATTCAAACACTCGCAAAGGCAAAAAGGGCACTCGACAGAACAAGGTGATGGTTTCAAGACTAACCTGGTGACGTCCTGATCATCATCGCTGCCCAGGGAGACGGAGGGCATCCTTCCGAACCTAGTCGGCGGCGCAGAGCTAAGGGGAGGCACGACCAACGGCTCCGTCGGGTCGCTCGCGTACCTGGCACCCGAGGACGAGTCGCTCGCCACGTCCACGTCCTCCACCTCCACCTGCTTTGCGGGTGACGAAGCCGAAGCAGACTCGCCACCTCTTCGCCTTTGCCGTTCTGCAGCGGCTCTTCGTCTTCATCGTCCTCCTCCACCTCTTCGCTCGGAGAGTTGGCGGAAGGAAGTTCGTCGTCATCCTCCTCGTCCTCCTTCACGACCTCTGCCTCAGCGTGAGGACCGTTCTCCATCAGCGGAGGAAGGCTAACAAGCTGGAACGACCCTGTCAAAAAATTCGAGTCAAGCAATAAGATTCGACTGAAAAAACTCAAGACGAGCAAGGTTCAAGACACCTACCTCAGGCACAGGATTGTCGAGGCCATATGGCTGCACCGGGCACTTGACGCTGCATGTGTCTGCGGCTCGGAGGCTGGTGATGCTCCTCACCTTCGACTCGACTTCTTCGTCATCAAGTTCATCGCCGGATGCACGCGCCCACATTGGCTGGGAGCGGCGGCGGAGCGGCTGCACTCGGAGCCTGAAGAAGGTCGCGATGAGGTGCACCCCACCCGACTCGCGACCAAGGGTCTTCAGAAGTTCGCGGAGGAGCGCCAGCAGCGGCTTGGTCGCCTCCCTATCTTCCTTGGACATCGGGTGCGCCCACGCCTTCGTCTTCTGCAACGCGCGGTCAGCCGCGAAGTCGGGAAGGCCTTCTTGGTTGCACCTAACGTAGAACCACTTCCTCCGCCAATTCTGGACGGAGTCGGATTTCTTCATCTGGAAGAACGTGGTGTCGCCACGCACTTGGATGTTGTAGCCGCCGACTGGGTAGACCTGCTTCGACTTCCCAACGTTCTTGCGAACGAGGAACAGAGACTTCCAGAGAAGCCAGTTGGGAGAGATTCCCAAAAAGCACTCGCAGAGCACGATAAAGCTCGCGATGCTCAAGACGCTATTGGGAGTCAGATCGTGGATCTGAATCCCATAAGCGAACATGAGACCACGAACAAAATCGTGGATGGGGAACTCGAAACCCCGTGGAAGGAACTCCACGAAGCAAACGCGTTCCCCATCGCGAGGAGAGGGGAGTACCTCTTTTCCCGGAGCGCGCACGGCCGCCTGGTCCGCCGGCGGCAGCAGCCCCTGCGCGCGGAGGCTCTCAAGATCGGCTTTCTTCACCGACGATTTCACCCAGTCGCCTTCCACCTTCTTAATGCCTGCATCGGCGGCGGCGGCGGCGCCCTCGGTGGTCTTCGCTCGTTTCGAGCCCATCCTCGCTCGAGGGAATGGAGAAAGCTCGGGAGAACTGGGCGCAAGGACAGCAATGGTGGAGAAGATTGCGGAGATGGCGAGAGAATGAAGATGGAGTGAACTGTTTCACCGTCGCGGTGGAAAATATGTACCGCGGGGACGGTTCATCTAGGCCGTCCTCCGTGGAACGGTAATCGAGGACAACATCCGGCCGTCCACGTGTCGCGCGGAGAGGGCAACCGTCGCCGGCCACACCGCCCACTACGCACGGGAATCAAGGCGTCATCATTATCCCGCGAAAGTTTCGCGCCCAACGGTCCAAATTCATCAGCGGCCGCTGTGATAGTGGGCCCACTTCGTCACGTCCCGTCGGGCGCAGAGTGTGCCAGGAAGCGTCATCACTGATGTCATCCCTGACGTTACTACGGAGTCGTATCAAGTAAGCCAACGATCCGGCAGAGCACTCGACAATCCATTCGAGTAAGACAAGTACGTAGTAAGCTTTACAAGCTGATGATACCCGAATTTATCATTCGAGTGGACGAACAATCAGTAAGCTTGAAGAGCTGAGTTTAAGCCACTTCAGTAGGCCATCAAGGCTGAGTACAGAGTAAGTCGAGCAAGGCCAGTTTTTGACTCGGGTATTTCGAGACATCTTCATACTCCCATCGGGAGCGGGCTTTTCGACTAGAGAAAAATTGAGTTTAACCTCAATTGCAAGCAATTCAGATTAATCTCGGGGGCTACTCCCATCGGGAGCGCTGTTCGCGCACCCGATGACTAAGGACAACGACAGTCGAAAGTTGGCGAATCAAGAAGATCATGCGGCACACCCGATGATTCAAGGCAAATACGCTCGAAGGTTGACTCATAAAGGAACCAGATGGCGTGCCCGGAGGAAGGAGTCCTTTACTCGACTCTGCGATTCGACTAAGCACTCGGGGGCTACTGTCGTGGGGCTACCTTTTGGGTACCCCACGGTGGTGGTACCTGGGTCACGCCAAGGGAAGCCCATTGAAGCCCATGAAGTGCACCGTGAGGCCCAAGTAGCCGGTTAGATCGGTGATGAGACTTTCCTTATCCTGTAATGTGCAATCCGCACCGTCCACCCGAGACCTGGCCTGTGATATAAAGGCCAGGAGGGTGCGCCACCTAGGGCAAGAAACACACAGGCAAACCCTAGCGAGATTGCCATCTCGCCATTGTAGCCACCTCGATAATATCAGACAAGCAGGAGTAGGTCTTTACCTCATCTCGAGGGGCCGAACCTGGGTAAATTCGCCCCTGTTAGCCGTCGTAATCACCAACGTTCATCCTCTCTTCCCCTCAATCAACCCGGGGTACCTAACCTTGGGAATTGCCGAGCCCCAACCTCGACAGCTGCCCAGGGAAACGGAGGGCATCCTTGCGAATCCAGTCGGCGATGCAGAGGTGAGGGGAGGCACGACCGAAGGCTCCGCCGGGTCGCTCATGTGCCTAGCACCCGAGGACGACCCACTCGTCTCCTCCTTGTCCTCCACAGCCGTTTCCTTCAAGGGCGACGACGCCGAGATGGAGTCGCCACTTTTTCGCCTCTGTCGCTTCTGCAGCGGCTCTTCATCTTCATCGTCCTCCACTACCTCTTCACTCCGAGAAGTGGCGGAGGGAACTTCATCGTCATCAACTTCTTCATCCTCAGGGAACTCTGCCTTTTCATGAGGTCCATTCTCCATCAACGGAGGAAGGCTGACAAAGCTGGAGCGACCCTGTCAAAAAATTCGGGTCAGACAAAAGAAGATTTCGATAGAACATACAAGACAGAAGCAAAACAAAAGGAAGCTTACCTCAGGCACAGGGTTGTTCGGCCCATATGGCTGGGCTGGGCACTTGACATTGCACGGATCGGCGGCTCGGAGACTGGTGATGCTCCTCACCTTCGACTCGACTTTGTCATCATCGAGTTCATTGCCGTGCTCAAGCGCCCACATCGGGTGGACGCGAGCGCGGAGCGGCTGCACCCAAAGCCTGAAGAAGGTGGCAATGAGATGCACCCCACCCGTCTCGCGCCCAAGGCTCTTCAGCAGGCTACGGAGAAGCGCCAGCAAGGGTTGAGTCGCCTCCCTGTCCTCCTTCGATAGCGGGTGCGCCCATGCCTTCGTCTTCCGCAACTCGCGATCGGCCGCGAAGGCAAGAAGCCCCTCCTGGTCGCACCTGACGTAGAACCACTTCTTCCGCCAGCCTTGGACGGAGTCGGATTTCTTCATCTGGAAGTAGGCGGTGTCGCCACGCACCTGGATGCCGAAGCCGCCCACCAGGTACACCTGCCTGCTCTTCCCCACGTTCCTCCTGACGAGGAACAGCGACTTCCACAGCAGCCAGTGGGGTGCGATCCCCAAGAAGCACTCGCAGAGCACGATAAAGCTCGTGATGCTCAAGACGCTATTGGGAGTCAGATCGTGGATCTGAATCCCATAAGCATACAGGAGCCCACGAACGAAATCGTGCAGGGGGAACCCGAAACCCCGCGGAAGAAAATCCACGAAGCACACGCGTTCCCCCTCGCGAGGGGCAGGAAATACCTCCTTCCCTGGAGCGCGCACCGCCGCCTGATCCGCCGGTGGTAGCAGTCCCTACGCGCGGAGGGCCTCGAGATCGGCCTTCTTCACCGACGACTTCGTCCAATCGCCGTCGGGCTTCTTCATCACGCTAGCCTCGGCGGTGGCGACGGAGCTAGCGGCAGACTTCCCCCTCTTCATCGCAGCCTTGCTCATGGAGGATGGGGAGGAATCTAGCAGAGGAGCAGCAATGGAAGAGAGAGCAGTGGAGACGACGGCGAAATGGGGAGGGAGTGAACTGCTCCCCACCACGCGGTGAAAAATATATACCGCGGGGTCAGTTCATCCTAGCCGTTCCCCATGAAACTGCTTTCCACAACCTCATCTGGCCGTCCACATGTCGCGCAGAGATGCCAACCATCGCCGCCCACGCCGCCCACTACGCGCAGAAATCGAGGCGCCATCATCACGCCGCGAAATTTTCACGCCCAACGGTCAAATCAGTCAAATACTGACACTGGGACCACCCTGTCACGTCCCATCGGACGCGGAGTGCGCCAAAAACGTCAGCGCTGACGTCACCTGCGGAGGCGTAGCAAGTAAGCCAATGGGCTGATGGAGCACCCGGACAGTTCATTCGAGTGCAACAAAGATACAGTAAGCTCTAAGAGCTGAGTAGACTCGACAAGTCCATTCGAGTGCAAAAGAAATACAGTAAGCTCCACGAGCTGAGCAAAACTTAAGTAGTAAGCCAAACCGGCCGAGTACAAAGTAAGTCACGCAAAGCAAGTTGCGACTCCATCAATTCGAGTCCCTTCTTCACTCCCATCGGGAGCGAGCTTTTCGACTGAAGAAAAATTGAGTTTAACCTCAATTGCAAGCAATTCAGCTTAATCTCGGGGGCTACTCCCATCGGGAGCGCTGTTCGCGCTCCCGAATGACTCAGAACAATCGCAGTCGAAAAATCACCGACCAAAGCAATACTCGTAGTTTTTACCCTGCAGTCGATGTTTCGACTAAGGAATCCTCCATAAGCCCTGAAAGGCCGGAGTCGACCATTTTATTTGTTCCTTTCAGGAACCTGGTGGCGTGCCCAGAAGGAAGGAGTCCTTTACCCGACTCTACGATTCGACTAAGCACTCGGGGGCTACTGTCGTGGGGTTACTCTTTGACTACCCACGGTGGTGATACCTGGGTCACGCCAAGTTCATCAACCCTATGGCAAGGGCTCAAGGAAGGCCCAAGGAGGACGACGTGCGGCCCAAGATAGTCCATGTTAGGTCATCAGCTTCGTTCATCCTGTAAGTGCCATCGGCACCGTTCACCCGAGACCTAGCCTATCATATAAAGGCTAGGAGGGTCCCCTCGTCTAAGGCCAACGCATACGCTCACGCTTATAGTCGCCACAAACCCTAGCGAGATTGCCATCTCGCCATTGTAGCCACGCTCAACATCAATACCAGATAAGCAGGAAGTAGGCTGTTATCCTCTGGGAGCCTGAACCTGGGTAAATGCCTCGCCTGTTAGCCGTCGTGATTACCAGCGCTCATCTCTCTCCCCCTCAATCAACCCGGGGTACTCGACCCAGGGATTTGCCGAGTCCCAGCCTCGTCAAGGACGACAAAAGCAACCTTTGAAAATGGCAAACGAGCAAAGGAGATTTTGCAAAGGGTTGGAAGGGTGAAACCTTCCACAAGGATGAATCGGCAAAATCTCCAATACCGACAATGCAAATGAAGATGCATAAGAAAACTGTTTTCGGTGAACATAGCCTTGTCATGACAAGCATGACAAGCACCAAGACCACACCACGATAAGAGACAAATAAAAACCAATAAAGATGATTGCATGGATGCAAAGGTTTGAGCTCTCCACGAACGATACGATCACGATACTCGGTCGAGAGCCCCTCTTGATAGTACGGCTATCTATCCTATAACCCGGTCTCTCAACTAACATCACGAGACCAGTGAAATAAAAGCCCTATCAAGATCATACCTTTGCCTTGCGCATTAATCCACTTGAGGTCGATGAGGACGATCTTTATCTCCTCAAGGCGAACCACCTTTCTTGATTGCGCTTCGCTTGGTGAAGAATCACATGACGCTCCCCCATACACCAAGATGGGGAGAGCACTCTTCGGCATATCTTCACTTGGCCTTGAGTGATGATCAACCCGCACAAAGCCTTGATCAACCCAACACTTTTCTTCCCTTGAGCTTGACTCCAACAAATGGAGATCAAGCAAAGCACCTTGACTCCAACACATGGAGACAAGCAAGTTTGGCCTTGGTCAACAAATGATCTTGACACAAGCTAAAGGACAACCTACACATAGAGCTCAATGCAAATGTTAGTCCATAGAGATTGTCATTAATTACCAAAACCATGCATGGGGGCAACCATGCACTTTCAGATACTCCACCGAATCCTAAATCGGCTAAGATGTGCATGAAATTCAATTTCATATCTATATGCACATATTAATGTGGAGTGTTTCCTATATATTGTAGTTTATCTAACTACTATGGAACCCAATGAGTTTGGGAACCATTTTGTACTTGAATTGTGTTTTAGGTACAATTGAGAAGCATTGGATGCTTGCCTCACTCATAAGGAAGGTGGTCTCACCATGTGATTTTAGGAGTCAAGCTATGATGACTAACAAAGGATCATCTTCGTCATCACCAATGCATCTCGGTAACAAGTATCTACCTCATGCATACCTTTCTAGTCTCAACCTTGTGTAGCTTGCTTCTTGGGATGTTAGCTTTTATGTGCAATTGTTGTGATTTTGGCTTATTTCCTTCACGTGGTATATCTTTGTGATATTTGTGATGAATTTGCAAAAACCTTTTCTTCAGTTGGTATTATTTGTTTGTGATACTTGTTGCCTATCTCAAAGCATCTTCACTATCTCTTGTTCCCTTAGTGATTTGTGTGATGCATTTGATATATTTGAAGTTCATTCATATACAATGAGATAAATTTGATCTATGTGCTATGCTTTTAAGCAACAATCTCGTTCGTATATTTATGACTTCCTTTTGGATACCTTGTTCTCTTTTTCCCGAACCATTTCGTATGTATATGTTTCTTTGCGGATGTATATCTTCAATGGTTTGTCCAGTTAGAAACCTATACATATGAGAGAGGTCACCTTTTAGTTGGTATCCTAATTCTTTTTGAGCTACCTTGTTTTCATCTATAATTCCTTGGTGGCTCCAAATTTGTCTCATGAGTGCTTGTCTTATTTTTATTGGTATCTTTGCACTCATGTATTTGTTGAAGATCTTTGACTTCATGCTTACCATGGTGAGCATGTTGAATTTTATTGACTAAATGCTCTCACTAGCTTTTGGCATCTTCAATTGGTTTTAGTTTCCAATTGGTATCCCTAAGCTTGTGAACATATTTCTTTAAAAGATCCTCTTTTATCTCGGTTGGGCCTATCTTATGTTGAATCTTTGAAAATTGGTATCTCCCTATGCTCAACCACATCTTTGGTGCAAGTGCTATGATTTGCTTTTGCATTATGCACTCTTGCACTTGATTGAGTGTTCTAGATGATTTTGGGGGAGCGAGGATGCCATATTTGTGCACTCCTCAATAGTGCATGACCATTGGGGAGCTTCTCCATTTTTATTTAGAACTCTCGCTTTGGATCTTTTTGATTGCGTTTCTCCTTTGTGGAGATGATTAAAATGATTTCATCCTTTTTGCAATCTTTTGATCCCCAATATAGTTTGATTTCCTCTAATTATTCGTTACAAGGGATTGTCATCACCTTTATGGAGGAACTCATATTATATTGGCTCTCTAAAATTTTCTTCCCATTTCAGCAATCGATGCCAATGGAGGAGAAGTTTAGAGGGTTTAAGGGAATTTGGGTCTTATGCTTTTGTTGCATTTGCCTTTAATGCGCTTGCATCCTTGCTTGTTTGTCTTGCAAGGATGCTTTATTCTTTATATAAACCCTCTTATAAGGTATTGTCATCAATTACCAAAATGGGGGAGATTGAAAGTGCATGGTTGCCCCCATGTGTGGTTTTGGTAATTAATGACAATCTCTATGGACTAATGTTTGTATTGAGCTATATTTGTAGGTGTGTCCATTTGAGTTGCTTGATCTCCATTTGTTGGAATCAAGGTTAAGGGAAGAAAAGTTTGTGTTGATCAAGGCTAAGTGTGTGTTGATCAACACTCAAGTCCAAGTGAAGATATGTCGATGAGGTACTTCTCCCATCTTGGTGTATGGGGGAGCAACATGTGAATTTTCACCAAGCGAAGATCAATGAAGAAAGGTGGTACGTCTTGAGGAGTTGAAGATCATCTTCATCGACCTCAGGTGGTTTAAGCGCAAGGCAAAGGTATGATCTTGATAGGGTTTCTATTTTACCGGTCTCATGTTGTTTAGTGAGAGACCGGATTATAGGATAGATAACCGTACTATCAAGAGGGGCTCTCGACCGAATATCTTGATCGTATCGTCGTAGAGAGCACAAACCTTTGCATCCATGCTATCATCTTTATTTGTAATTATTTATCTCTTATCGTGGTGTGGTCTTGGTGCTTGTCGTGCTTGTCATGACAAGGCCAAGTTCACCGAAAACGGTTTTCATATTGCGGTTTCGGTATTGGAGTTGCCGGTTCATCCGTGTGGAAGATTTAACTCTTCCATTTCTTTGCAAAATCTCCATTGCTTATTTTCCATTTTCAAGGGTTGCATTTGTCGTCCTCTTTTCAACAAAATTGGTTTTACTTCATTCGGACTTCAATTGCAAAAGATTCGGCATTTCCGGTTTTCAAAATAGAGGTTTAACCTTTCCCCATTTGTTTTTATAATATTTTCTTGGACTATGATGTTTCTCTGCATAATCTTGTTGTGCTCGTTGTGACGATTCCAACGAGTCCAAGATTATCGAAAACGGAGTTCGTGGGTGAAAGTTATTGCATTTCCGATTTGCAAATGGGAGCTTTTACCTTTCCCCATTTATTTTTATAATATTTTCTTGGACTATGATGTTTCTCTGCATATTCTTGTTGTGCTCGTTGTGACGATTCCAATGAGTCCAAGATTATCGAAAATGGAGTTCGTGGGCGAAAGTTATTGTGTTTTCCTCTCGGAGTTTTTTTTTGAGACAGAATTTAGAAATAGAAAAAAAAAGAAGGGAGGGCGCAGACAAGCCGGCCTAGCCGGGCCCGAGGCCGGGAGGCTCGGGTGGCCAGCCGGCCCACCCGCATGCATGACCGGCCCAGGCCGGGTGTAATGTCCCGGGGTTTTCCCCAAATTAGTTTTTTCTTGTTTTTCTTTTTGGCATCATCATGACATCAGCATCATCGCATCGCATTTTTTTAGCAACCAAAAACTATTTTTATTAAATCCTATTTTATTTTCCTAAAATTGTCGGAAAATGTTTTGACCGAGACAGTCGTATCCGTTTTTGAAAAATTATTTGCCAAATTAAATTTTTGCAAATAAAAATGTTTTGAGAATCGCGAGAGAGTAGCCCAAACCGGCCCAAGCCCACCTAACCTCAAACCCTAGGGTTCCTCCTGGCAGTTTTGTTTTCCCACCCCCTCCAGCTTTGCAGCCACCCTCCCCATCTTTTTCTGTTTTGCGAAACTGCCCTTCCACCCTTTTTCTTATGCTTTTTCCCCCTTTTTCTTCTTTTTCTTTCTTTTTCCCTTATCCTTTCCTTTTCTCCTCTCTCTATTCTTCCTGGCCACTCCTTCTCTTCTCTCCCGTAGCATCTTCTTCCACGCCACGGAGCTCGAGCTCCTGCGCCTGCTCTCGCCGGCCTCCTCGCGTCCCCTTCCCCAACGCCACCACCCGCCTCTGGCCAGCCCGCCGGCCACCAATCTCCTCCTCTCCCCGTTCCCCTGCTTCTCTGCTTCCCTAGCTCCAGCCCGGCCGCGTCGACCTTACCTCTCCTGCCGCCGCCGCTCCCCACCGACGGCCTTGCTTCCTCTCCCCCCCTCCTCCGCGCCCGGCGAGCCCCGCTGCCATCCCACACCACCCGCGTGCATCGGCCTCCTCCTCTTCCCCCCGACTCGCGTGCCCTTCTTCCTTGACCCGCACGCACGCATCCGCTGCTCCCCGTGTTGGCCTCCCTTCTTCCGCTCCTCCAGCATGCCGCGCCTGCGCCTCCCCCTCCCGTGCCCCGCACCGGCTCGTCCCGTCGGCGTCTTCCGCTCCTCTTCTAGCCGACATCCTCGACCCGGCGCCCCGCGAGCCGCCTCCTCTGCCTCGCCCTCTCCTCCTTCCCCGAGCTTGCCCTCCTCTCCAGTCGGCGCCCCGCTCCTCTGTAGACAGCGTGACCTTGTCCGCCCGAGACTTCTCCTGAGCTGTGGTCAGCAGCAGCGCTTCAAGGCACCTCCACCATCTGCCACGGCCGTTACCTCCCAGTGACCACGTCCGTGTCTCCCTGTCTCCGACGCCCGCAACATGTTTGACGGAATGCCACAAAGACCCGGTGTCTTTTTCCCATGACCGTGAAGCCGTTCCCCGACGTCTCCGATGTGCTTCTCCGAAGCATGCCTTTCCGTTCCCGATGCCGTGCACCGGTGCCCGAGTTCTCCATGTCGTGTTCCCCCGGTGAGCTCCCCGTTTCCCGTCGCGAAGCCGAAAACCACCAAGGTCTCCGTTCCCCGTCGTGAAGCACCGTGAAGACCGGAGCCGCCAAGATCTTCCCCGACGTGTGAACGACAACGTGCGACAAGTTCTTCGTGTTCATTTCTGCTGGCCACCTTCGTGCGCGCCGTGACACCGAAGCCCGACTATCCCCGACGCCGTGGACCCCGACGACCCCAAAGCTCGGAACGCCAAGGTCCGCAATGACGACGACCCGAGTACGACTACCTCCACGACGAACGACTACCTCGACTACTTCGACTACGATGACTACTTCGACTACGACGCGAAGACGACGGTTCCGAATCCGGAGATCCTCGATCCGATGTGTGACCCCAACCCTAACCCCTATGCCATATATATATCTGTATCTTATAAAATCATGCATGCTTAATTAACATCGCACCTTTATCCATTTAGTCGAATTAAATCAATTTAATTATGGGATTTGTCCGGTGCATCTATATTGTGCACCGATCCCATTTAAAATGCTTTTGCCATGTGTTAGAAAATAAAATTGGACAACCTTTAATTTGTCATGCATCATGTCATCAACATGCCGCTTCTTTTGCCGTAGTAGTAAAATGCATCTTTTGTGTTTCCAGTGTTTGTTGCTTCTTCGGGAATAGGACGATGAGTTGATGTGAGCAACGACAGGTTCTGCTACCTCTACCGGATTGCAGGCAAGTGATACTCCCTTGCTATCTTCGCTTGTTTTCTGTCTCTCACACGTCCTATCTTTTGTTCCTTGCTAGCCTTATATTGCGATGCTTGTGTCCCGATCCTATTTGCATGTTTACCTTGCAGCCATGATATAGCCACACCCCCACATCCTATTACCCTGTTGTTTGTTTATCTTGTTGGCCTTGCGAGTCGTAGTGCATGCTTAGGTTGTTTTGCTCGAGTCTTGTTATCTTTATCTAGTCTACCTTTAATATGATAGTTGCGTTAAATTCACATGATAATCTTTAATGTTTGGCGATGAGACACAATTAATAAAGATAAGGCACCGGCGGAAGGCCAATCGTGGAGTTTTGTTCTGCTAGTGTCGCCTAGGACCCGAGTTCTTGTCCTCTGATCCAAGACTGAGCGCACTACCCACATGTGGGAGGAAATGGGACTCCCCTCTACCTAGTACCGGATCTGCAGCCTTGTCCAGGGTGCCACAAGTAGTTCGGGTGTTTCCATTTGCGCGGCGCTTTATTTTGTTGCAGGTACGGATGGGACGCCTCCGGGACTTATACGTGATGGTTACTTATGGTAGGGCTTGCGGTACGTTCGTTTATCGAGTGTGGAAGGAGGGGAAATCGTATGAGTGTGCCTCCCGACACCGTCCTTGCAACGGCTAGGTCCACCTCGAAGCTTCGGCCGAACTTTCAAGGTGGGTCAGACTTAGCTAGGTGGTTCCCTGGACTTGTGTGGTAGTGAAGGAAAGTGTAGCGTCGGACACCCTGCCAGCATACCCCGGAAGTGTGCTAATTGCATGGCGCAAAGGGTTGAAGTGCGTGTGGTTACATTTGTGCACCCCTGCAGGGTTAAATCTTTTCGAAAAGCCGTGTTCGCGGTTATGGACGACTTGGTGATGATGCTGGCTAACAAGATCATAGACAACTTACACCTAATGATAATAAATTGATTAGTAAGATAGAGCTACTTCAATAATAACTTATAAAATTGCCAACTGTGTGAGTGCCTTTGGGCTTGCTGCTCGTAGGATAAACGGGCTGGTAAGGAATTGGCTGGGTATGTTTGGTGTTAGCATAGTTGGATACCTATGCGCTCTCTTACCTCCTCTCTATTAGACGGAAGTTGTAGCGTGTCTCTATAAGTTGTTAGTGCTGCTTGCCGCCGCCTCGATCGCTAACCCTTTTCCCCGGAATTCCAGCGTTGATATCTTGTGAGTATTACTTGCCAGTACTTCTACTAGTACTGACCCCCTCGGGGCTGCTATTCCAATGCAGCCGACAGGTTGGAAGTCTGACGACGTTAGCTTGGGAATCCCTCCGGCTTGGCCTGGGCAGGGATATGGTGCCTTTGCTTATCTTCAGAAATCTTAGTCCAATTTGTATCTTGTCCGTAGTCGGACGCTACCCGCTTCCGTTGTTATGTTGGATCTTTGTATTGTATCTTTCGTTCTTGACTCGGTGAGTCGTTGTTATATATATGTTATTTTGTGGGTTCCATCGAGAACTGTTGTAATGTTATCACAATTCCACCTGCATAACGTGTGTGTTGCAACGTGCACGTTATGCCTGGTGGGCGTCCTTTAGGATTGTTATTATGCGGATTTGGCGGTAGCGCTCAAATCTGCATAGTACCGATCTTGGGGCGTTACACCGGGGGCAGGCCGGCAGGTTCGGCCACCTTCCCGGCCCAGCTCACTGCTGGCTGGCCCAGGCCGGGTTACCTGGCCAGGCTCCCTGCGCTGCGCTGCTCCCGTGCGTTCGTTCGATGGAGATTCCCGGCCGATCTGGCCGGCGTGCAGGCCGGCCCCAGGCCGGGGTCTCGGGGCTGCACTTTTTGCCCTAACGGTCACTTTCTGCGGCCTCCTTTTTAAGGGCCTTCTTCCCCAATGTTTTTCGGAGCTATTTTTCTCTCTCTCCTCCATTGTTGCAATCTTTGAGAGCTCGATTCCTCCACTTCTCTCCAATGAATCTTGCCCAAATTTAGGAAAACAAGAGAGGAGATCTAGATCCACTACTCCACCAAACAAAATCTCCTCTAAGTGAGGGGAACTCGTTGGATCTAGATTTTGGAGTTCTTGGTGTTTCTCCTTTGTTCTTCCTCCTAAATCCCTCCATAGCATTAGTTGCTTTGGTTGGATTTTGGGAGAAGAATTTGACCACTTGGTGTGTTCTTGCCTTTTGCATTAGTTGCATCGGGTTGTGCTCTCCATGGTGATTCGTGGGATTGATGTTGAGAAGCTTGTTACTCTTGGGTGCATTGTGTTCCCAAGAGCTTTGTGCCTCTTGGGTGCATTGTGTACCCTAGACGGTGGTGGTGCCGTGAAGACTTTGACTTGTGAAGCTTCGGCAAGATTTGGGAGCCCCCAATTGAGTTGTGGGTGTGTGCCCCAAAAGTTGTAAAGGCTCCGGATTCCGCCTCGAAGGATTCCGATAGTGGAAGGTGAACCAAACCCTTGGGTGCGGTTCATCGGAGAATAGGGTGAGGCCTTTGTGGCATCTTGAGTAGGCCTCTTGTGGCGAGCTCACACCCCTCCAACGAGACGTACTCCCTTAACAAGGAGGAACTCGGGAATACATCCTCGTCTCCGCGTGCCTCGGTTATCTCTATACCCGAGCTTTTACTTATGCAATTTACATTGTGATAGCCATCGTGCTTGAAGTTTATATCTTGCTATCACCTTGTTGCTTGCCTTGTTTAGCATAGGTTGTTGGTGCACATAGGTGAGCCTAGTAATTAGGTTGTTGGCTTGTTAATTTAAACACATAGTTTTATTTCGCAATTATCAAGCCTTTAATTAGAAAAAGTTTTAATCGCCTATTCACCCCCCCCCCCCTATAGGCGACATCCGGGACATCGTTTTTTCTTTCAAAATATGCCTTATGTGATTTAGGAACTGGTGTTAGTGTTATGCCTTTTTCTTTGTATAAGAAACTTAACCTAAAAAAATTGGTTCCAACTGAAGTTTCATTGCAAATGGCTGACAAATCAACTGCTGTGCCCATAGGTATATGTGAGGATGTTCCCATCTCTATTGCTAATGTTTTAATACCTACAGATTTTGTCATATTAGAAATGCTTGAGGATGATAATCTTTCTATTATTCTTGGTAGACCCTTTTTAAACACTACAGGAGCTGTGATAAATTACCCTGAGAGCAAAGTGACATTTAATGTCAAAGGAAATGAGCATACCATTTATTTTCCCAAGAAGAATCCTGTCACATTGATAAACAAGAGTGTGAATTCTATTCAAAGAAATACTCTTATAGTTGGAAGCTTTGAATTTGCACTACCACCTCCTGAACCAAAATATGCTACATTGATGATTTGAACTATTCCGATCAAATATGAGGTAACTTGAATTTCTTCTTTATATATAAAATAAGAATCATGTATTATATCTTTTACATATTATTAATGAGACTTGATCAACCTCATTACTAATGTGGAAATGATGAAAACTTGATTCCCATAAAAATTGTGTTGCATTTAAATTTTGTTTATCTTAAAATTTTAGAATATATGCATAGATATAATTATTTCAGAGTTCAGAAAATTCCAGAATATAAAGTTTTAAAAATTCTCTTCAGAAAATTTTCTCGAAAAATTCCAGAAAAAATTGGGGGTAAGTTATTTTACCAGAGGGACCAACAGCCAGAAGGGGGACACCAGGAGGCCACCAGGGACCAGAATAGGGTGTCCCACGCGGCCAGATTCCTTGGCCGCGTGGGACCCACTAACTTGGCCCCCAGGGGGAGTTAGGTGGGGAGCAAGTGCTCATCTCCTTCCCCTCGACAGAAAACCACCCCCAGGTATTTTCCCAAAATTTTCCCGTGCTCGTTCTTCCTGGTATCCTTCGATCTCTAAGTTTAGGGCAGATTTTTCAAATCTGTTTGGTGGGATTACTCCTTGGTATGTGACTCCTCTACCCATCCAATTACTTTGTGTTCTTATGCTTTATATATGAAGTATTTTTCTGCACTAGGTGTCACCTAAAATGCTTGAGAAGTCCATTGATTTAAGTTCTCTAGTTGATATTGATGCATGATATTGATGTGGGGACTAGTTATGGAGAGCTCAATGTTGTTTTAGAATGTTGCATCTTAATTTTTGTTGGGTGTTATTTTTGCACAACAAGGTACCATGATGAACAAGGGGAAAGGGTTGTTAGGAATGACTTCAAGACCTAAGAGAAGACCATCAAGAGTCTCAGATAATTATGATGATAACCACCTATGGGAAGATAGTGCGGTGTATGCGGGAGAGAGGTTGCGGATTCATGCAACCAAATGGCAAGACCCCGTGGTTCTTGATCATTGGGGGATAGGAAAAGACTTCAACGCCTTCGCCGCTGCAACTGGACTACTCGAGTTCTCCCAAAATCCACGGGATACATATGAGTAACTTACGTGAGAATTCCTCTCTACATTCTAGTTCGAGGGCCCCGACAACTACAAACTCAGTAAAAAGAGTAAGCCACCGCCTCCCACCTTTGTCATAAAATTTACTATGAGAGGACAACGCCTTGTTATGTCATTAGATGAATTCTGCAAAGCTATTCGCGTAGAGAACACGGGTAGTTGGGATGAAACCCGTGCTGATTCTAATCAAGAACTTGTTGCTTTCTGGCATAGTATTTCTATGAATGTTCCTGAGAGACTTAATAGGGGTAAATTCACTCACATATAGGACCCCGGTTTGAGATACTTTGCTTTGTTCCTTGCAAGAGGATTTCTTGCTAGAGATAACACTTCTGCTTGCACTGGACCAATGGTTTATTTACTTAAATGTGCAAAAGAGGGAACACCATGTGAGTATAACTTGGGAGTAATTCTTGCTAGGACTTTACACTTGGCTGTGGTAAGGAATAATACTGATTACACTCCTATTTATGCTGGTGCCATTGCTACTTTAGTATATGAGCACATTAAGGAAGAGAGGGGTTTTGGTGATGACATGGGTAGGCTTGTGAGAGAGTCTAATTTACTTGATTTTACTTTGACTTCTCGCATGGAAATGAGTGAAAGGCATGGGGATCATTATATGTATAGCTATAAGAGTTCTAATGGACAAAATGTGTCCATTAGGCTCCCTCGTGCTGACCTTTTTGACAGCACTACCGGGAAGTGGATAGTGGAAGAAGTGCAACCTCAAGAGGAGCCCCAAAATCCAGGAATGCAAGGCTACCATTATAGGTACTTCCCTGGAGATGGAAGTGGTGGGTACGGTTACCCTCCGGCATACTAGCTTGATCGCAAGCTTGGGGGAGTACTTCTCTCCCTTTCATTTCGTTGTTTTATATTACTTTTATCTTGTTATGTTTTAGTTTCTTGTTCTGAAAATCACAAAAACACAAAAAAGATTTTATTTGTTTCTTTTGCTTATTTACTTCTGATCATTTACTTTATGCACCATAAAATTAAAAAGAACAAAAATATTTTCATTTTCTTGAACCAAATGCAAAAAACAAAGGTGCAGGATTTCTGAAATCTGCTCACTGATTTATTTTTCATTTTTATTATGTTACCCCAAATACGCTGAGATTTTAACCACTACTGCAACTTTTCATAACCTACACACCTGTAAATTATGAGATTTTTCTAAAGTGTTTAGGTAGGGTAAAAACAGTACTATATGCAGTAACATTTTTCTGGCAGACTTGAGTTTTATTGCGCAGTTCAAGTTGGGAGAGGAGAACAACGATGATGAGTTGATGTGCATGAAATGGATGAAAGGTATGACACCTTTGCTGTGCTTATGTGGACTTTTTAATAACAGCAAGTGTGCATATTATAGCTTCTTTAACATCTAGGGAAGTGGTAGCAAATGTTTATCTTCTCCGTGTTCTAGTATGTTATATGTTGATGCAAGTGAAATATTATTTAGTGACAACACTTGGCTGTGGATTGAATAACTGTGGCTCTAAACAAAGGTCAGTGAATTCCATTGTGCTTACTAAACTTGCCAACCAAAGAGAAAGTAAAAGAGTTTTTCAAATGTTAAAACATGAAGTCATATGCTTGACAAGCTTAGAGGTTGCTAGTTAGCCCAAATGTGCTATCACATGGCAAGCTTTCAACATTGCACTAAATTATATCTAGTTGATATCATGTAATTTTGTTTATGGATGCTTATCATGGTGCCAAATAAATGTGGAAATTTAGCAGGTTTAAGTAGTTGTATAAATGGCTAGAGAGATACCTGGGCCGCTAATCTAAGCCATGCTGTCATGGTGGAAATTTACTTACATGCTATGTGAACCTTCGGTGATGCACCCCACAATAAAAGCTATACCAATAGTAAATAAAAAGGGTGTTGAGATTGTTCCTTATGTTTGTTTGTATTGTCATTTTGACATGGGCTTGTTCCATGTCCTGGGACAAGAGGTACCCTAGTTGATCCTCTTGATGACGCTATTATACAATGACTTTTGCTTGAACTTGCTTTGTGTCCCAAGTTGAGTAACACCGTGATGTAGGCACTCGTATTCATGGGACATGAGGCTCTCAACCATAAGTTGGTCAAGCATATGAGTCATGAGAGGAACACAAAATAATTTGATAAATCTGAGAGCAAGGTTGTAAGCACAATGAGTTCACTAGTCAATAAAAGAAAGAATCAAAAGATCTCAAAAATCTTGACATGATTCGATCTAAAGCAATGCAAGAACCTTTGTTTGTTTTTACAGTTGGGCAAACTCATCCAAGTATTGACACTTCATGTTATTTCACCTGCAACAAATATAAACGCTTTAACACTGGTTAGATGCACCTTTGCTAGCATTTTGTTATTTGTTATGGAAGTCATGTTGTGAATACTTGTTGATATTAAACGGAGTTACATATGCAATGCAAAGTTCTTGTCAAAGTCTTTTCATCGCTTCTGCACTACGTTTGAGTTGTTCGAGGACAAACAACGAGCTAAGCTTGGGGGAGCTGATGCACCTAAAATGCATCTACTTTTCCAAGCACTTTGCTTCATAATTTGCTCCGGAATCCTCCCATATTTGAATAAAACTGCTGAATCTGACGCTGTTTTTAGCAAAGTCTCTTTTCTGGTTGTTTTTGCAGGAAATTAAATCGGAGAAAAATACCACGTCAATTTTTATGAAAAATAAGGGCATTGAGAGAAAGATGGACACAAGGAAGCATCGGAGGCCCAAAATAGAGGGCCCCACATGGCCAGATTCCTTGGCCACGTGGGCCCACCTATATGGCGCCTCGAGCACCACCTCTCCTTCGGCTTTTGCGTACCCCCTCATATATATGAAAAAGTGGCTGGCCTAGGAGGAGAGGTCGATTCACGAAACAGAGCGCCGCCGCCACCACGATCTTCGTTTTCGGAGTCAGATTGATCAAGGATTTCTCCCCCGGAGGAGGGATCCAGAGGCCGTCTTCACCGCCATCTTCACCGCCTTCATCTCCATTGACCATGATCTCCCTCACCATCACCATGTGTGAGTAGTCCGCTGTAGGCACATGAGGTGGATGGGGATTGGATGAGATTGATTATGTAATGATACCCGTTGTCCGAGATCTTAGGGGTTTATCTTGAGGATATTTTTGTATTGTGTTGATGCACTTATGCTATGTTTAATGCTTCCTACTAGGGCCCGAGTGGCATGATTTCAGTACTGAACTTATTTTGCCCCATCATATAATTGAGTTTGGTATTTATCTGCAAAGTGTATCACCTGCTATTATGTTGAACCTGCGAACCCTAAATGTGACATATAAGGAAAACAAGGGGGAGATGTTTTAGTTTGAGGATTCTATGTGTTCATGAAGTGTTAATGCGTTGTTCCGGGCTATTCGAAAGGGTAGACCTTAATTACCTGTAGTTCAAAGTTAGCCCCGGTGAAATGGGCAGGTAGGACAATAGATGTTGTGCAAATTCTCTTGGTTAGTGCGCACAACTAATTATGGAACACATACCTACATATATCGGAGTTAGAGATAAGTCCCATTGCTATATGAATCATATTATATGATCAATATTATTCATGCAACACCCCACTGTCACCTCATGCCTACGTTTTAAATCTCTGTGTTACACTTTCACTTTTCCGGTGAAAACTGGGAAAACCTTGTTTACTACTGCTGTTTCATTTTGTTTGCTTGAATCATTCTGCTGCCATCACTATTACTGCTGCAAGTTTATTGATATACAGGTGTGATTGAGTGTGACGCCTCAATTGCTAAAGTCTTATTGGTATTCTTGTGTTCCCATCGAGTCGAACTATAAATTTGGGTAATACTTCCCAACGAAGATTTCAGCGATCCCCTATACTTGTGGGTATCACCGGTCGGCATGGGGGCTGACCATCCACACCATGATGAGGAACGCCCGACTCAGGAGGACTGTGTTCCCCCGAAGCAAGACCGGATAAGGGGAGCAATCGGGAGACCGGCACGCGAAGACCGATTTCGAAGATGAACCCAACTACCGTCGACACTCGACGACCTGATCCGGCTGATCCGGGGACGAGACAGGCCGTTGCCCAACTTCCTGGCAAGATTCCAGTACATGGCGCGCCAATCTCCTCTTGTTCAAAACAGAATGGTGCTGGCCATCTTCGAAGGCAACGTACGACACCCACGGCTACGGAGGAGGCTGCACTCGAGACTCGCCCGCCCCGCCGATGAGGTTTGGCGGATCATTGACCAGCTTGTCCTGGTGGAAGACATCAGACGGTCGCCTTGAACCTACGACTAGCACCCACCATCCAAGCCCAGGAGGAGGAGGGGACGACCTACAAGACCGGGACGAAGCAAGGGCTAACGCCTATCTGCTTTGTTAAAAGAAGAACCCTTATTGGAGGATAGTGCACCTTTTAGGACGGGCGCGCTCCGGACAAAAGTGGGGATTGGGGAATCGGTAAGAGACTCCGGTTTGGCCGAGTTTCCCGGTTAGTACCATCCCCAAGCACATGTCTGACCGCAAGGCGTGGCAGGAGCAGGTCTGCCCCCGCAGCGAAAGGTGCCGAAATCGCACCCTAAAAAGGCCGCAAGTGTGTCCGGGAGAGCCCCAGGTGTAAATCGCTGGGAGTGCCCAATTCATGAGTTGGAGGCAGGATCACCCCGTGTCGCAAGTGCTCGTGTCGCACAGCGGGAGAGTACAACGTAGCCGTGCTCGGCTTGGTTGTAAACCGTTGTACCCAGGGGGCTTACCTCCATGCAAATGAACAAATGATTATTTCTTTCCCTGGAAAGATCTTTGGGTCATTTAACAGATTGCCACTAGAGGCTTGGTAGTACTCAGTTTTGCCACTAGTTTCAAATGGCTTACAGTTTTGCCACTACTTCAGTTGCAGCTGCTATGGCGAGGCCAAACGGCCAGTCTGAAGCGGGTTCCGTCTGTTAGGCGTTAGTGGACTTGGTCCGCGTCTTACAGGTGGGACCAGTTTACTTCTTACAGGTGGGACTGGGCAAGGCGCTAGTGGACTTGGTCCGCGTCTTACAGGTGGGACCAGGTAACTTCTTACAGGTGGGACCGGGCAAGGCGCTAGTGGACTTGGTCCGCATTTTACAGGTGGGACCAGGTAACTTCTTACATGTGGGACCATGTAACTTCTTACAGGTGGGACCTAACCGTGCACGACACCTGCTCTCGAACGGCCACCTGCGCCGCCGCCACCACCTGCGCCGCCGCCGCCACCTCCGCGTCCGCCACCTGCGCCGCCGCGTCCGTCCCGCGTATAGAGCCAACACCTCCACCGCAACGTGCTCCAGTGTGCCGTGCTCCGCCGTCACCTGCTCCACCGCCACCAGCTTGTCCCGCTGCGCCCACCAGCTGCTCGATCCGCGGCGAGGCTCCTTCCGTGCGCCCGGCGGGAGCGCTGGGGTTGGCGAGGCAGAGGAAGTAAGAGGGTGAACTCCAGGGCGAAATGGCGAGCGGATGCGACCGTGGAGTAGCTGGCGAGGTAATCGTCGGGCCGGACACCCGCCGCATCCACGACTGGGTTCCCGAGGGGTAAGTTGGAGCTCACCTCTGCATTTGAACATTCGATTAGACATGAGACGCACTCGGTTTATGTTGATTTTGCAATTGGCGTGCTGAATTCGCATTTCGTGGTGTGCTGAATTCGTCCCTATTTTTCTGGTTAGGATGGAATTGCGGTTTGCTTTCTTGCTGAATATTAGAAGGGACCGGTACGTCGTCGATGCAGAGAATAACAAGAAATTCACGGGAGGTTTCGATTATCCTTTGCCAGTGGATTGCAATTGGAGTTTTAGACAATTTGGGGAGGTAATTTGCACTCCATATCCTTGGGGTTTGCATGATGAAGTGGAATTCAAATACTACGATGGGGGAAACAGATGGGTGGCAGTTACAAATGATGAAGAACTCGCTACCATGTTTGCTAAGCATAAGGAGAAGGAGAAATTTCATGTGAGACTGCAAAATGATGTGGTTGTGCCGGCAATTGGATCTAGTATGGCGGATGCATCTTCTCGGGCTGCATCATGTCGTGGTGCTCGCAGTTCTAGCCAGAGAAGTTCAGGCAGTGCACGAGGACGTGGTGCCTCGAGCGGCGTGGGCAGCAGCAGCAGAAGAAGTGTCCCCGTTGAAGTGGAGGAGCCTTCCAGTTATGCGGATGAAGAAGAGAGGCTATATCCTGATGTTCTTCGGAATTTACGACGAGCATCTCGGGCTGGAAACAATGAGGCTGACGCGGTGGTTGTAGACGAAGACAACGAAGCTTTGAGTGATGTCGAAGACGATGTTCCACCTGTTGAATGGGACCGTGAGAACCCATTGATGGAACAAGGTTCCATTTATTCATCAATGAATGAGTGTAGAAATGCACTTGTGACGTACTGCATCAAGGCAGAACGCTATTTCAAAGTTGACAAGAGCGATAAAGTTCGTTACAGAGTGCATTGTCCGACTGAGGGTTGTCAATGGAGGATGCATGCATCTAAAATGCGAAAGAGCACAAATATTCAGGTGAAGGTGAACCCATTTAGCCACACGTGCAAGGAATCAACACTTAGGAAGGAAACAATCAGTAGAGCCAAGTCAAGATGGGTGGCTGAAGAAGTAAAGAAGTGGGTGACAGAAGACAATCAAATTGGTACAAAGGAATTGATGAAGAAGATCAAAGAGAAGTTCAAGATTGATTTACCATACATGAGGGTGTTCAATGGTAGAAATCAAGCTTTGGATTCTATTTACGGTGACTGGCAGGAAAGTTTTGAATTATTGTATTCATTCAAAGCTGAAGTGGAGAGGACCAGCCCAGGTAGTATTGTAGAAATTGACCACCACACGGTGGAGTACAAAATAAAGGGAGTGACAAGGACCAAGGAATGCTTTAGGAGGGTTTTTGTCTGCTTTGAGGCTTGTCGCCAGGGTTTTTTGGTAGGCTGCAGGCCGTATTTGGCTGTTGATGCTACTTTTCTGACAGGGAGGTTTAAAGGACAGTTAGTGGCAGCTTGTGCAGTTGATGCACATAATTTTGTATTTCCAGTTGCGTATGGTGTGCTGGAGACAGAGTCTGAGGAGAGCTGGACTTGGTTTTTCCAGAATCTGCATCTGGCTATTGGACATCCCAATGGGTTGGTAATTCATACAGATGCCTGCAAGGGTTTAGAAGTGGCCGTGGACAATGTGTTCCCTGGAGTAGAGCATAGGGAGTGCATGCGTCATCTTGCTGCAAATTTTGCGAAGAAATTCAAAGGAAAAGTGTATAGCGACAATTTATGGCCAGCAGCTTTGACTTGCAGTGTCAAGAAGCACAACTATCACATGAGGCAGTTATACAAGAATGAGAAAGTGAAGGAATACTTGGAAACACACCACTCCAAGTTATGGGCCAGAAGCCAATTCAGTGAACTGAGCAAAGTTGACTATGTGCACAATAATCTTGCAGAGTCTTTCAACTCAACCATCCGAAAACTAAAGGGTCTCTATATTGTGGATTTGCTGGACAAGATAAGAATAGAGTACATGGAAAAGTTTCATTTCCGTGCAAATATAGCCGCGGCAAAATTCATGGGCCACATTGTCATCCCTGCCGTGTTGAATGAATTGAAGCAAAAAACTGAAGGCTTGGACATGAACATGAAACTTTGCTCGGCTACCAAAGCAGAGGTAGCATTTATGGATAAAGAGATAAGGAGTTGGCGAGGTGGGAGGAGGCGAAGGAGAAGGCGGAGGAGAAGGCTCTCTGGCGGCGCATCAAGAAGAGCCGTGACAGGGAAGACGACAGGATGCGCGAGGCCAATCGCCAGGCGAGGGAGAAGCAGGAGATGGCGAACAGGGCGGCGGCGTGGAACTGGTGGAAGAAGTAGGCCAACCGCCGGCGGCTAGGCGGCGGTTAGGTTAGGGCCCTCTATATTTAGGGCCCTATTAATGGATTTTTTTTTTGTTTAATATATGTAATCCGCGTCGGGCCCCTCTATCTATATGTAAAAGGGGCCAATGTTTAATATATGTGTATATGTTCCCGTCCGTGCTAATATAATATAAAGAGTTATTATAAAAGGGTATGTGTACAACAATTTCTAGGGAAAACAATGTGTTGAAAAAATCTAACTATGAGTAAACTATAATCTAACTGTGTGCATGCAAACATGCGTGTCCAAAAATTAAGTACAAAACCCAAAGGAAAACCACTCTCACGTGTGTCCAAAACATTCAGTACAAAATGCGTTTTTAAACCCTAATAAACCAAGTAAAGAACTCACTATGTATAGTCTCCTTCCTTTGCCATGTCAAAGTCTTTCCATCAGCCCTAACGGTCACTAGCGCAGCACTATACTCCCCAAAACCACGGGGTCTTGGGTTCGATTCCCAGCCAAACCCCATTTTTGTTCATTTTACACCTTTTTTTTTCGGCACAACCCACCCTTCTAATTTGCCCACCCCGAATGGGCCTAATTGGATAGAGTTGGCCCAATAGAAAGTTTTTTTACAGAAAGGCAGAGCATTTAACTGAATTTCACTGATGAAAGTTTCTGAATTTCCCATTTCTTCTACATTTTTCACACAATTTCAAGCATACAAATCCCTCCCAAATTCATTCCTTTCCATACAATTTCATAAAAACACCGAGTGCGATCACTATACCCACAAATGCCCAAATGTAATTGCAAAACCAATTGCAAATGGGTTTTTGTGCTCGCTGTTCGAGCATCCTAACCTTCTGGTTCAACCTACTAAGCTCAACAGCTACCTCTATTGATTCAATGTGTGCTCCGCCCTGCATCTCCTCTTCCGGAGCTCGCGCTGCGGCCGCTGCCGTCTGTGGCAGGATGGGAAGCCATTCCTCGTGCTCCTCTAGCAGTTCATTCATCAGTCTCTCGGCCAGAACATCGACCCAAAGGAAGAAATGCTTTACCTGCATGAAAGCCAAACAGATCAACCGTATTGATCAATGATCCCGACCACGAAAAAAGTCAAATTGCCCCGATTCTTACCCCCTTGTTCTCGCACACATAGAACGGTCGATTTGGGTTCTTCAGTGTCCCCGAAATCTTCCGAACAACCTCCCCCCTGCACCGCGGACAGAGCAACACCGGCATCTCCATGCCCGCCGGAATCTCGATCCGCGAGATGGCGCGGGAGCTCGAAGAAGACATGGAGCTCGATTGGCGGCCGCCCGCAGCCAATCGGGATCTCAACGCCTCCGCACACGTCCCCTCTAGCTGCAGCAGACGGCCGCGCCCTCCACAGCAATCTTCCCGCCGCCGGTGATGAAGGGGATCTCGACGCCGCCCTCTCGGCCGCCCGCTCCCGGCTCCTAGTTACCAACAGGGGTCGCCGCCTACCTCTGCGCGTGTCCGCCTCCAACCCCGTCGCACGCTCGGCTGATTGCTGCTCACCGCTGCGACATCCGGTGGAGCATTCCGCCGGGATTTTATCGCACACCCGCGGCCAGCAACGGCGACTTACTGCTGGGTCCCACAAGCAACGGTTATCTACTGGGTCCCACAAGCATCGGCCAGCAACGGTCTGATTGTGTAACGCGTCTGGTCCCACCTGTAAGGGCCGAGTCAAACACGCTGACCTGACGGAGATGGCCTCCGCCTGGTCCCACCTGTAAGGGCCGAGTCAAACACGCTGACCTGACGGAGATGGCGCAAATTGACGGAACGAGTCCTTGCGCACATACTAGGGGCAAAACTGAGGACGATTCCAAGCTAGGGGCAAAACTGAGTACATGGACACAACTGATGGCAAACGGATAATTTACCCAAGATCTTTTTGTCGTGTTTTCATCCCCGGGGTCCGGATGGGGCGAACGCCCCGGTGCCAACCTCGTCACCCGGGGTCGAGTATTTTCGCGTGTTCTCAATCCGCTCTCGGATATTTTCGGATTGGCCAGTCCCATTTTTTGAAGAATGTTTTCCCACTGTGCTCGGAGTTTTCGGTTTTCTCGTACGATCTTGATCACCCGGGGCTAAGAATTGGGGAGGAATTGCTTAGGCGCCCCTAGGGCCCCGCCAGACCCAGCTGGCAATCTCAGATCTCGGGGGAGGTGTTTCTGTTCCCGAAAGGATGAACACGCCCAAGGACGTGGTATCCCAGGCATACTAGGGTGCAAAAGTATCGGCATCAGATGTTCTCAAGATAGAGGGGAATCAAAATAAAAGAGAGGCACAGAAAAAGCCGCGAGTATAGAGCAGAGTCGCAAGAAGTGGAGATTCTCTTCTCCACGAGACTCGTTACAATCATAAAACACAGACTCTACACCCAGAGGTTCGGCCCCCATCCACAGGCCTCAGTCACGGGTACTTTTCCGTTGTGCAAGGGCTTGGCACAGGGCGGCATTTTTCACCTTCAAGGCCTCCATTGTGTCGTTCTCCTTCCTCTCATTTTGGGAAAAAAAGGGTTTAGGCACGAAGCCAGATTGTCAAGAAAGAAGACGAGGATAGAAGCAAGGAACTTCTTATCTCGAGAGACAAGTTGAACACTCCATAAGGTCGGACGGCTAATCTCCCCGCAGCATGCTCTGAAGGATCTTGAGGATAACGACGCTGGCGGGGGTGGCCTATGAAGGATACATATGAGCGGGACCATGGTATATTGGGTCCAGCAGAGATGAAAAATCCTCCAGCCAGTAGGCAGGACGAGGAAGAAGCTACGAGCAACTGCCGACATCATCATTACCAGCAAAGGAAAAAGAGAGAAAGGTCTAAAAGCAGGAGAAGGAACTCACTAGCGGGGCCGTGTCGCAAGAGCAGTAAGTGGTGCGGCCCACCTTGAGCGGCCTGCCGACCCTAAGCTATGAAACCCACCGCATCCAGCCTACTGGTTGATGAAGAGCAAGTGGCTGGGTAGACATCCGGGTACAGTCTCCAGAAGGCATCCATTCCCCAATCGTGTGGACACGAAACTAAAGCGGCTGCACATGGCGCAGCTTCCAGGTGGTGAGAAGATCAATACTGGAGAGCCCCTTAGCCACTAGATGGGTAAAAGCACCTGCTTAGCACGTCGAGAGCGTCAGGGTCGCCGAAACCGCCTAGACCCCGGTTACGCCGAGAAGAGGGGAGTCCCCGACGGGAAGATGGGAAGCTTGGACCGTCGTGTGCCCGTGGCAGCTCGGGGCATAAAAGAAGGAACGCTCCCATCCGGCGTGTGCTCCTAGCAGCTTGAGGTCAGGATAGTCGGACCGGTGGGGCACGACCTTCACCGCCATGCACTCCAGCTCAGCATCCCCTTCCCCTTCAATCCTTTCGGTGAGGGAGAATAGAGAACACCATAGGCCTAGATGGGGGTGGATACTGAAGTTCCCCTCGCAGAGGGTGATGAAGCACGAAATGTGAGTTATACAATCAGGAGTGAGATGGTGAAGCTGTGAAAGGACACGGATGTCGCCTAGAGGGGGGGTGAATAGGCGATTAAAATTATTATGGTTTAAGCTTGAATAAATGCGGAATAAAACTAGTGTTTAATTTATCGAGCACAAAACCTACACAAGCTAGGTTTACCTATGTGCACCAACAACTTAATTATGCTAAGCAAGATAAGCAACTATGTGATACCAATATATATAACTTCAAGCTCGAAGGCTATCACAAAGATAATTGCATAAGTACAGAGCTCGGGTATAGAAATAACTGAGGCACACAGAGACGATGATTTATCCCGAAGTTCACTTCCCAATGGAAGCTAATCTCCGTTTGGAGCGGTGCGGAGTCACAAAGTGATCCTCGAATAGCTGTCAAATGGCACACCATAACTCCTTCGTGCCCCCACCAATGTGGAGTACCACGAGCCACTATGGGACACTTGAGGGTGGTCACCGGACCAGTACTAGGTTGGGGCAAACTCCACAACTTAATTGCAGGCTCCCAACAAATCCCGCGAGCCACCAAAACTCCGAGATGCACAAGGTTGAGTCGCACTCCACAACCTAATTGGAGGCTCCCAACAATCTCGTGAGCCACCAAAACTCCAAGAATACAACGATCGTCTAAGGCACCCACGTACCCTAGAGGAACAAGCTCTAGGGCACCCAAGCACCCAAGAGTAACAAGCTTCTCAAATTACAACTTCCACGTATCACCTTGGAGAACTCAAACCGATGCAACCTATGCAATGGCAAGAACATACTAAGTGGTCAAATCCTTCTCTCCCTAATCCAACCGAAGCAACTAATGCTAAGGAGGGATTTGAGAGGAAGAACAAAGGAGAAACACAAAGCAACTCTAAAATCTAGATCCAAAGACTTCCCCTCACTTAGAGAAGAGATGCTTTGGTCGAATAGTGGATCTAGATCTCCTCTCTCTTTTCCCTCAAGAAGTACCAAGAAACATTGGAGGGATTTAGAGAAATCAAGCTCCAAAGGATCAACAATAGTGGGGAGAAAATGAGCTCAAAAGTTAGGGTTTCTTTATGGAAGAAATCCTTTAAATAGTTTCCCCAAAAATCTGTCAGTTGGGACAAACCAGCGCCCTGGCCAGGGCGCAACAGTAGGGTGCACCAGCCTGGCCAGGCCGGCCTATTGGCTGGCCTCGTGGCTAGCCTCCCTCTGTTTGTGCCCGGTCATCATGGCCGGCCAGCCTCCTTCGTCTTTTTATTTTGTTTTCTGTCTAAAAACTATAGAAACACTATAACTTTTGCAAATGAAGTCCGAATTAGATGAATCCAATTTTGTTGGAAAGAGGACGACAAGAGCTAGCCTATAAAAGGTGGAAATATTGAAAAAAGTAAGGGAGAAAATCTCACACACGAAGAACTGTAAAACCTTTATCAAAGACAAACCTGCAATATTTCCAATATCGTAAACGCAATAAAAGACACATGCAATTCTCGTTTTTGAAGGACTTTAACTTGTCATGAAGATCACGACAAGCATAAAGTCTTCACCATGATATGAGTCAAATAAGAACCAAGAAATATGATGCCAAGCATGCAAATGTTTGAGCTCTCTATGACTGATATGCTAAAGCTCACTTGAGAGCCCCTCTTGATAGTACGGCGATCTATCCTATAACCTGGTCTCCCAACTAGCACCATGAGACCGGTAAAATAGAAACCCTATCAAGATCAAACCTTTGACTTGCGCATTCCATTTGACCTAGATGATGACGATCTTGATCTTCTCAAGTGGAAACACCTTACTTGATTACGCTTCGCAGAGTGAAGACTCGTAGATTGCTCCTTCATATATACACCACTATGGGAGAGACTCTCTTGAGATTATCTTCACTTGACCATTATCGCCAAAAGGGTGGCAAGCTCCAAGCATGTGATCTCATCAAGATGCTCCTCTTGGACTTGCACTTCTCAACTTGTATATTTACTTCTCTCTTCATAAATATGATGTCTTGACGGTAAACATGAACGTTCACACACTCTTTATCTTCAAGAAATACTTGCAATATGCTCAACACCATCATGACCATTCTTGGGATAACACTTTGAACATCTTGGTAATCACTTAATCTTCTTCTTTCAACCTTGAAACCAACATATGGTCTTCAAGCATTCCTATGGACAAACACTACAAGTATAACTCAATGCAACCATTAGTCCATAGTGATTGTCATTAATTACCAAAACCACACATGGGGGTGCCATGCTCTTTCAAGATAGATGCCGTACAAACCAAGGATTAGGCCGAGAAAGGGATGAACGGGGGGAGAAAGCCCCCTCTCCAAGTGATGGGCAAACAAGACACACTCGTCGGGTCATGGGAGCGGAGCCACCTTCGCGATTGGAATGCGCCAGGGACAACGTTCCACACTTGGAATGAAGACGATGCAGGCCAAGTGACTTAACTCGCCTCGGGTCACCGAGGAGCCCATCCAGGGTAGGCCTCCCACCCCTGACGCTCGGCGGAGCACAGAGTTCGGCATGAAAGCAATGGAGGCAAAAATCAGGATATAAGCAGGGGAGAAGACAAGCAAGAAGGAAAAGCGGGGGTGGGGGGGATTCTGAGAAGAGGCAGGAGGCTGTGTGACTGCAACATATGCGTAGGGCGAGAAACCGCCGCCGTCGGTTCCCCTCCCCGGGGCAATTAAACTGCTACGCTTGGTGGCCCCACCTTGTTACACGCGTCTCGGGCGCTATGACGAGACCACCGCCAAGTTAGACCCAGACTCATCAGGTTGAGAGCCACTCGAGTACCTGCAACCCGTCCAGTCCAATCCAAGCGACAGAACATGCCATCAGGGCGGCCCCACAATCTGGCAGGGCGTAACCCGACAGCCGTGGAGCCAACTCTGTCGAGTCATGCCCGGGGGCTACTGTCGACACCCCGCCCACCGGGGGTGTCACGATGGGAGATCGTGTGGGCCACTGAAGAGCTCTTTTCGCATCTGGTCAAGGAGCACACGACCGGAAAGGTCAGTCAAGGGATCTACTTTATGCATCAGATCTCCTCCGGGGAACACCACTGGGTGCCCGGGAACCCCTCCGGGGAGGAGGTCCGCCTCTCTTCCTGGGACTCCACGCAACACCCCCCCCCCCAGAGAGGGACATCTGGCGCGCCGCATGGCAGAAGAGTGTGTTTGCTGGACCGCAGGGCGGGCAAGACAAGACAGCTCGCCCGCACCACGCTAAGATTCGGTATGACGCATGGACACCGCAGAGGCAAGCTGTCTACTCTCTGCCCCCAATCGATGACACCTATCCGCTGATGATGCGTCACCATCCAAGGGACCGCCACTTGGCCGACGCGGTAACACAGACGCAGGTGAGGTGTCACACATGCACTATGGGCAATGTGGTATCCCCTTGACTATAAAAGGAGGGCCCCGTCCAGAGGTAACGGAGGGAGTCCAACAAGACAAGGAGAGAGTTCTGAAAAAAAGATTCACCAGAAGTAGAATATAGAGAGAAATCAAGAGTAGCTAGCGTCTCGTGATCTCCTCACGAGACCATACCCCAGGAAGGACAGCCATCCGGGGAGAGAGAACCACACCACTTGTACCATCGCTTTCCACCAAAAATCAATCCAAGATCAGACAAGCAGGACGTAGGGCTTTCATCTCCGCATGGCCTGAACCTGGATAAAAACTCCGTGTGTACTATTTAGTCTGTGGTCAATTCATCGTCTTCGGCGACGCAGGGACACCGCTCACCCGCGTCAAGGACGAGCCGGTGGATGAGCCGCCGCGGACACGCTCCTCCCGCGGCATCGTCATCAGGGAGCCCGGCGAAGGCCGCCTGCTGACGCCGAAGAAGGAGCCCGGCACCGGCGGGAGCTCCCTAGGCCATGCCCTCAAGAAGGCGTTCAAGAAGGCCGTGAAGGTGGAGGACGACGACGAGGCCTTGAAGAAGGCCCTGGTGAACAGCCTCAACGACGTGCCGCCGTTGAAGCTGGAGGACGCGCTGGCCTGGTCAGCCAGCGACCACGCGCGGGAGGAGGAGGAGCGCCAATGCCGCATTGAGACCGAGGAGGCAGAGCTCCTCGCTCGCTACGAGCGCCGCCGCCGTCGTCGCGCCGAGCCGGAGCTCGTCATCCTGGACGACAGCGACGAGGACGAGGCCGGCCCGAGCCACCAGTACCGCGGCGGCGACGACGGCGCAGGATGCAGTGCTCCTCCCCCCGGTGGCGACGACGACTACTCGCAGCAGCTCTACCGCAACTTCGGCATGTGGCCGTAGTTTTTTTTTTTATGTTTTATGTACGAATTCCGCTACTTTTCGTCGAACTTTGTCAAGCTTAACGAACTTTCCCCGAATTTAACGAACTTGGTCTAAAATTCACTAAATTTAACGAACTTCCCCCAAATTTAGTTCGTGTCGCTGGGGCCGCGGCTGGGAATCGTCCCGTCCCGAGCCAGAATTTTTTCGCCGGTGCCCCTCAGCAGGCCCAAAAAAACGACGGCAATTCGGCCTGGGGGGCCAACGGCTGGAGTTGCTATAAGGTAAGTGGTGCCGTTTCTCCATCCCCCCCCCCCCCCCCCCCCCCCCCCCCACCCACCCACACACACACACACACACACACATACACATAAGATAGGTCCGCTGGTCAACTGACCAATTATGTTTTTCTGAAGAGAATCATCGGCTAGACTAGAGACGAGACTCTACCACTTGGGTATTACAGTAGTCTGGGAAGAATACTACTACACGTATTTTGAGCAAATGCACATGGGTAATTAAGAACCCCCAGCCCTAGTGTACGTTGAGATTTGAACTTCTTCACTTAAACTATCTGTTCATCATTTCGCGTTATTTACTACTAGTAAGCTATAGTACCAGATCGATCCCCTCCAGTTCCGCTGTAGTTTATTTTTTTAACCCGGGGAAAGTTCCTTTGTTGTTTCGATGCACGGCGGCCGATGTCATGTAGATCGTCGATACAATGTGGCGTCGAGTTGGTGTAGTCGACACCGGTTATGGTGGTGCCGAACCCGGTGTCCACCTCCTCATTGTCGTGAGTCCTGGTGGAGTTTCGTGATGATAAGATGTCCATTGTTGAGATTATGGTAGAACACACGCAAAAAAGTGTACACAAAATAGACATGAGACATATGTATTCAGATTTTCAAGAAAAAATAGATGTGTATAATTGTGCAGCCTACTACTACTTCCACTGTCTCATAATATAAGATGTTATTACAACCAGGTTGCAACTAGTTGTAGTCTGGGACGGAGGAAGTACACTAGCATGGAGTATACTAATAGTAGTGCACGGCTACTTTGCTTGGCAAAGAGGAAGGCCCCCTGTCGAGGTCACACAGAACAACGAAACCTCCCAACCCCGACGCGTACGTCATCGCATCTCTGATTTAACAAGGGGTGGTACCTGCGGTGTGACAGTCTACAGTAGAGTAGAGAGTGTAGAGTGCAGCCACTTCAGGATGGCGGAGAGATACGCCGGCGGGGAAGTAGCGGCGGAGCGGCGAGGCAGGCAGAAATCGATGTTCACCGTCCCGATCATTCGCGCCATTCTCATCGTCCTCGCGCCGTCCGCACTCTTCTTGTTGACGTCCGACGTGACGCTCCCGCGCATTCACATCGGGTACGGCCGCCGCGGCAGCAACAGCGACCGTGACGTTCCGACCAGCGCGCGCGAGTATCTCGGGACGCCACAGGCGCCTGTGGCCGCCGTCGCTGTTCCCAGCGACAGCCCGCGCATTCGCATCGGGTACGCCCGCCGCGCCAGCAACAGCGACCGTGACGTTCCGGGCAGCGCGCCCGCGAATCTCGCGCAGCCACCGGCGCCGGAGGCCGCCGTGGCTGTTCCCATCGAGGAGCAGCGGCGGGAGGAGCAGCCGCCAGTGCGCCAGCTGACCGACCGGCCGTACTTGCTGGGGCCTGCGGTGCCGTACTACGACACCCATAGAGCGGAGTGGCTCGCCGCGCACCCGCGGTTCCCGGCGTTCGTCGCGCCGGAGCGGCCGCGCGTGCTGGTGGTCACCGGTTCGTCGCCGCACCGGTGCATCGACCAGGAGGGCGACCACATGCTCCTCCGCGCGTTCAAGAACAAGGCGGACTACTGCCGCATCCACGGCTTCGACATCTTCTACAGCAACGCGGTGCTGAACGCGGAGATGTCCGGTGTTTGGACGAAGCTGCCGCTGCTGCGCGCGCTGATGGTGGCGCACCCGGAGACGGAGCTCCTCTGGTGGGTGGACTCCGACGTGGTGTTCACGGATATGCTGTTTGAGCCGCCGTGGAGCAAGTATGCGGGCCACAACCTGCTGCTGCACGGCTGGGACGAGCTGGTGTACGGCAACAAGAGCTGGATGGGCACCAACACCGGCAGCTTCTTCATCCGGAACTGCCAGTGGTCGCTCGACCTCCTGGACGCTTGGGCGAAGATGGGGCAGAGCCGCCCTGTACGGGAGCACTACGGGAAGATCTTCGCGGAGGCGTTGTCCAACCGGGACCCCTACGAGGCCGACGAGCAGTCGGCGCTGGTGTACCTGCTGGTGACGCAGCGAGAGAGGTGGGCGGACATGGTGTTCCTGGAGAACTCCTACGTGCTGCACGGGTACTGGAAGGCGATCGTGGACAGGTACGAGGAGATGCGGAGCAAGTCGCGGCCGGGGCTCGGCGACGACCGGTGGCCGCTCGTCACGCACTTCGTCGGCTGCAAGCCGTGCGGGGACCCGAACGGCGCGAGCTACGAGGCCGCCCATTGCCGGCGAGGCATGGACCGCGCGTTCAACTTCGCCGACGACCAGATACTCAAGCTCTACGGCTTCCAGCACGAGACGCTCAACACCACGGCCGTGCACCGCATCAGGAACGAGACCGGGAGGCCGATGGACGAGGACGACGAGGAGATCGGCCGGCTGCTGCACCCAACCTTCAGGGCCAAGCCGTTGTGATCTCTCTCCCGATTAGGTTCTTCGATTGCTTGGACTGACGTGTAGTGAGTGTGGGTTTGTTGAATGTTTTATTCTTTGCTGATAAAACGGGCCAGGTTTTCATTACTCGATAGTACTTTACACACGCGAAATTCTCTATGTATGTATTGTACGCACCAATTGGTTGTGCGTACTGACTTCTGCTGTGAAATGTTTTGTGTTCTGCTTGTGCATGATCTTCATTTGCCGCAAGAAAAAAGAAAGACAGCAAGGGTACAGCTTTACTGCATGGCACATTTTTCCTGTTTCTCAGCTAGTTGATTTTAGAAACCACGGTCAAAATGAATACGAGACTACAAAGCACAGGCAAATTTAATCACAGCACCAATGCGCCGTTATACTCCCCTCCAAGTGCCCGAACACAACTTCAAGTGCAAGGTGCAAAAGACTGCACCTTATCACAGACTTGGTGAAACAGAACAAATCAAAATCTCCTTGAAGTCAGAAGAGAATCATGAGCTAGAGACGAGTGCTTACTCTACTACCATTTGTACACTCCGTACTTACAATAGTCTGGGAAGAACAATCCTACACGGATTTTGAGCAAATGCACATGGGCAATTAAGAGCCCCCAGCTCCCTAGTATGCGTTGAGATTTGAAGCTCTTGACTTCCAGAAACTATCTGCTCAGCATTTCGTATTATTTATTTTCACCTACGGTACATCTCCCTCCCTAGCTAATCGTGATTCCAGTCCATAGATCCCAATGCATACTTGATTCTTGCCAGTTACTACCAGCTTAAAAAAAAAAAGGAAAGAGCGTGCTGTGCACCACTCCACTCCTCTCCCCTCTCCCGTTGACGTTTGCCAGATGATCGTGCTGATCGATGGAGATACTTTGCTTTGTTTGCCGACCGACAAACGAAAAAGGAAAAAGGCATTCGTGAGCTGAGGTGCGTGCAACTCGCGGCGCCGGACGACCTCACCAGCAAGCAATAGCATAGCTAACAATGGCGGAACAGCACAACGGCATGTCAGCCGGAGACCGGCGATCCGGCCGTTGGCGGCCCTACTACTATGGCTTCCCGGCAGGCACCACTATCCCCTTCGTCTTTGGTCTACTGGTCGCCGGTGCGCTCGTCCTCATCCTCGGCCCGAGCAACTCCGTCCTCACCCTCCCCACCCTCCGGGTCGTCTTCAACAACCCCATCCACATCTCCGCTGAAGCTACTCCGGCACCACCAGCGCCGCCACCCGCAGCTAGCAACGCGAGCGACGAGGACATCGGCCTCCCGCCTCCCCGGCAGCTGAGCGACCCGCCCTACTCGCTGGGCCGCGCCATCCCGGACTACGACGCGCGCCGGTCCGCGTGGCTCGCCGCGCACCCGGAGTTCCCGGCGCGCGTGCATCCCGCGGGCCGTCCCCGCGTGCTGCTCGTGACGGGCTCCGCGCCCTACCGGTGCCCCGACCCAGACGGCGACCACCTGCTGCTGCGCGCGTTCAAGAACAAGGCGGACTACTGCCGCGTCCACGGCCTGGAGGTGTTCTACAACACGGCGTTCCTGGACGCCGAGATGTCCGGGTTCTGGGCGAAGCTGCCGCTGCTGCGGTCGCTGATGATGGCGCACCCGGAGGTGGAGTTCATATGGTGGATGGACTCCGACGCGGTGTTCACGGACATGGCCTTCGAGCTGCCGTGGGAGCGGTACGCCGCGCACAACCTGGTGCTCCACGGCTGGGAGGCCAAGGTGTACGAGGAGAAGAGCTGGGTCGGTGTCAACACCGGCAGCATGCTCATCCGCAACTGCCAGTGGTCGCTGGACCTCCTCCACGCCATGGCGCCCATGGGGCCTCGTGGCCCCGTGCGCGACATGCACGGCGAGCTGTTCGCCAAGGAACTCTCCGGCCGGCCGCCGTTCGAGGCCGACGACCAGTCGGCGCTCATCTACCTGCTCGTCACGCAGCGGGACAAGTGGGGGGCCAAGGTGTTCTTCGAGAACTCGTACGAACTCAACGGTTTCTGGGAGCTCATAGTGGACAGGTACGAGGAGCTTCGACGGGACGGCCGGTGGCCGCTGGTGACGCACTTCGTCGGGTGCAAGCCGTGCCGGCGGTACGCGGACAGCTATCCGGCGGACCGGTGCCGTCTCGGGATGGAGCGCGCCTTCAACTTCGCCGATGACCAGATACTGAAGATGTACGGGTTCGGACACGAGTCGCTCAACGGCACCACCGTGCATCGCGTCGGGAATGAGACCGGCGGCCCGCTGGACGCGGAAGACGAGCAGCTCGGCCGGCTGTTGCACCCCACGTTCAGGGCAGCCGCAAAGACAGCATAGACGACGACTGACCTGGAAGATTCTGTTTTGTTCTTTCCATATTTATTTTTTTCGGTATGGATGCTTTCTAGTTTCTAGAGCATCACAAGTCAAGTCCAGAGATTTTGCAGATTACTGGACCACCTGAACGGCTGAACTATCCGATGTTGTCATCTCAAAGCTAGGAAAACTGATAGTCTAGTGCAAAAATCTAAAACATTCACGCGAGACAAACACAAGCTAACTTTTTATGACGATTCTATTCAATGTGTCATCTCAAGCACACAGCACTGATGATGATAATGAACTTTCCTTTGCCTTCTTTTTATTGATGATGTACTGCCGTCTATACAAATGCAATAATCTGGTAGGGCATTTCCACTACCAGATTTCACACGTTCATTTTCGTTTGACCAATAGGATAATCGATCTTCCTTTACAGCAACAAGGGGTCAAATGGTCAGTGTTAGTTAAGCTCAATTTGTATTGGCCAACGAGGGATAAAAGAGTCACAAAATGTTCAACTAAATTCCTCCAAGCTGTTAACTACTATGGCTCATTCCTCTAACAAAACTATGCCTTTTTAACACAAATGGAGAATCATCTCACAGCCTGAGAGGCGAATGCTGCTAAAAAATAATGCCAACTGAGCACAGAGCACCTACAGTGATAAAATGTTATCTTGGATCCAATCAGATAGCTTGCGAATCTTTTTGGTCATTTCAGTGCTCTTTGAAAAATAAGATTCAGCATTGGCAAGCATCACACTGGCATCATTTTTAACAGCCTCCAGAGTTCTGTAGTAATCGTTATGTAGCCTTGCCCTGATCACCTCAATGGAAAATTGGACAGGAAACCTGGAGTGCACAAAATCTTTTAGCAGGATCGCCTCTTTGAAAATAGACGTTCATAAATAAAAAGCAGCCAATATACTTCATACACAGTATTTTTCCAAACCACCCATTCTCACGCCAGGAGGAATCGGACTACAAAACTACTTCCCAATATTTGATACGAGTATGTAGGTATAGGTAATGCCACAAAAAACATTGTCGAAATGCACTATTAAGGTTCAATGTAAAATAAATAAGTATGTACAGCTATATAGGGCCTCCTGATATCCTAGATGCTCACTCCAATTAGCATATATGAATAAAAAATAAAAGACAAAACAATTGAATACAGACACCATACTCAACAAATAAATGAGTATGCATTGTTAAAATGTTTAGTTACCTTGTTTCAAGGATAAATCATAAAATCTGTATTTTAACAACAATGGCCTTAAAGTTGTGCAGCCAGAACCTTCTGATATCAAACCAGTATTTATTTGATCTTTCATGACAAAATGTCAATTAGCGAATTAAAGTCGATGATTGCTATGAGATTTGCCAACACAAGAAGGTAGTTTAGTAAGAGTCAGTGTTCACATTTTCTAAGTATATGTCAGCTACAAGACATTCAAAAAACTACATTTAGTGCTCTATGAATATTAGTCGATTATAAACCTCAACCATAGGCGTAAACGTAACCCCATCGAAAATAGGGTGATTTTACTATACATGGTGCAAGGCGTTATCTATAGATATAGGTTATGTTTGATTCGAGCCACAACAAGCCCTACCAAAATTTTGGCACGGCCTATTCTTGCCCTACCAAAATTTTGGCACAGCCGATTCTTTAGCGAAAGAATAGGCTGTCATCAGCTTGCCCATGGATTGGCGAAAAATACAGTGCCACCCAGACTGGGCTGGGCTAGCCAAGATTGTTGAGCCCAACCAAACAGCAGCCAAAGGTCAATGGTGTGCCAACTTTTTGATAAGGCTAGCTTTGGCTCAAAACCAAACATACCCTATACCTTAAGAGGATTATTTCACAGTAGTCATTATTCTCCTTTTTGTTGCTAAATGGAGAACACATATAGAAGTATCAGCACTGAATGAATTCACACAAGCATTACCTGTTTATGAAATCCGATTTTCCTGCAACAGTGTCTAACCTCAGAACACCATAGGGATCCTGTAGATCCATAAAGAAATATGGTAGATGATCAGAACAACAACGAAAGAATAACCAAATATTCTAAACATCGAAAATAAATTAACTCCACCTGATTTGTGCGAGACATTTTCTGTAAAACGGTCACTGCTGATAACAATTCGTTCCTGACAATGGGATCAATATGTGGATGTTTCCATGGAACCAATGGGCTAGTAGCACGATGGAGCTCCCAGGGGCTATGAGGATGATGAGAACCATCATTTTTGTACTGTATGACATATCTCTCCCATGGACTCTCAGGAAAATCAGGTGACTTAGGCCTTATTGCCAATACCCGTCCCTCCCACCAACTTCCTCCTCCTTCCTCTAAGGCATTGGTCCACCAAACTTTGCACTTATCTCTGATAACCCAGTTCTGTGTAATAGTAGCTTCAAACCGTGTTCTTTCCACAAGAAAATCAGGGAAGTCATGCTCAGGTAATGTGATTACAAACTCCTTGCCAAATCCGCTTGAAGTGTGATCAATGAATTCCATGGTTAATTTACAGCAGCTTTCACCAGACCCCTTATAAGGTTTGTAATCAAGAACTTTAATTTTGCAAAGCTCTACAGCTTCAAGCCCTTTGATCCAATTCCATGGGCAATTATCCGATGATGATGTTCCATTATGAAATGCTTCATGACCCTGAACAATAACAAGCATAGAAAATTTACTTCATAAATGATGTTTGCACCAAAGTCATCTGCATGCTATCTACACACAATACAGCAAAAATGAAGTTACCTGGCGCAAGTACATAACCTCATCACCAAGTTGAGGAATATAGCTGTAAATATCTTCATGCTCTAGCAACATTAACCACGGATACTTGGACATTTGGTGTTTTTTCTCAAATATATGTGTATCAGGAAAGTTGCAACTCTCTTTTTTGTACCTAGCAGACCTTAAACCAGCAGTGGTTGATGTTGATCCCCACGTTTCACGCGCATTTGGAACAATTCGTCTCCCACTAGTTGATGCTTCATGGCAAGGATTTTTCTCAGGAGAGATAGCATCCCTTCCTCTAGCATCATCAGTGTATGCACATGACCTCCTTGCACTTCTTCGCAAACTACCAGTAGGTGTAGCTGGACTGTAATCTGGAGGAGGCTGATATCCACCATCATTGGAAATAGAAGTGCTATCTCCATTTCCATAGGCATCTGGGTCTGGGTTTTTCCTGTACTTACTTGGCTTTGATCTTGTGTACACTGCACTGTATGTCTTGGCGGATTCAAACAGTAACTTTTTTGAATCATGCAAACAACTGTCGTTATCTGTATGTTCTTGAAAACTTCTGGATATGCTAGTGAAGTCACTGCTTCTATGTTGATTGGTGGCAGAAGCATCATCATGCTGCATGGAACCTTTACCATGCTCAGAGTTCATGTCACTCCATACTGCAGTAGTCTTTGATTTGTCTGATGAACTTGCTCCATCTGCAAAGCCTCTTGACCTGGACAACTTGAGTTTAAAGGATATAGGCTGAGTACCGTGGAACTGTTGGTTGCATTCCTTGTTATTTTCTTCCACCACATGAGTACTATTTTTATTGGTTAACCTTTCTTCACCAGGAAAATTACCTTCACTATAATCATCAGTATTGTGGTTTTCATGGATGCTATCCAGATAAAGTGTCCGCTGACTTATTTGTACATTCTGCTCAATCATTTGTTGGATGCCATTGCCATATTCATGAGGTGTCTTCTGACTACCAGACTCATCAAGATCCTGTAAAAGTGCATTATTTGAAGAGGGCCTCATGTCTCCAGAAGAGTCACCAGATTTGCAACGCTTTGAAGATCGCAGCTTAACCTCACCCCATTTGATTGTGTTGTTACTGTGAACAGCAGAAACATTGTGCAGACCAGAGATCGTGGTTTGATACCCATCTGTTGATAGTTCAGCCTTGCAAGCAGAGGAATTTCCAAGCTCAAAAGCTAGTTCTGGCTCAACGGCTTCGCGTTTGGCCGTTGCAAGTGAAACCACCGCTTTGTCCTCAGTGGAGGGTTCTGTGTCTCCACTTTTTGAAGGAAATTGGAATTTTAAATCGCGCCGTGGTATCCTCAGGATCAGTTTCTTATTATTTCCAGAATTTCCCTGAGTTTCAGTGAAATGAGAAGGTTGTGTAACATCTTCTGAATCATAATGGTTACTCTCTCTACCATGTCTTGGCTGACCATACCGCGCTGACTGCTCAGCTTCAGTGCTTTCTGTGTTGAATTCACTGTCTGAAAGACTGCCCCCTGAGTCATCTTCATCCTCTTCTGATGAAGCCCCAATCTTTGTGAGAAAACTGTGTGCGTTACGGGCAGCACGTCTTTGAGGTCTCGGTCCCTTAGATTTAGAGGATCTTTTCCTTTTGCTGGAACGGCCGGTCTTAGACTTCCTACCTCTATGTGGCCTTGATATGGTAGCCACATCATGCACATCCAAATTTATTTTCTTAACTCGTCGACCAGATGAAGTAACGTGATCAGCCTACGAAAGATAATAATAAAAGGAAAATAAGCCGAAAGGTTAGAAGGCGACATAAATGAAGGTGTAATGATGTCAACTGTTGCCTCTTACATTAGATTTTTTCTTCTTTCTTCTAGATCTGCGGAGATTAGCAGTACTGTTAAGGTTATCTCCATCAATCTCTGCACTCGAGTATGAAGCGCCAGAGGAATCACCACTCAATACCTCCTGTTCTCCTTCACTAGCATTGTCATCCATGCCGTCGTACTCAGAATCGGTATCATCAGAGATAACTTCGTTTTCTGGTTCAAGCTCAAAGAAGTCCGGAATCTCTGGAAGTGGTTCCCACCTATCTGGGTCAATAATTGGGATGATTTGGTATTCACCAGTGGTTGCATTGTATGTGGGGCCAACAGCAAAATCGACAGAGGGAGGTCGCCACTCAATACCCAGGGTACCTAGCCGGCGTTTCTGGTACATGCTCTGAAAAGGCTCTGGGTATGGTATCATACCTGCCATTGGTAATTAGCAAATAACAACAAAGAACAATTATAAGCATGTACAACCAAGAAAATTACTATACTATACCAAAGATAGAAAGACAGAGAAGTTAGATACCCGAGTCGCATAAAAGATCTTGAATATTTCTCCTATAAGGTGGAAGCTGTGTTTCCTGGATACATTAAGTAAAAGCAGCATTAAGACAATCTGGTATCACATGATGCACTTTGTAAGCAGAGAAAAGAACAGTTCTACACAGGCAAGCACGATCAAGGTTCCATATTCCTCTTCTGGAAAAATAGCAGCCCAAGCGGGTGTCCAATAGCTTTTGGAATCTGGTGTTCTATGTTCTATCTCGTGTTTAACATTCCTAAGTCTTACAATCCTTTGTTGTTCCGATAAGCAAAAACGACCAGCTAAGAACAGTAAATTGACCATTCTGTACTTCTGGTGAGAAGGTAAGAGTAGCACCGTGCAAGCACTTGAAACATACTCCCTCCGTTCCATAATATAAGCCTTTTTAGCAGTCTAATTTAGCTTGCTAAAAAGGCTTACATTGTGGAACGGAGCTAGTAAAACATATATTAATACATTATAAATTTATAATTACTCAGAAGCACATTAAGTGTATTGATCCGATGATTATGGTACAGTAAGTTTGCGATTTATAAACATCTCATGGTAGTAATTAACAGAACTTGCAATATGTCTACTTTCAAAATGTAAGAGCTAGGGCGTCTTTTATTTAGGGACAGAGGGAGTAGATTGCAATGGTGGTAGTATGTGGTATTCTTCATAGTGTAGTTGGCAGTCACAAACTGACTAACAAATTGTAGGGAGCCCAAATCATCTGACAATCTTACTTCAGCAACCAATAAAATGTATACTATCACAAAAGCAAGTCTAAGAATTTCCCTGAAAGAAATACATGATATTGATGACAACTCCATTTTATCTATTAAAACTTCAGAGCATGAAAAAAAGATGAAAATATTAGAAACAGATCTTTGATACAGTTAACATGGTAAATCTGATGGTACAGTTAGTTGCGCAAACTGAAAATAAAAACATTAAACATTCTGAAGAAATAAAAAAACTCAGTCAGCTAATGCAAATGCAAAGAGCAGATGATTCATATCTCCAGACGAACCTGATCGATAGCATTTCCATTTGTATCTTGAATAAGGGGCCGGTAGTCTCCAAGAAAGAACTATTGTAAAACATGAATAGTGAGCATCAATGATTTGCATAAAGGTAGGATATTTCCCCAAGGAGAGGGGGGAGGGGGTATGCAGTACAAGCATATCTGGGTACAGTCATGCAAACTATCAATGTGAGCTGCTGGATGAGCTTTCTGTAGGGTAGGTTTAGGTTATTGAGGGTGTGTTTATTTGGTTCTGAAGCTAGCAACTCTCCTATCCTTGCTAGGCAAGGGTGGCTGTTTTGGTAATGTCATAGAGGGTTTGCTTGGCTTGGCTAGATTGATAGTGACTGCATTAAAAAAACTTGCCATCGGAGGCTAGCCGAATTGGCTCTCTCGCATGGGCAAGGTGACACAGAGCTGTTGCATCAGCCTCTAACCGGCACACACATCTTGGGTTGCCTGTCACTGACCAAACAAGCAGCCTTGCTTTTCTTTGCTATGCCCAGCTGAGCTAGTTTTATCTAGCCTAACTAAGCAAGATAAGCTACAGATCCAAACACACCCTAAAGGGCAACTTTATGACTTAAGCCCTAAGGCACTGATAGAGTAGAAAGTTATACTTGACCAAAATTGGAACATCAACTGCCCCACATCCAACTGTACACACTGCAGTTGGATCTAAAGCAAGGACAGTTCTAGCCTTGCCTAGCAAGCATTTGCGCAAAGGAATAATGTGTTTGCTGTTTTAGGCAAGCTCGCTCATAACTGCAGCTAAATGCTTGCCCGGCCAGGAGAGCCGTATTTGGCTCTCTCTCGACGGCAACCGAGCGATCGTGGGGAAAGACGTGAGCCACGGCAAGTAACTGCAACCCAAGGCGATACAACCAAACAACATAGCGTAGTTTGTGTGGGCTATGGCACAAATGGGCTAGCTGAACTTAGTGTAGCTAGGCGAAACAAAGGATCCAAACAGACCCATGATCACTGGTATAATGGCAGTTTGCATGACTGCAACCCAACATTGGTTTGCACTAAGCATTCTCCCCAATAACCTGGTAGTTCAGCAACAATTCATGTACCTGGTCATATTTTGCATCCTTCTGTGACTCACCCTGCCCTGTACCAATGATGAATATTTGCCCAATTTCATCGGTGAGGACAAGTGATGTTCCATCCCTAAATATTCATCCAGCAAAACATCAAGACAAAAACGAAAGACAAATAAATTTTGTTATATCAACAATCTATGGTACATGAGAATGATGCAAAAATCGATTTGGCAGGATATAGATGTTTCTACGTTAAATCCCAACACTACACGGAAAGAACTGAAGTCGGCAGTTGAAGTCACATTATTTTGTGTGGCGCTGTAACAGAAAACTAGAACACTAAGGATCAGCTCATTTCGACCAGCGTGGTTGTCATGCTGTAGCTTAAATAGTTGGGCATTCCAGAGAGTGTACACCAAGGAAGCTCGCCTCGCCTTGCTGAACTAGGCGAGCACCCAGGAATTCAGAGCGTCCATGGCTAGCATTAGTCAAGGATCACTTCTGCACAGAACTGTTTTTTATTTGAATAAACTATGTAACATTTCGAAAGTTTTACTAGGAAACCATCCTAACCTTCTATGGAACATACTTAAAATTTAGAAGTAATCCTTCTATATGTTTCTGGTGTTTCTCTTCATTCTCCTGAACATTTTATGGTTACTAGAAGAATATCCGGATGTTGATACAAAAGTAATACAAATCAAATCTTATCATATGGAAAAGTGTACATTTGTTAGGGCCAAAACAAAACAAAAAATCTTGTTGTTCAGAATGTGAAGAGATTCTACAGTGACACTTACGGAGAGAACTTCCCATCAACAAGCTTAAAATGACCAGTTTCGTAGATCTGTACAGGTTTTCCTTCCCATATCTGGATACAATAATAATATATTTTCAGGATTGAAGGTAGTGATAAGGATTACGAGACCTAGTTAGGAACTTACATCCCAGATGATCGTCTTTCCATCATATCCAGCACTCATAGCTATACGGGGGTTGAATGGATGCACATCAAGAACAAATGTCTGTTGATAACGAATGTGATCAAAATTAACAAGAGTACATCTCTTTATGTAAGGGTCAACCTTTAAGAACAACAAAGTGCAGATGAATTAAAGAGAATGGAAATCACGGCGTTGCAAACAAACACAGGTTCAGGTGCTTGATCCATTAAACCAGTTGGATACATGCAAAGATATGCATACAGAAATCGTGCCAACTTTGATGGGAGTACACACCAGCAGAGACCCATTTCTAGACCCTAAAATGCTCATCCCAAAATTTCATATCAACAACGTTATAGGACAAAAAAAAATTACACCGTCACAGAAAAGTAGGTCTTAGTGTGAAACTGTAACATTTAAGCATATAGATCAAACTGTAGGAACATAGTTGGCTGCCAAAGCATCAAAACAGAAGTTAGTGTCACTGTTGGACAAAGAATTGGATGTGAAATGAACCGATCAAGCATAGATCAAAACAACAATGAGGTCAAGGACGATACTATTACTACTCAAAGGAAATCCTTGCACATAAGAGATCAAGTCTTCAATTGTGGTGGCAAGAATATGCAATGGAACTCACACTGTCATACTCATAAGAAACTTCTATGTTTAACATCTCCAAAACTCCATTTCCTAGTTTTTCTCTTCCATTTATTCTTTATCATCTTTAACCCATGCCCTTTGCCAGCATACTTACAAAGAAAATACAAGGAGTTACTTCATTATGTTTTCACGAGTGCTCTGATGATTAGCATGCAGTGGTGAGTTGCCGGCAAACTAAATTCACAGATATGCACCTAACTGATACGAAAATGACATGCGCAAAAACCGTAAAACTGTACCAAGTGTCAATTTGCAACAGCAAGTTGTCAACCAAAAGGGATAATGCATAGACTGCATGGAGCATACTTACTGATTCCTTATGGCCAATCAGTGAATGCACCAAGCTCCCATCAGAAGCATTCCAAACACAAATTCTGCAATCTGCAGAACATATTTAGACATGTTTAAGGGAGATGGATATAAATGGGGATGGTGAAGACAGAATCAATATGTAATAACAAGATCGGCTTTCTGCACACTAGGAATACTAGAAAACTCAAATGGAAATGCATGCAGATATCTGAATAACGAAAGGGACATCAGTAGGATCACAGAAAATATAAGAAGCAGTAGACCAAAGATACCCATGATAGCAGCAAGCACAAAGCGGTTGTCCAAACTCCACACAATCATATTGACACCACGAGGAGTTGGCTGGTGTCTTTGACGTGGACCACCACGAACCGGTTGGGGAGCCATTGGAGGTGGAGGTACCTTAAGATGGTAAGCGCGTGTCCAGCGTCCAGTCTTTCCCTGGTTTAGTGCAGGGAACAAGTTATGCAAAAAAAACATATTGAGTGGAACTATAAGATCAAACTATAACACTATATACCGGCTACATTTCTACCAGCACACACACTAACACGATTGACCAGCCAGTAAACCTGCATCAACCGTTATACAGTGCAAGTGATTTAAGCTGGCTGCTGCTGGAAGTTGCTTTTATAACAGCTCTTACTACAGACCTCGAGTGATTAGACACGTGACATAATGGGAAAATATAAGATGTATCAGACAAAAATGTGGGCGGTACTAAGGAGACAATATATATAACTGTAGCAGTAGCCGGAATGGGCAGTTATGCAAATCGTTGTACACAATACACATAATATTGAAATAATGTTTGTCAGGAGCAAATCGTAGAGTTTTAGGTCCCATTAGCTTACATGTGATCTCCGAGATCGTGGGACCCATATAATTGCGCTGCCATCACGGGAGCAGGTAACAATACTATGTCTGAACCTGGCAAAAGGAGACAAACTCAGATGACGTAGAAGTGTTGAAGCTCACCAGTTAGGGGTGAGGTTAAAATACTGAACGAACTACAGAAACTACTAAGAACATGTACAGCAAGAGATGAATAAACTGAAGGATTACAATTCCATAAGTATAAAAAATACTGACCCTGAATATTTTAGCTTAAGGTTATTTTCTTCCTTAGTGGTGTGGCTGCTGTCAAATGAAAAGGATCTAGATACCACGCATCCACTAAACTGCACGTAGTTTACATCATTTTCATGGCCTGATAATACATCCATCTCATGATTCGGTTGGTCATGTTCCTCAGAACAACTCTTGCACGCACTCCAAACCTGAAATGAACACTTCTGATGAGAAAAGGCAACCACAATTCACCTTTTCTTAGTAAATCAGAAGCATACAATTGGCAGTAGATAACAAGAAAACATACTCTTGCAAAAGTGTCTGAGCTGCCAGTAACAAATACAGTTCCATTAGCATTGAATGCACAACATAAGATTTGGTGATTTGTTGGTTGAACTTGAATAGCACTAGAAGATGCATCACCACTCTTGCCTGGCATCAACACCATGTGGTTGGAGTAAATAAATGTAGGCATTACCCACAGAAATGCAGTAGACATGCTTCAATGAACTAACCAGGGGCAACATCTGGAGGCTTTGGTATATATATCCGTGGAGATTGTTGGGAGTATCTAGCATCCCACATCCTGCATGTCCCATCATCGGATGACCTGCTCATCAATATGATGTGACAGTTAGGGAGAGCAAAGAACTTACATTAGGAAGCAAAAACTCTACAAGAAATTGTAAAAGTACATACAGCAAACTAGTAGTGACCTTTTATCACAAGAACATAACAAAAACTTTTTCATACGTTTGACAATATAGCAGAAGATGAAAATCAGCGCACAATACAAGGATCTACCATGTGAAAACAAAAGGATGCACAGAGTGTATCGTTCCTTTTATTTCTGGATATGGCAGAAGCAGTAATATAACTTTAACAGGTTTAGTAACTATAATAGTATATTGCTCTCAGAGTATAAGGAATAGAATGAAAATGAATAAAGACATCGGAGATTTTTTCCACAATAAGTTCAGTTTTCTCTAGCTTGGACAAACCTTGCTTTAAACTTTGCACTGATAAACATTTGCTTTCAGTGATACTAAAGCAGATTGGAAATGAAGTGTGCCACAGGCTGGTACAATGATTATTTTTTCATTTGTACAATTGCTGCCATTCAGTTTGTATGTATAATCATACCACAAAGTTGTAAAGACTACTACAGGAAAATAAGAAGAAAAAAAGAAACACTCACGACAATAGCTGGTAAGCAGCACCTGCCCTTGGACTAAACGCAATAGTGGTAACAACCCCTGTGTGCCCCTTTAACACTGACATTGGCATGCCATCAGGTATACGCCACTGCTTAGTAAACACATGCATTAGACATGAAAGGAAGAAAGACCCCTATCATAATTTTTTAGGAAGTACATAAACTAGCAACCTTACCACTCTAATGATGAAATCATTGGATGCCGATGCTACTACAGCATTATTGGAACTCACCGCGAGGTCAGTAATATCACCCTTAATTCAGAAAATGGAAGTAATTTAATAAAAGGTTGTGAATATTTATGTGTAGCATTGCAATAGGCAAAGCTTACTTCGTGGCCTCGGCAGCTAGCCAGACAAAATGCTGTTTCCATTGCCCATATTTTTACAAGGCGATCATCAGAACCAGTAATGACATAACGCCCGGTGCGATCAAAAGTAGCTGCAGAAAGAGGAAGAGTGCGAACAGCATTACAGCAGCTAAAAGGGAAACCAGCAGATGTATAATTATGATGAACTGGACAAGAAGAACCAAAGGACAAAAGACACAGGTGTTGCATTTGTTGAAGACACAATAGGAAAACAGTAAGATCTTTAGAAACAGAATAACTGGCATGCATTTGGTGAATTCCCCAGCTAATATCACGGAATATTTTTGTTGAGTGAACCCTAGCGCATGATCCACTGTACGAACTTCCCAGAACATTTAACTAGCCTAAACAGTACTTTAACACAGCAAGCATGACAACAGAACTCCGAATATTCATGGAAAAATAGCTCCAGGACATGTTACTTGGATGGCAGTTGCTAAACCCACCATAGCCATGATTTAGCTCAGGGACACTACGAAATTGTGGTATCTTGATGGAAGACTACATTATTTAGATGTTGTAGGAAAGTAAAGGGGTAAAAATTCTTGGGAGCAAACTTAGTCCAGCTATCAGTGCCCTGTACCGCCACACAACTGGAGGATCCATGTACAGTGTGTTTGTGACAACTGGACGATCCATGTACAGTGTGTTTGTGACAACTGGAGGAATCATGTACTGCGTGTTTGCTTGGCATGTGGGGGGGGGGCACTGACAGGTAGGATCAGCTTGATTTTGAGGACAAAACAGACTATTTGATCCACCCCTCCTAAAATTCAAACATGTATTATGATCACAATTCTCTAGTGATTCTGAGCCAGATCATGATTATGTTTCAGAAACTGTTATCCAAGTGAAGTGTTTAGGAAGTGATTTGTCCAATATTCAAATAGTCTCCTTGAACATAATTAAATTCAGAAAGCGAGAAAGTTCAACGAACCACAATATGCAGCATTTTGATGTCCCCGCAATCTCTTTATAATCTGCATCTTTTTAACAAGGGTAGATGGCTTCGCAATGGCATAGCATGATGCAAGTACAGACGGAGCTCGATGATTCTTAGTAAAACCACCAATCTCTCTCAAACTTAAACCATGAACTTGATCAGCCTGCATGTGTGGCCAACGGAGATACCTTGGCAGCCTGGGAGTTACCTTATCTTGCCCGCCTCTATCAGCTGAAGAATCCAAATTTTGCATCAGCACATTAAGTACTAAGACTGAGTTTCACTGAACATAAAACGAAATTTGAAACTGAAACACTGAGTTGCAATAAATGATGTTATAAATAGCTCTAGAAATGGAGAGAAAAGGAAGACTTTAAGGCCTATAAGGACTTAATATACATACATGCAAGAAGGGAAAAGGAGTTGGAGCCTAGAAGCGTTGGAACATCAGCAGCATTTGGAGACCCGTCTCCAATCAAGTTGTCTGGGCGGCAGGAACTAACCATCAGTTGCTTTAAAAGCTTCACCAAGTGGTCTTTACCAATGTGAGGGTATCTAAAAGCAGCATAAAACTAGTTAGCAAAAACCTTGTTGCATTTGATCATTAAGAAAAAAAGGCAGACATAATTTGACTGTTCTGGAAGGTAAGTGTGCTAGTTATTATATGTTGTGGGCTTTATAAAATAACTAGATTTTTTAATCATAAGCTTAATCGGTACTAAGTTAGTAACATAAACATTGAATGAGGAACACCGTTACCAAATCAGAGCTCCAGAAGACAACAAACAGAGTGATGTATTTGTACCTCTCAAGTAACTTTAGGTAACCCACAGGGAGTGACACACCATCATCATTTTCTTCGCCACTATGAATACCACCACGTGAATACCAAGCATGGTATCTTCTAGGTAGCAGCTGATGCTCCAGAAGTTCACTGCACAGTTCTCCAACAGTCCGTTTAAACGGGCCATGTGAAAGAAAATGCATGATGAGAAAGTAAATTTCCCGCATATCAATATCAACAGGAGCCTCGGATGCAACATCTGACGAAATCACTTCATTCACAGAATTAATCTTCTCGAGTGCCTGGCTTGGAAAATCCAGGGGTGCCATACTGACAGAGGTTGCATTAGCAGAAGGTTGGTGGTTTATAGAATCCATGTCAACAGCACCACCTGGAGTTAGAAACAATAAAGCATAAATACAAGAATAACACTGATGAAGAGTATTGAGTTCTGGATCTCAGACAAGAGCTAAAGAAATGGCGAACGAGGTAATGCAAAACATGAGTAGAGAAGTCAAATGTTGAATGGGCATAAATGGTGATACTATAATCCCAAGTAATGGAGGGCAATACATATTTCATATTAAAAGCACACACACAAAGACACTTACAGGAAAAGTAATTTGGAGAACCAGCGATAAGCTGGTGACCAAGAAATGTGGGGGAAACGAATAGTTTGTGGGATTCATCCGAAACAACTGTTCTAGGTGAAGTGATATGGATGAAAAATAGTTAACAGAATTTCTGTACACAGTCATACGTAATGCAAACAACAGCTAGGCCATCAATAAAGCTATGAGTAAGTTATGAAAAGCCCGTCTTCTAGCCCAACACCCCATCAAACTCCAACATGTAACAACCTCCACCGCCGCAGCCTTCCCCCGCCTCAAGCGCAACGCACCTCCTAGCGGAGTAGTTCTTCTACAGGCATGCCTTAGATGACCACGAGAAGGGGTCTGAATCGGAGGACCAGGAGGACGTTGGAGAAGCGAGTCAGCTCGGACAGGTGCGGCTCTTGGCTGAGTAGGGAACCGGAGGAGGATGGAAGGCCTAGACACGGCCGTGCGTGGGCCAAGCATCTCTATCTGTTTATTGTAGGCACATAACCGCACATTTTACTGTTGAACCTCTTCTGCTAAGCCACCGATTAAACCCTAGAACCTATAAGCAGTAGACGTAAAAGAGAAACTATCCACTTTAGGAAACAAAATGTGGCACCTGAAATGACCTTATTGCCCCAATTGAAAAATTTCCAAACCTCCTTGTTTACATGGTTAGGTCCAACCAATGGATCGATCAATCATTTGTTCTTATTTGTGTCCAGGAGCAGAGGAGAGGGGCGGGAGAGCCGCCACATACACAGGCAAAGGAAGGCGACCACTGTGTTGCAACTCCAGCAGCGTGACACAATCGACTCGAGCGTCTCAACCACCAGGGAGGTCGTAGCAGGAAGCGCTATTACTACAGCAGCACAAATGCGTCGACTACGGGCCTGGCAGCAACTTCCGCAAGCAATTAGCTCCTCCACAATCCCATTCTACCAGTCAATTTAATTTGTTCTTTGTATTTCACTCTCGATTTTGCTTGCTCCTCCTGCCAGGAGCAGGTACAGGTTTTCTTAATGCTTTGCTGAATTTTGAGTGTTTCGACAAGGTGAAAGAAAAAAATGTCTTTACATGGTTGCCTGGTTGGACAAGTACTTTGACTTCTCACAGAAATTGGACAAGAAACAAACCCAACATGAACAATGTGGCTGCTACTAGTGTAACATAACAAATTGAGCAACAACATTCTTCTTGTAATTTCCTGCTAGTATATGAGGATGCAGGATTGAATGGAAGTGTCAACAAGTTGGGGCAAAATTGTGGAGTCACAGCTATTTGTGATTTACTTTCCTCTTTTGGCCATCACCCTGGTGCTTCTAGTGCTGTTGTGGTCCAAGTTTCTCTGTCTGTGTACACAGCAGCGCTCCCTGAGTTCCCGCTCTTCCTCGTCTGCTTCTTGCTATATGAGAAGAACGAACAGGGGACGGACAGGTTGATCGATCCACTGGTTGGACCAATGGTATGTACACACCACTGGTTGTACCAATATTACGCAGGTTTGGAAAATTTGCAATTTTGTAAAAGGTCATTTCATGTGTCGTGGTTTGTTTTATTATCTAAAATTACTTTAGTAGGGCATGTAATCAAGAAGACAAAGAAAAAGGGGCATCAGATCGATGTCAAGCTAAAGCACAGCATGTGATCAATGGTCAAAATAATACAGGGTATATGATCAAATCCCCTGAAATTTTCAGTTGTGTAAAAAACCCGGATCACAGGTGTGTTTGGTTTGAGCCCCAACTAGCCCATCCAAAATTTCGGCATGAACAATATTTTGGTAAGGTGTTGTTGTTTGGATTATAGCCATTACATCTTCCAACGTTTTGGTAAAATAGTGCTTCCATTTGGTTTTTAACCAATTGACTTGGCATTCATTGACAACTTCAATTAGCTAGTGCTTGATTTGATCCCAATTCAGTCAAAACAAATGTTGGTAAAAAATATTAAGAATACAGTCAACAAGAAAATACTCCCTCCGTTCCACAATATAAGATGTTTTAGGTGTTTCACATGTTGTCTAGATTCGGACTAAAATGAATGGAAAGGGAGTGGATATATACACTAAAACATGTCTAGATACATGTGGTCCAAATGTGAATGTGGAAAAAGGCTAAAACATCTTATATTGTGGAACGGAGGGAGTAAATCTTAAGCCAGGAGAATCAGAAGCAACTGCTGCAATTGGAAATAGCTACCTACTGTTCGCATTTGCTAGTTAAATGAGCCAACAGAATAGAACGTAAATCACCTAAAGATAAAAAAAATGTTTCCTAATTGAACTTAGAGTTTGTACGGGCAGCTGTTGGCCTGTACCAAATACTGTCACTAATTGCATGGGACCCACCAAGGAGAAGCGGGCAGACGCACTACCATTTTTTTACGAAGCATTTCCCCGCAGTCTGCTTGCCCACGCGTGGGCGAAATTTACACAGGCGGGCTCCGGGCACAGTGGGCGAGCCAACATTTTGGTGTCAGTCCAAACAGAGACCAAATTCTTTAGGATTGCCAATTTTTTGGTACGGTCTGCTTTGGTTGTAATCCAAATACACCCTACAACCCTAGCAGCAAAACCCGTGAAACTTGCCGCATTCTTTACAAATCAGAACTCCAAGACATTTCCTATGCTTGCCACTATCAGAATTACTACAGCTTCTGCAGGTCTACCAATCTGGTTAAGAATTCAGCATAGTCTGAGCCACCAATGCACAATCAAAAAGGCACAAGACGGTCTTAATTCGTGCCAGAAGGGACAGGGTGAGAGATCCACCTCCTATACTCGTCGGTGATTTGATCTCACAAAGACAGGACAAAAAGACTACAATCTATGAAGCAATCAAATAATCGATGGATGAAACCATTAATCGGTAGATCATTGATAAAAAAAACACTTACTGGTCGCAGCTAGTAACCGATTAAGTGAGCCGTGTAGGATGATTGCGCGCCGCTGGACCTTGCCGCACTGCTGCAGCCTGCGCTGGCCAGCACGGCTGCACGGCACCGCCGCCCAATCCGCCTCCGAGGCGCACGCCCGCGGCACGCGTGCTGCCGCACGGCGACGCTTGCGGCCCGCCGCACGCCCCGCGCGACCACGTCAGACGCCTGTGCAGAGGATGATTCCGCGACGCGCGCGGACGCGGTTGCGTTGCGCCTCGGCGTCTCCCTTCGCGAGAGACGGCAGTGAGGGGACGGAGAGCTAGGGTTTCATGTGATTTGGGGAATTTCGTGGGCAATTGGATTTGGGGCTGCCTGATTGGTGCTCATAGGTTGAGGAATGCTCGTGCGGCCGGAAGAGCCTTTCTCCGGCAGCGGCGAGCGGTGGGAGGCCGCGGTTCGGTCGCCTCCTACCTGCGAGCCGAGCCCTAGGCACAGTGCACAGTACGGAACGGAGAGAGAAGGCAGAGACCGGAGGAGGGTCGCTTCGCGGGTGTGAGTGTGATCCGGATAGGGGTCACGGTTGCTAACGGGTTAACGGGCTGATACGAAGTATGTAATCTACACGAGAATACGTAATCCGGGAAGCCGCGTTAGCAGCGTACGTCCTGTTTTTTTTTTTTACAATCAATACCATCTCTCCTATCTAAAAAGAAGAAATCGTTCCTTAGTCTGCCGTACGTCATCGCCTGTCGTCCGCTCCCATCGTCCGACATCCCGCGATCACACAATGGGCCGAGGCCCAACGAAACCTGCTGGCTGTTGTGCGCAAGGAAAACCCGACCTAATCCCCTCCTTCGTCTCGACCCTAACAAGCGATCTCCAGCTCCACCACATCCCCACGCCGCCGGGCTGACATGGAGAAGGAGTGGAGGAGCACACCTCTTCGAAGACGGAGGCGGCAGCACCCGACCTCTGCCTCCGCGTCGACTCCATCGTCCCTCGACTGTGCTGCCTCCAAGCCCGGATCGATACGGCCAGGACACGCCTTCGTAAATCAAGGTTCCCATCTCCAACAAGGATCTCAGCAGATCTAATTGTGGGTTTGTCGATGAATCTGTGGATGAGCTCGTAGGTGCTGCCGTGCTGCCCTTCTCCTCCCTGAACTCGCCAAGGTTTGATCCCGTGATCCCTCCCTCCCTTCCTCCCCTCCGCACAGGCAAGTGGAGAGCCACGACCGTCGCGTGGATCGTTGGGAGCCTGCCGGCGGCGGTTCCTTGATGTGTATCGAGGGGGTGGGATCGAGGTAGAGCGATGCCGTTCCTTGGGCCATCGCCTGCATATTTCTCAGGTGATACGATGTACTTTCTGTGCTGCCACTCAGCGTGCAATCTGAATTTTTATCATGTTCCTCCTTTGCTATTTTGGAGGACACTAACTGGAAGCACCTCAGTGCCGCGTCGTGCCGGCCGGGTAGGAGCGCTGCCTCGGGCTGCGCTTCCACGTGCAGGGCGCAGCGCGATGGTACGCGGCTGAGGGCTGCGCGCCTCGTCTTGAGGGTAACCGCGCCATGGATGTGCCCGTGGTGGCGTGGTGAGATCTCCGATGGAGCGGCCTCCGCGACGGGAGGACTCGCTTCGCCATGGACACACTCTGGACGCTGAATATTGAGAAGACTAAAGGTATGGATTGATAGTTGTACTACTAAAGGTTTGATTTGGTCAGAAACTGCCATGTCATTCTATAGCATTGATAGTTGTACTACTAAAGGTATGGCAGTTTGTTAACATTACCAAAAAAATGTTCCCGAGGTGAAGACTGTCACCAGCATCATATCTTTATTGAAAATCATTATCATGTTCCTCCTTTGCTATTTTGCAGGACACTAACTGGAAGCACCTCAGTGCTGCGTCCTGTCGGCCGGGTAGGAACGCCGCCTCAGGTGGCCGCTTCCACGTGCAGGGCGCCACACAATGGTACGCGGCTGAGGGCTGCGCCCCGTCTTGAGGGTGACAGCGCCATGGATGTGCCCGTGGTGAGATCTCCGATGGAGCGGACTCCGCGACGGGAGGACTCGCTTCGCCATGGACACACTCTGGACGCTGAATATTGAGAAGACTAAAGGTATGGATTGATAGTTGTACTACTAAAGGTTTGATTTGGTCAGAAACTGCCATGTCATTCTATAGCATTGATAGTTGTACTACTAAAGGTATGGCAGTATGTTAACATTAGCAAAAAAATGTTCCCGAGGTGAAGACTGTCACCAGCATCATATCTTTATTGAAAATCATTACTCTCTGTGCAGATAATAGAATACTTGGAGCAAAAGTGTTATGACCTTATAAGGAGCTGAAGAAGGAGCAGTATGGCTTTGCAAAATTAGTCGTGCTATTATACTGTAGATGATCTATTGTAAAGACCATATGTAATCTCTCCTATCTAAAAAGAAGAAATCGTTCCTTAGTCTGCCGTACGTCGTCGCCTGTCGTCCGCTCCCATCGTCCGACATCCCGCGATCACACAATGGGCCGAGGCCCAACGAAACCTGCTGGCTGTTTTTTTTGAGCAAGGAAAACCCGACCTAATCCCCTCCTTCGTCTCGACCCTAACTAGCGATCTCCAGCTCCACCACATCCCCACGCCGCCGGGCTGACATGGAGAAGGAGTGGAGGAGCACACCTCTTCGAAGACGGAGGCGGTAGAACCCGACCTTTGCCTCCGCGTCGACTCCATTGTCCCCCGATTGTGCTGCCTCCAAGTCCGGATCGAGACGGCAAGGACACGCCTTCATAAATCAAGGTTCCCATCTCCAATCAAGGATCTCAGCAGATCTAATTGTGGGTTTGTCGATGAATCTGTGGATGAGCTCGTATGTGCTGGCGTGCTGCCCTTCTCCTCCCTGAACTCGCCAAAGTTTGGTCGCGTGATCGCTCCCTCCCTTCCTCCCATCCGCGCAGGCAGGTGGAGAGCCACGACCGTCGTGTGGATCGTTGGGAGCCTGCCGGCGGCGGTTCCTTGATGTGTGTCGAGGGGGCGAGATCGAGGTAGAGCGATGTCATTCCTTGGGCCACCGCCTGCATATTTCTCAGGTGATACGATGTACTTTTCTGTGCTGCCACTCAGCGTGCAATCTGAATTTTTATCATGTTCCTCCTTTGCTATTTTGCAGGACACTAACTGGAAGCACCTCAGTGCTGCGTCCTGTCGGCCGGGTAGGAACGCCGCCTCAGGTGGCCGCTTCCACGTGCAGGGCGCCACACAATGGTACGCGGCTGAGGGCTGCGCCCCGTCTTGAGGGTGACAGCGCCATGGATGTGCCCGTGGTGAGATCTCCGATGGAGCGGCCTCCGCGACGGGAGGGACTCGCTTCGCCATGGACACACTCTGGACGCTGAATATTGAGAAGACTAAAGGTATGGATTGATAGTTGTACTACTAAAGGTTTGATTTGGTCAGAAACTGCCATGTCATTCTATAGCATTGATAGTTGTACTACTAAAGGTATGGCAGTTTGTTAACATTACCAAAAAAATGTTCCCGAGGTGAAGACTGTCACCAGCATCATATCTTTATTGAAAATCATTATCATGTTCCTCCTTTGCTATTTTGCAGGACACTAACTGGAAGCACCTCAGTGCTGCGTCCTGTCGGCCGGGTAGGAACGCCGCCTCAGGTGGCCGCTTCCACGTGCAGGGCGCCACACAATGGTACGCGGCTGAGGGCTGCGCCCCGTCTTGAGGGTGACAGCGCCATGGATGTGCCCGTGGTGAGATCTCCGATGGAGCGGCCTCCGCGACGAGAGGACTCGCTTCGCCATGGACACACTCTGGACGCTGAATATTGAGAAGACTAAAGGTATGGATTGATAGTTGTACTACTAAAGGTTTGATTTGGTCAGAAACTGCCATGTCATTCTATAGCATTGATAGTTGTACTACTAAAGGTATGGCAGTATGTTAACATTAGCAAAAAAATGTTCCCGAGGTGAAGACTGTCACCAGCATCATATCTTTATTGAAAATCATTACTCTCTGTGCAGATAATAGAATACTTGGAGCAAAAGTGTTATGACCTTATAAGGAGCTGAAGAAGGAGCAGTATGGCTTTGCAAAATTAGTCGTGCTATTATACTGTAGATGATCTATTGTAAAGACCATATGTAATCTCTCCTATCTAAAAAGAAGAAATCGTTCCTTAGTCTGCCGTACGTCGTCGCCTGTCGTCCGCTCCCATCGTCCGACATCCCGCGATCACACAATGGGCCGAGGCCCAACGAAACCTGCTGGCTGTTTTTTTTGAGCAAGGAAAACCCGACCTAATCCCCTCCTTCGTCTCGACCGTAACTAGCGATCTCCAGCTCCACCACATCCCCACGCCGCCGGGCTGACATGGAGAAGGAGTGGAGGAGCACACCTCTTCGAAGACGGAGGCGGTAGAACCCGACCTTTGCCTCCGCGTCGACTCCATTGTCCCCCGATTGTGCTGCCTCCAAGTCCGGATCGAGACGGCAAGGACACGCCTTCATAAATCAAGGTTCCCATCTCCAATCAAGGATCTCAGCAGATCTAATTGTGGGTTTGTCGATGAATCTGTGGATGAGCTCGTATGTGCTGGCGTGCTGCCCTTCTCCTCCCTGAACTCGCCAAAGTTTGGTCGCGTGATCGCTCCCTCCCTTCCTCCCATCCGCGCAGGCAGGTGGAGAGCCACGACCGTCGTGTGGATCGTTGGGAGCCTGCCGGCGGCGGTTCCTTGATGTGTGTCGAGGGGGCGAGATCGAGGTAGAGCGATGTCATTCCTTGGGCCACCGCCTGCATATTTCTCAGGTGATACGATGTACTTTTCTGTGCTGCCACTCAGCGTGCAATCTGAATTTTTATCATGTTCCTCCTTTGCTATTTGCAGGACACTAACTGGAAGCACCTCAGTGCTGCGTCCTGTCGGCCGGGTAGGAACGCCGCCTCAGGTGGCCGCTTCCACGTGCAGGGCGCCACACAATGGTACGCGGCTGAGGGCTGCGCCCCGTCTTGAGGGTGACAGCGCCATGGATGTGCCCGTGGTGAGATCTCCGATGGAGCGGCCTCCGCGACGGGAGGACTCGCTTCGCCATGGACACACTCTGGACGCTGAATATTGAGAAGACTAAAGGTATGGATTGATAGTTGTACTACTAAAGGTTTGATTTGGTCAGAAACTGCCATGTCATTCTATAGCATTGATAGTTGTACTACTAAAGGTATGGCAGTTTGTTAACATTACCAAAAAAATGTTCCCGAGGTGAAGACTGTCACCAGCATCATATCTTTATTGAAAATCATTATCATGTTCCTCCTTTGCTATTTTGCAGGACACTAACTGGAAGCACCTCAGTGCTGCGTCCTGTCGGCCGGGTAGGAACGCCGCCTCAGGTGGCCGCTTCCACGTGCAGGGCGCCACACAATGGTACGCGGCTGAGGGCTGCGCCCCGTCTTGAGGGTGACAGCGCCATGGATGTGCCCGTGGTGAGATCTCCGATGGAGCGGCCTCCGCGACGGGAGGACTCGCTTCGCCATGGACACACTCTGGACGCTGAATATTGAGAAGACTAAAGGTATGGATTGATAGTTGTACTACTAAAGGTTTGATTTGGTCAGAACTGCCATGTCATTCTATAGCATTGATAGTTGTACTACTAAAGGTATGGCAGTATGTTAACATTAGCAAAAAAATGTTCCTGAGGTGAAGACTGTCACCAGCATCATATCTTTACTGAACAATCATTACTCTCTGTGCAGATCATAGAATACTTGGAGCAAAAGTGTTATGAACTTATCAGGAGCTGAAGAAGGGAGCAGTATGGCTTTGCAAAATTAGTCGTGCTATTATACTGTAGATGATCTATTGTAAAGACCATATGCATGTAAGTCCTGTTCCCTCTTTCAGTTTATACTGCAGTGAGTTCGTACCACCAAATTTGTTCCCTTTCACAGAGAGCAGTTCATAAGTTCGGCTGACGATCAAAGATAGTTTCTGTATCGGCAAGTTCTATTTGAATGGTTGTAAAGTCTAATATCTGATTTTCTCAAGCAGGCCATTACTACCAAGCAGCTTGTTGAGCACCTGAGCATCATATGCATTCTCTTGGATCCTACAGTGGCAGCATGATATGTGCACACGACATCCACATGCAAGGGGGAAGAGGGTAGCGTTCTTAGGGTGGTAACGAGCAAGGGGGAAGAGGGCGAGATGGTGGAGGCGAAGACGGTTGTGATGGGCGACGTGTACCTGGCCTTCGCCGCCTGGTCAGCATGATTGTTCCTTCTTTCCCACGCCTTCGTCATGGACACGGTATTCAGCATCTCAGGTGTGTTAGTGTCACCTAGGAGCTACATACATTTATTATTCCAGTTGTTATTTCATATATGCTAGCTTGCTATGTTGTATAAGAATAAGATACTTCATATATGAGATCAACCTTGAAAAAGGTAGAACCGTCGACTTGTCAAGAACCAAGTTAATCAAGCTGCCATGATATTTTCTCTACTTCAAAACTCTCCCGGAGATTTGTTAACGATTATCCTTTCCAACATGAACCACTTAGGATGTGGTGCTCAGTCCTGCAGTTGTTGGTCTATTATTTTGACGTGTTTTTTAACTAAAAGATTTTATTAATTTCAGTTGGGTTCTACCTTCTAATGGGAGATGCAAATAAATAACTTTGTTATGGTTTTTTAGAAAATAAATATGACACATACCTTGAAGGTTAATTATATGCAGCAACCCAGTTGATTAAGTTGGCACACAGTTTTTTATTTTACAGATCGACTTTAAAGCAATGTAGCACATGGAAGGTTACAAGTTTCACTTGTTATCAAATACAGTGTTCCACAAAAAGCTGCATTTCAGGTTTGATCTTCTATATTTCTATACATACTTCAGTAGTGTGATATACGTTCGCTTGTATTCTCTTGTGAACCCGCGATAATTTATATGCCGACGAAGCCAATTCAATTCCCATCCTCCCAGTTCTTGGTGAAAAGCCTCTAAGTTTCAATTACTTAAAGTAGGCTAAATGTATCAATGGGGCATTACCCACTACTGTATCAACACTTATATGTTACTAAAGTTTTCTGCCCATCAAGCTATAGCTTCACATGTTACCCTTCCAAATTTCATGATGTAGAGGCCAGAAGGGTGATCCTTCCACTGTCTAAAATATGCTAATTTTCCACTGTCCTAAAATATGTATAGGGAGTGGTTCAGTGTGCTCTCGGTTTGAATTGTGTCCCAAATAAACGTATCTCATGTATGATAGTTAGTTAGCATTAACATTTAAACATAATAGTAAAAGAAATGGTGCTAATATGGTAGCTGTGATATGGACCCTATCCATATAGGTCTAATCTCACAATATGAAGAAAAAACATGTCCCGAGATGTTCAAGTCAGCTATACGCTATTTGTATGACAGCCAGGACTTTCGGTAGGGAACAGAGTACATATTATGTGTTTCTCCTGTATTGAAACTAACAATTGTGTCATTGTGTGCGCATCATCTATAGAGTAATTTTAACCTTCTTTTTCTTTTCTTTCTGGAATCTAGGTATCGGATCAACCTGAGAAGGATCACACGTCAACACCAATAACAACCTAGGTATCTGCCCCAAGATCCTTGAACTTAACCTCAAGCATAGGTACCTACCAGCCATATTCCCTTTTTTCAAAATCTAGCTCATTATGACATTTTTATCTATAGAATTTATTTTTCTAAGACTTCCTTGAAACATGATGTTTGCCGCTCTTGCATTCTAAGAAGCTTTTATTTGCCTCGGTATGCGCTCTCACCTCAAGCAGCTCAACAAGCTGGGGGTCGAGAGGATCGAGGTGCATATGCAGTGCCAGATTCCTCTTCGTCCTTCCGCTGAAAATTTATGTGGCACCAAAGATGTCCGTCCTCTGAAAAGTGTAAGAGATGGAGCACAACCATATTTGAGCCAATTAGTGTTTGAAGAAAGTCTATTTGAGCCATCATTCCATATCATTATATAGTAAAGAAGGTGAGTACAATTCTCAACTTAACATTTTGGAAATGTTTGGGCACTGAATAATGTGGCCATGCTGACCATTTGCTGTGGTGTTGATATCTCCAGGCAATGTGATATTTCAGCTTTGTAGTAAATCTTTCACTTGGTGAGCGAATTATTTGTAAATAATTTGGCAAGGGAGTATATGCAAATAGCTAGCTGCACCTTTTGTTTGGCAAATAATGTACTAGGATGTGCAAGTCATAAAGTCAAAGTGAGTCATCACAGGTCATAAAATTCTATCATACTAATGTGATTTTTCTTTTTTCCTTCAATATGTTGAAAATGCATATTTGTTTGTGCTTTATTCAGGCTGGGACCCCATGGAAATGATTTTATGCATTTTTTACAGTTTCAAAATCGATGGTAAATAAGATAGTCATTGTTTTGAAATTTGAGTTCATTGTGCTGTCAAATGGTTCAGAACTTCTGATTAGGAAGTTATGGCTTACCTGAAGCGGTTTCCTCTGTTGTCACTCTGATTCAATCATTTAATAACTCTGTAATGCATCAGAGCTGTATAATGCACATAGAGCAATTGCTCCAAAATCACAAACCTGAAGTTGAAATTATTTAACATTTGTTTTGCAGGGTGCATGTGTTCATACTGTTGCCGACTAGAGAGTTCGCCATGCAAAACGAGTAAGTGATGAAGGCTATCGGCCAGTTCATGAGCATGGATGTGTACGCTTGTGTCGGTGGCAAAAGCATCGGCAAGGATAATAGAAAGCTCGAGGCTAGAGTGCAGGTTGTGTCCGGAACCCAGGCAAGGTCTGCGATTTGATCAAAAGAAGGACCATGCGCACGAGGGCCATCAAGATCGTAATTTTGGTTAGTGTGTACTCTACATTCATACTGCATTTTTCTGTTTGGTCAAGTTCTGTTAGTCTAACATTCTTTCATGATAGGACGAAGCCGATGAGATGTTGCGCATAGGTTTTAAGGACCAGATATATGATGTGTACAGATATCACCCTCCAGTTGGGCTTTGGGCTGCTCAGTGTGCTGATGTTCTTCGCCGGCGTGGAGACGTCGGGTGGAGAGTGGAGTTCCCGTGCCAGGTTTTCAATTGGAGTGTTAATGTGCTTGGAGGATCTGAAGAATTCTCTTCCCGGAAGAAGATGTTGAAATAAGGTGTGAACAGGTTACTTTTGCTGTATCGCTTGTTTAACTTCAATCTATGGCTAAATACAATTAGTATTTTGACAACTCATTAGGATTTTATTTGGATATTTGTAAAGGAGCAGAAAAAGCCGACATGCCTTTTGCTTCAGTGCTTATACTACCATGTAATCATGTCCTACGTACTTCTCCTATTTGTACTGACTAAATCGCCATGAACGCTATCTGTGTACAGTTTGAATGTATATTTATTTATCCTCCTTAATGTGTGCAGTTCAGCTTGCAAGATTGTTGTTTTTTCCTGCATTTTATAAATCTAAATAATATGGAACACGTAGCAGCTTTTCATATGAAATGTGTGGCTTTTTTCATCATGAACATGTAGTACAACACATAAGGTTTATGCATTGAGTATTTATATCTCTCGTGATTTAAGAACTTGGGGTGTCGTGTTTCCTTTTCCCTTATTTCTTCTATTCTCTGTAGGACTTTGAGCTGCCTCATATTATTTCAGTATATTTTTGTGAAAACATTTTTATAGCAGCTGAAGGTGCATGGACGCTTGAGATAGTGAATACATCTCAAAAGTGGAAGCTAAGATGGGTGTTTCGTGTGGCGCATAAATGGGGGAAAAACTAGAAGGGTAAAATGTGACACAAGATCTGCTTAATGTGTTAAATGTGAAAAGTTCTTAAATGTGGTAAGTAGTGTCACAAGAAACTTTATAGTGTATCATTGAAATCTGATCATTAGAGACATTATGTTGCCATACACAGGGAGAAAATTATGACTGTCTAAACGCTTTTTTTATTGCTTTCCAAACATAAGTGTCGATATGAGAAATTTAATGCCAATGTGTGTCTTTCCCAAAAAAAAGCACCAGATCTTAAAACATATATTCCTATTGGGAGCTGCTACAAGTCCGACAGTTTCCGATATGAACCTCGTCAAACATTCCTCACGGTAGGAGAAGGTACATGGTGAAGTGATGTCGAGAAGTATTGTGACATAGCTGAGTAACAACAAAGGGACAAGAGGTAAAGAACCCAATGCTACACGGCGAATTCACCGGAGGAAACTTCAACACAGAAATTCATGGATTAGAAAAATGTACGCACATGAAAAAATAATGATGCAAAATAGGATGTTACTGATAAAAAATAAAGACACATTGGCTTTGTAATTGGCAAGATATTCGATAGATAACCCAAAGAGGAGAATGATATTCATATGGGAGAAAGAAGAAGAACCATCTAGATTAATGTTTTATACCACATATTGTTCTCTCGTGGCAACGCACGGGCATTCAACTAGTATATATTTATAGCAGCAAATAGTACATGGTAAAGATACATGATTTGACTCCAACAATTACAAAATAAAGTCTAAAAAAAAAGCAAATTTTCGATATTTTTAAAATCTTTCTTTTTTGATGACACAATCTTGTATTTCGCTAAAGTAATGTGAGTTCAGTGTTCATGTGGATGATAAAACTCCCGGCTTGCCGAGCCAGCAGATGTGATGTCACGCTCAGCTCAATATAGATCCTCCAAGTAACGATTAGGAACATATAATTCAGAATTTAGCCGTGAAAAATGGAGTAATTTGGTGAGAAATGGAGTAAGTCGACTATGTGTTCTCTTTTTTTATTTTTATTAATTCATTTTAGAGTTCTAAACCATTTTTCTCCTACGAAATTATGATGCTAGAGCTCGAAAAACTTGCTCCCTAGCGACAGTCGTGTCAACAAAATGATCATACAGAAAAAACTAAGCCCATCTAGATGAGATACCGGAAATTTGTTCATGATAGGATTTGGACACTAGACAAAAGGGATGCACCACTATGACCCTTCATGTAGGTTATTGCCTAGTTCACACTTATATTGATAGGGCACAGACCCGTCGATACAATATACGTCAACAGAGACACATTCTACATGCCTAGAGTTGGTGAGGGGCACACCAAGAACAGTGACCAAAATTTGAAACTTGAAATTGTCCAAAAAAAAACAATGTTTTTTTTTAGATAAAAGGTAATAATGTCCGGCTTTGAATTAACAAAGCCCAGAGTATTACAAGGGCAAGTACAGACATGTTGCAAGAACAGCTTACAGGCATCAAAACAACAAGCAAACAGAAAATACAAAGAGAAGCACAGCTTGATCATCGAGGCCACCGCCCGCCGACGGGGGTCAGCACCCAGGGGAGGCCACTGTGAAGCCAAGAGCGCCACCGGAGAATCCCGCCTTCATCACGCCCCTTGCTTGTCGTCGTCGAAAGCCATTCGCCTCCACCTTCGAAGAAGACCCCTGTCTTCTCGTCCTGGCTCGAAGGACGCCGCCCCGTCAGAAGGTAGAGCTGCTCACCCGAGAGCACGAAGACCAGACACACCAAAATGCAGAGAAGCAGAGTCAAGCACGGACGCCACAGCCCGCGAACAACCCACATACGACGTCGCCGGACCAACACCGCGACAAGACGCAGGCTATCGGACGCGGGCACCACTGAAGACACGGCACAAAGAGAACAAGGGCTGCCAAGGAAGGGCAAAGCTCAACTCGATCTTCATCTCCCAACCAAAACACCAGGCCGCTGCCGCCGCAGAGGGGAACCCATTCCCCTCTCGCCCAGGCTCGAGGGCGCCGACCCGCGGACGGACAGGCCACCTGCACAGGGTAGCAGCAAAGGAAGGAACTTCAACCGAACCTGACAGCACCTCGCCGCAGGAACTCGCCGCCACTAGCACACCACGGACATCACGCAGATCCACCACCTCCCCGCAACCCAAGCCGGCGCCTCCAAGGAGAACGCGACGCAGGGCGTCGCCGCCGCCGCCCGCTAAGCAAGGGGCTAGGGTTTTCACCCGAGCGTAGGGGAGGAGCGGGGAAGGGACCATACCTCATCGTCGCCTCCAAGAAGGGGAGCGGCGTCGGAGACGACGTGGCCACCGCAGCTGGCCAAGGATTTCTCCCGACGGGTCCCCGGGCCCAGCCACCCTGGCCAGGCATGGAGGGAACTACGCGGATCGAAGTCGCCATCTTTAGATCTGGCACCGGAGGCCGACGGGACGCCCCCCACGCCGTGACCACGAACCACCGCCCTCATCGCCACCCACGCGGCCGAGAGAGACGGTCCCACAACACCGGCCAACGTCCCCCGCCGCCAGGGCCGACGCCGCCCTCACCTCGAGGCCGCCGCCCCAGCAGCCGAAGCTCTCCGCGAGAGACGCGAAGCAGCGAGATCCCCGCCGCCACCGTCCTTGGCAACCGCACGCCGGCTTCCCAGTGGATGCCTCTGGCGGCGGTGAGGGAAGGAGGAGGAGGAGGAGGAGGAGGCGCTAGGGAGCTAGGGTTTGTGTCGCCTCCCGAGTCGCCCCAGAGCGGAGCGACCCGAGAGGTACCGACCGACTATTCAGAACATTCGGCCAAAAAAAAAACAATGTCAAATCATCTTTTATTGAGGTATCCATTATATATATGGGAAACAAAACACTTGAAATGCTCCAAGAAAAAAGGAATACATAGTTAATACAAAGGAACCGTGCTTAGTTTGGACATCCAGTTTAGAACAATGAAAGATGCTTTTTGTGTATGACGAGATTGAACGATATTTGTGGCGTAGATGGAATTTTCACAGATGATTTGACTTACAGTGAAACCCGTTTGATCTAGATGGATAATTCTTCGATGGGCAAGATGTAGACGCGAAGAGAGGGTCGTGGAAGTGACTTTGAGGCAACAATTTTAAAGAGAAATGGGACCAAAGTCATTGGGTTATGCAGCCCCTGATTTTTGTGGGTGAAAACAATGAAAACCTTGTTGATAAAGGATAGATTGGCAGCATTTTCTGAACAGGCTTCAAAAGAATGTACATATTCATAATAGTCTCAACATGTAAATACCATGGACCGATGCCGTCTTAAAATGCTAATTCGGTTATGGGTTATGTTTTTCGAATTTCATGTTTTCTTTCAGAGTTATGAACCTTCATCTTTTACGAAATTACGATGTTAGAACATCTAGGTACGGAATCGAGCAGCAAAATGATTGATCATTTGTGTGTTTTTCTTTTTTTCATACACCGTACATCAAGGCATAAATGCAACTAAAAATAGGTGGAAACAAAGGTGAAGTGAGTGGATTGAGCAAAATCAACCCTGCTTACGAACTAATTAAGCAGAGGACAACCAAAAGAATATACTCCTCTTGCATTATGATTCCGCGAACGAGTCAGCTTCCAAGCACGGCAAGTAGAAAGAAAGTTCGGTGGATCATAAGCAGGATCAACTACACTTTCTCCTCATACCGAGAGAACAATAGTTTGCTCCAAAATGCTCGAAGAAAAGGAATCAGGCGCAGAAGGTTCGACGCGTCGTCGACATCGACATGCTTACATAAGCAAAAGCACCTGGCGCCTCTTAATTGATCTTGGACTGCAGACGCATTAGTTTACTGACTTGGCTTTACCTTCCTTCTCTTAACACACAAGCAAGGAAAACCCAATAAGTTACCAGCAGTGCATGCATCTGCCTACTCACGAAAACGATATGTACGATTGCTTGCATTGCCTTCGGTTCGAAACTACTGCCGGGGGCATTGTTTTTAATGTGATCTTGTGACGCCAGTAACTAGGACGTCTGAATATGGTCATGTACTTAATATTTTCTTTTCACCGAGAATACGTAGGTGATCTTTGTATTTTTGCAGCTCACCTGCCGAGTACTCAGTCAGACCTCCCTCTGTACGTACATCGGTACATGCATTGGTTGATTGTACAAATTAACCGGTAATTGCTTGAGAAAATGATGTGGTAACCTGTCCTAATTAATTTCTAAAAAATTTGGTTCGCGAACCAAGGAATTCATGTATCAACCTGCAGTACGTGGTTCTCTTTCTTCTCTGAATCTTCGCCTTGCGCTGCATGCTTCCTAGATGCTTGAACGAACTTTCCTTGTCGGTAGCCTATGAGTATGATCGCCCCTGATGTTAACGCACCGTTTTTCAGAGAAGTGAAAACACCGGTGCCCTTTTGGTCAGACAAAAGGACACCTCGATTTAACTGTAAATTATGTGATCACAATTTTAAAAAACATATCTCGAGTCCTCCTGGCAAAGAAACAAAATTCGTCGAATCAGCCGTGAGCAACACAGTGGAGATACTGAATATATAAAACATCCTATTCGTTTTGTCATGGAAGTTTCATGCGTACTTCCTTGGCATCTTTGGAAATTTTCACTCTCCTAGTCCTAGCTACCTCGTTGCAGCCTTGACTTGGCCGATGGGCCAAATCCAACGGCCGAACAACAAAAGCACCTAGCTAGTTTTTTACGAGTGGTTGGTACTACGCACACACAGCACTACCGAATTTGGTTGGCAAGTGCCACGCGTCGGTTCCCCTCTGCGATGGAAGCTAGCTTCTGTTCTTCTTCCCCTGGCGCCCCCATATATAGACCTTGGACCCCAGCCGAACTAGACCATCCGCGCCCATCAGCTTCAGCGGAAGTGTTGCCCGCGCCGCCCATGTCGACGCCGCTGCCGCTGCCGCCTAGCCTCCACCACGTCTGCTTCCTGCACTCTCTCTCCATCGTCCTCCTCCACTTCCACTACGTGATTTCCTAGTCCGCCTTCCCAGCCACCAGAGAAAACCGATCAAACAGAGGCCTTCGCTTTTGTTTGATCCCAAGTACTAGTAGTATAGTAGTCTTCTCTTCTTTGTTCTTGTTTCCTTACGTTCTTCTTCGATCTCCTTTGCAAGTAAGTTCTTCTGCACCACCGCTGTGGTGGTGCACTAGTACGTATTCGATCCCTTGTGTTTCTGCGTGATTCTATTCCACCGGCGGCGGCATGGCTCTCACCGAGGAAGAGCGGCGCCTTAGACGGATGGCCTCGAACCGGCTGTCGGCGCGGAGGTCTCGCATGAAGAGGCAACAGAACGAGGAGGACCTGGCGGCGCGCGCGGCACAGCTCGCGCTGAACAACGACGCCATGCGCGCCACCACCGGCGTCGTGCTGCAGCACTACGATCTGGTCGAGCAGGAGAACCGCGTGCTCTCGGCGGACGCTCGCCACCTCTACAGCGAGCTCCAGCGGCGCAACTCCCAGCTTCGCTTCCTCGGGCAGATCACCGGCATGCCAGTGGACGTGCCGGAGATCCCCGCCCACCTCACGCAACTCTACGGCGGCATCCAGGTGCCGCTGCCGCTGCCGCCGTCGATGACGGCGCCACTGTATCCTTCTCTGCCACTGCAGCCGCCTCCGTCGCTGTCCCTGCCACTGCAGCCGCCTCCGTCAATATCTCCGCCGCTGTCCTTGCCTTCGCAGTTTCCGATGCTGTTCCAGCCGGAGCCTTACCAGTCCGACGATGTCATGGACGATGCCGCCAGCCTGCCGCGGCTCTGAGTCGGAGGCGTATTATCATATTGTGTGTGCGACGTGTTTGTTTAGTACTGGTGTGTGGTGTGGTGTGGTGTGTTGTGAGCTACAGAGCTACTCCCTCCTTTAAAAATAAGTGTCTCAAATTTGCTAAAAAATGGATATATCTAGACATGTTTTATGTATAGATACATCTATTTTTTATCAAACTTGAGACACTTATTTTTGAACGGATGGAGTAGTATGCGTGTGAATGTTGACTTCTCCTGCTTCTGTTCTGGAAGCACGCGAGTTTCCAACAAGAAGTACTACCTCCGTTCCATAATGTAAGCCTTTTTAGTATTTCTCTTTTCATCCGTATCTAGACATGTTTTAGTGTAAGGTTCAAATAAATCTTGCACTAAAACATGTCTAGATACGAATGAAAAGAGAAATGCTAAAAAGTCTTACATTATGGAACGAAGGGAGTAGTGTGTAAGTACTACGTGTAGCACAAGAGTGATGTGACGTGTTGCAATCAACATGAATAAAGAAGTGAAGTTTGTTTATATATATCTACCAGGTCAAATATCTACCTCCATTAAAAAGGACAAACATGTGTCTACACGAAGCTAGTGAGATAGTGGTATCATTTCTAGCTAGATCGCGTCTGCAAGTTCTCGTATTGCCTTTCGAAATCTCAGTCGAACTTTGTCACCGTCCAGTGGAAGATCGGCTGACGCTCGTCCTCCTCTGTCTCGTCCTCTGTTTGCTTCCTCACAATTTTTCTTGGGAGCTTGAAGAAAAGAAAAAATAAATGATTGGAGACATTGCTGCTCGCTCGTTGCAGACAAACGAACAAATCAACGCCCGCGGTCGCTACCATCTGATGCGGACGCCGACGCAACCTATGCTGAGTTGCTGACTGTGAACAATAAACAAGCCGGTGACACTCGACGGTGACTAGACGTCGATGCATGAACGCGCGGCCGTGATGCAGACCGGCGCGGCGGGCTTCGCGTCTCCTGGCCTGTCGTCACTGCGGGCGTGGCCACCGTGACACATGCAGCGTCGCGGCGGCGGCAGGGCAGGACGGCAGGTGCCTCCGGAACAGGGCATGCACCGCTACTCACGGACCGGCCGAGGCTCTGCCTCCGTCGACTTCACCGAGCACGACGGCGACGGCCTTGTCTCCTGGTTTCCTCCGCTTGGTCTGCCGACTGGTGGTAATCTTTTTGTGTCGATACCAGAGACATGTCTAGGTTTTTTTTTTAAGAGGGAAAAAGTAGCAGAGGCAGCTACCGTGTACTGTAACTGTTTATGTCGGCCGGCGGCCGTGTGTTACTAGGCGACGCTATATTCCAAAAAACAGTGAAAATTTGCAAAGGAAAATCTTAAGTATGCCAAACCTGGTGTAAAGATACCCTGTTTAAGGATCTTGATTCAAAGGTTTTTCTAAGGAAATTGGCAGGATTCTGTTTCTTAGGAACTTTTCTTATGTCGGTAGTTTGATTCATAGCATTGTAAACCATATGAATTTTTCCTAGGACTCATTTTGCTGTAGATTCCGTAGAAAAAAGTACCATACACTCCAACCTCTTGGAAAGAATCTTGCTTTTCTCTTACGAGCAATCAAACAAATTTGCAAATTCATAGGGCGTGTTCGGTTGATCGCACCGATTTGGCGTATTTTGACAACCAGACTCGTGGGAGACTGGTTTGCGACATGCATACGAGAGTCATGTTCTGTTCTGCATCTTATTCGGTTGCCCACCTTACATTTTTTCGAAAAGGGGAACGAAACCCCAGCCTTTATATCGATCGATGCATGCAACCTTTATTGATTTATCAAAGATATCATAGTTTCACTGTTTTACGATCACAAAGTGTCGAAACATGAATCAACCACCTAGAAATAGTAATTGGAAAGCGGTTATGACCAGCATGAGATTAGGCTAGCAAGCAATGAGGCGCCCTAGCTGAATAGATCTCGAGCCACCAATTCCATCGATCCGGCTGCGCCAAGAATACATATGATTTCTTTCGTCCATGGGCTAGAGATAGGACCATGAACGGATATAGTGAGTAGCCAAGGGGATGACCTGCAAAAAGGAAGTAACTCTTGGTTTGTAAAATACCAAATCATTTCGAACCCGACACATAGTACAAAGCAATGCGCACGTTCCCACACGTATTTCAGCTTTATCCTTTTTTAGCAATGACATGCAACCAATTACTGAACAAATTGATAATATTAGTTGGAGGTGAAAGGTTGAAAGTTATGTAACAATACGCTAGATAATCTTAGCAAATGGATAAGAAATAAATAAATGATTGATTGACTCGTCTTCATTGCAAAAGCCACATTTTTTGCATCATGTCTAGTTTCTTTTAGCCATGCTATCTTTGGTCAAGAGCACTCTTCGATATAGGAACCACATGAAGATCTCAATCTTCAAAGGTATCTAGATTTTCGTACAAACTACGTAGGTCCATTAATAAAATCTAAATACGTAGATTTGACCAAAAACAACCCGGATGAAGTTAACCTCCATGTAAACACATCTGGTTGATCATTCAGCACAACACCCATCAACCTTTGGAACTACATGCACCCATCTTGTCAATTTAGTTCCAGTTAGATTTCTTCTAAAGGATAAATTTAGAGGGTTCTGAGACAAAACACTTGCCACTGAAACTTGCTTTAGTTGGACAATGTTATAAAGATACGGGTCTTGTTGAGCTAACATTACATCGCCAAGCTAGGTGTCCTCCCAAAAACGAGTACTTATACGGTTACTAATGTGGAAGGAACCTTTGTTAAAAAATCATCTTTGACTTCCATGAGCCTTTTCCAAAAGGAGGGTCTGTTGGTCTCACTGATGCCTAGGGTAAGGTTTTCGAGTAAATATATTTGTTATGAATTAGCTCCTGTCAAATGCCTTCTTCATTCAAAAGTGTAAACAACCATTTACTGAGTAAATATTTGTTTTTAATATTTAAGACCTCAACAGCTTGCCTACGTTACATGAGAGGCCAATTACTTACATGTTATTTGGTTGCGTGCACTTGGTGTTTCTAGTTGGTTAGATGCAAACCACATGTTTTTGGTAATACACAACTAGGGCGATTTGGGCACTATTTCAAATGTAGTGATGTTACACCACATAACTACAAACTCACAGCAGGCAACGATGAAAGAACAAACGATGTCGCCTAGAGGGGGGGGGGGGGGGGGTGAATAGGCGATTAAAACTTTTCCGGATTAAGGCTTGATAATTGCGGAATAAAACTAGGTGTTTAAATTAACAAGCCAACAACCTAATATACTAGGTTCACCTATGTGCACCAACAACTTATGCAAAGCATTATAACAACAAGATGATAGCAATATATGACATCAAGCACAAAGGCTATCACAATGTAAATTGCATAAGTAAAGAGCTCGGGTATAGAGATAACCGAGGCACGCGGAGATGAGGATGTATTCCCGAGTTCCTCCTTGTTAAGGGAGTATGTCTCGTTGTAGGGGTGTGAACTTGCCACAAAAGGCCTACTCAAGATGCCACAAAAGTCCTCACCCTATTCTCCGATGAACCTCACCCCAAGGGTTAGGTTCATCTTCCACTATCGGAATCCTTCAAGGCGGAATCCGGAGCCTTTACAACGATCTTGGGGCACACACCCACAACTCAATCGGGGGCTCCCAAACCTTGCCTGAAGCTTCACAACTCGAAGTCTTCGTGACACCACCAACCATCTAGGGTACACAATGCACCCAAGAGGCACAAGCTCTTGGGAACACAATGCACCCAAGAGTAACAAGCTTCTCAACCTTCAACTTCCACGAATCTTCGTGGAGAGAGCAAACCGATGCAACTAATGCAAGAGCAAGAGCACAAGTGCTCAAATCCTTCACTCTCAAATCCCACCAAAAGCAACTAATGCTTGTGGGGGGGAGAAGAGAGGAAGAACTAAGAAGAACTCAACAAATGAATCCCAAGATCTAGATCCAAAGGGTTCCCCTCACTTAGAGGAGAGATTGTTTGGTGGAAATGTAGATCTAGATCTCCTCTCTTGTTTCCCTAAAGATGGGCAAGAATCATTGGAGGGATTGGGAGAGGGCAAGGTTTTCCAAGGTCAACAATGGTGAGGGAGAGAGAGAGAGAGAGAGAGAGAGAGAGAGAGAAATTCGTGCTGTAGAAAAACTTTAGCCACTTGGGAAGAAGGGGGCTTTTTATAGGTCCCCACAAAAACTAGCCGTTGGACCCTGCCCAGACCGGAGACTCCGGTGTAAGTGGGCCGAAGACTCCGGTGTAAGTGGGCCGGAGACTCCGCCCCAACTCCGGTCTTCCTCCGGACAGGGCATCCGAGGCGCGCCACACTTTGGGTCATCGGGACAGACCAGAGATTTCGGTCTAGAGGGGTCGGAGACTCCGGTCAGACCGGAGACTCCGGTAACCTTCCGGTGTCCCTCCGGACTGGAGTCCAGTGCCGCACCACAGCTTGGCAAAGAGCAGAGAAAAACTTGAGGCCGGAGATTCCGGATCCTGTGGACCGGAGACTCCGGACCATCTCCGATGTACCTCCGGACCCCTATCCAGAGCCACACCACAAGAAGGTCACTTGGCAACGAAAAACAATGGACCGGAGTTGTAACATCCCAATCTTTTATTTGGATGTTTCGCATTTAGAGCATATGCATTTCATCATGGCATCTTTTAAAATTTGCATTTGCTTGTTTTGCATAATTTCCAAAAGAAATAAATCTAAAACCCTATTTTGATTTAATCAAAATTCAACAAGCTAAATATATATGCTTGGGGATTTGTGCAAAAGCAACCTTTTATAGTCAAATATGAGAGAGGGCAATTTTACAAAATTTTCAAAATTAGTTTAACCCAATTCGGAGTTCAAAACCAAAAGTTATAAATTAAAAACAGTTTGAGAAAAAGATAAAAAGATAAAAAAAACAGAGTCGCGAGCTAGTGGGCCGCAGCCCACTAAATCCGCGCGTGCGTGCGCAGCCAAGCCAGGCCGATGCAGCCCACTCCCGCACCGCCGGCCCGATTCTTTTTTTCTTTCCTCTCTCCCTTTTTCCTTTTCTTGCACGGCAAGTGTTCGATGAAACGACCATCGCGAACACGATCAAATCCAAACCAAATTCGACTCAAACCCTTACCCCTCGGCCAAGTTTTCGACGCCTATATAAACACCCGCACCCCGTGACACGATCTCCACCAGAATCCTCAAACCCTAGCCTCGAAAACGATCTCGTTTTCGAGATCGAAAACTTCCGCCGCCGGCCGCCTTTGCCAAGCTCGAAGAGGTGAGCGCCACCATCGCATCGGACCACCCCGAACTCCGTAACCTTGTCTATCATCTTGCCCTCACTTTTTCTCACCCGTGTGGCGTTTCCGTTCGGCAAACTGTACGCCAGGGAGCTCGCCGTCTTCACCGCATCGCCGCCGGAGCCCGAGCCGAGAACGACATCGTCGCCACCGTCTGGAGCATCCCGAGCCACCTACGAGGACGTCCCCAACATCAACGCCACCTCTGCCGCCGTCTGGACATCGCCGCCGAGCCGTAGGAGCACCGGAGCAGTGATACATCTCAAACGTATCTATAATTTTTGAGTGATCCATGCTTGTTTTATGTCATTGTCACATGTTTTTGCCATCTTGATATATCATTTTAAGGCATTTTATTGGACTAACCTATTGACAAGATGCCCAGTGCCAGTTCCCTATTTTTGCGCTGAAATTTTTGCAGAAAGTTACTTCTGGAAATATTCTCGGAATTGCACGAAAATTTACGGAGATTTTTTATTAAAGAAATGAGGAAGGGAGCCAGAAGGGCGACTCCAGGGGACCCACACAGGCCAGGGGAGGCCCCCTGCCGTGACGTAGGGCCCACCCACGGGTGGGACCCGCCCCTGCCCTGTGGGGCACCCCTCGACCACCTCCGACGCCTATAAAATCACATCCGATGAAAAAAACCCAACCCCCTGAAGGATTTTCCCAAATACGCAACAGAGCTCCGCCGCCATCGCCGACAAGTTTCGGGGGTTCAGAAGGTCTTGTTCCGGCACCCTGCCGGGACGGGGATCGACCGCCGGGGCCATCTCCATCAACACCGCTGCTTCCCGCGATGAGGAAGGAGTAGTCCCTCACCGGGGCTGAGGCTTATCTCTCTCTCCCATGATGTGATCTTCGTTGTGATCATGAGCTTTGTTAGTGTAGTTGAATACATGATGTTTCCTTATGTGTAATGGATATGATGTTGCTCAAGTGGTGTTATTTAGTACAATTTCCGGAGCCACCGTTGTGATCATGGTACCTCGGTGACAGGATGGGTGCCGTGTGTGACTCTATGGATAATAGATTGGAAGGATCTTCATCATGAGTTTGTTCTTTATTTGTTGGATTCAATGGATCATGAGGTTTCTTGATGCTTCTGTTATTGAAGAAAAAGAGACTATTCAAGAAATAGGTTATGGTGTTTGTTAGTACTATCTTTGGATGCGGATAGTGACAGCATGAAGTGTCCATAGATGTGGAATACGAACTTTAAGGTGTGCTTTTCGTAGCCCTACGCAATTCTCATCCTATTTGATCCACAAAAGAAATCTCCGAGTAACGTCTACCATGCATGTATTTTTGTGGGAACTATCATGTGTTTAATTATGTTAATGATGTTGAGAGTAGTCACTAGTGAAAGTATGAAGCCTAGGCCTTGTTTCCAAGCATTGATACACCGTTTTTAGTCACTTTTGTCACTTGTTTGCTTGCTGCCATTTTTATTACAGAATTACAAAATCACCTTTTACCATCCATATCATTTGCATTTTACCATCTCTTCGCCGAACTAGTGCACCTATACAACTGACAATTGTATTAGGTGTGTTGGGTAGACAAGAGACTTCTTGTATCTTAATTGCAGGGTTGCTTAAGAGGGATATCTTTGACCTCTACCTCCCGTGGATTCGATAAACCTTGGGTTACTCACTTAAGGGAAATTTGCCGCTGTCCTACAAACCTCTGCGCTTGGAGGCCCAACAAGTCTACAAGAATAGAAGTGTGTAGTAGAATCAAGCTAATTTCTTCCGCCGTTGCCGGGGAGGTAAGGTAAACGGCACTCACATCCACCGGCAACTAAGCTAATTTCTGGCACCATTGCCGGGGAGGTGAGCGCTTGAAGGTATTTACTTTAGATCTTGCAATTAAATCTTTTTATTTATTGTTTTTATTTCACTAGTTCGGTTTAATGGAAAGCAACAAAAAAATTAGAGAGCTTTATAAATTTATCTTGAAATTGGTCATGATGCTTTTGAAGAGAAAATTAAAAAACCCATGGAACTTTATTTGCACAATAATCATGCTAGTAGCAATGTTATTAGTATGATTTCTTTGAATGCCATTGTTGCTAATGCTATGGAAAATTGCAAGCTTGGGGATGCCGGTTTTGATGAATATGATCTTTTTAGTCACCCAAGCTTTGAGGAGAAATTTTGCTTTGATGATACTTTGCCGCCAATATATGATGATTATAATGATGAATGTGATCTTTTCAGTCCACCTAATATTGAGGAAATTTTTATTATGATTATGATATGCCTCCTATTTATGATGATTACAATGATGGCTATGATAGGTTTACTCCCACTATTATTAATGAGAAGGATTTTGCTTATGTGGAGAGTAATAATACTTTTATGCATGTGAATCATGAGAAAAATGCTTTATGTGATGGTTATGTTATTGGGTTTTCTTATGATTCTATTGAAAGTTATTATGAGAGAGGGAAGCGTGGTTATATAAATTTTCATCTTATGAAGTTTCCCCTCTTTATGTTGAATGTTTTAATGTTGCACTTGCTTTAGCCTTCCTATGCTTAATGCTTTATGCTCCAATGATTTATTTTCTAACAAGATGCCTATGCATAGGAAGAGAGTTAGACTTAAATGTGTTTGATATTTGCTTCATGGTGCTCTCTTTTGCGTTCCAACTCTTATTCTTATGAGAGCATCATTAAAATTATCATGCCTAGCTAAAAGGCTTAAAAGAAAAGCGCTTGTTGGGAGGCAACCCATGTTTTCTTTTCTTTCAGTTTGTTTTTATTTTTCTTGAGTCATAAAGTTGTTGCCTCTGTAGCAATTTCATTGTATATTTTTCTTTTGGTTTTTTGTGCCAAGTTTAGCCTCTAATGCATTGAAAGTGCGAGGTGTTCTTTTGCTGTCCAGAAACAGAATTTTGTCCTTCACTGTTCGAAAATCTAAAAATTCTCATGAATTTTATCTTTTTCTGAAATTTTTAGAAAGCAAGACTGATACTTTTATCTATCTTTTTTAGTTTTGAGTTTTCTTATTTGAGCAACATAATTGCCTTGAAAAATTCAATCTTTACAGACTGTTCAGTTTTTGACAGATTCTGCTTTTATTTTGTATTCGTCTCTTTACTATCGTGAAATGTGATGCTCTTGAGGAGGAGTGCCACATTGAGGCTTAGTAAACAGTAGCTAATACCCAATAAAGTTGTTTGCAATTTGTCTTGAGTTGAACACATGTGTATTTTTAATTTATGAGCACTAACCCTCTAATCAGTTCATGAGAAGTTTTGTGTGAAGGGAGTTTTTAAGTTCCAAAGGAGAGGATAATGAAGAAATTGAAGATGGATCAAATCTCAAGCTTGGGGATGCCCCCATGGCACCCCTCTGAATATCAAGAACCATCAAGCGTCTAATCTTGGGGATGCCCAAGGCATCCCCTCCTCTTCATCGACTAACATAAGGTCGTCTTCGTTGAACTAAGTTTTTATCACTTTACATATTATGTGTTATGCTTGGAGCGTCTTTTTACTTCCAGTTTTGTTTGTTTGTTTGCTGGTCATATACTTGTTGGATCCTTGCTTTGTTTGTGTGGGAGAGAGACACGCTCCGCTTTTTCATTTGAATACTCCTTTGCTTCGCTTATATCTTGTTGAGTATTCTTAGCTACTATTTGTTTGCTAGTAAGCTCTCGCTTTTAGCTTTTATCTTGTTTAGAGCTGCTAGTAGTTGTTGTTAAACTCTCATGTTCTTCACTTATATTTGTTGGAGAGTTGTTATTGGTAAATAGCTTGAATTGTCAAAGGGACAAAATGCTATTCATGTGATATTGGAATGAAATGAAAAGCCTGCATAGTAGTGTAGATCATTGTGTGGATACTTGATACTTCTCATTTGTTTTGAGATATTAGGATGAATGCTTAAACTTGCTGGTTATTTGAGTGGAATTGATTAGTAAAGAAATACTGTTAAAAACTTGAAACTATGTGGTGTTTCGTAGTTGCTAATTCAATAAGCTAATCTTTCCATCAAAAGAATTGTTTGGTCAACATTGGAGACGATGTGGAGCTTTTATGGTTATGATTGATAAATGTCTTATGCTACTCTGTTACCGGTTAATTTTAGATGTTTGCTTCAAATACCTTCTTTGCTAAGCCCAAAAATTCATACTGAGTGTATGGTTCACTCGTGCATCCAAATCCCAAAGCCAAACTATCTTGCCAGCTGAGTCCACCATATCTACCTATGCATGGTATTTCCTACCATTCCAAGTAAATTTGTTATGTGCTATCTTTAAAAATTCAAAATACTCCTTTTTGTGCCTCTGTTTTTAAGCTCATGAGGGAGCAGTAGAGAGCTAGATATAACTCGTGACGAGCAAGGTCATTTCCCCCCTTTCACCTGGTGTCGATGGATTACGTCTTCACTTGAATCAACCCGAGAGCAGCTTAAGCAAAATATAAATATAACTCACCATTCTCCTCCGCGCAATGAAAATCTGAGAAATCAGCTCAAAACATTGGACAGTGGTGAAACCAAGGAGAAAGAGGAGCATACTAGCTCCTCTAAAAACCAGCTGCTCTCACAAGTCTAAAAGCCTTGCTTGTTATGGGGGACTAGATAGCTTCTCTGTTGTGAAGTCGTTGACGAAAGCATGCATGTCTCAAAATTGTTTTACTTCTGTTTCATAAAAAAAAGCTCTAGCACATGACTAATCCCTGCTTCCCTCTGTGAAGGGCCTTTCTTTTACTTTTAATGTTGAGTCAGTTTTTCTTCTCCTTCTATCTCCACAAAAAGCAAACATCTAGCATTGACCCTGGGTATCGTTGAGCATATTACATTATCAAGATTAAACATGAATCTTTATATTGACTTTATCTATAAGATAAGCCGTTGGAAGTTGAAGCTCTTTGCTAATGCTTACATCTTCCTTTGTGTTGATTCTCAAACATTTTTGTCATGGAATTATTATCCTTGTGAATTAGTCAAATATGTTGATCACATTGTTTTCATGTTTTTGACATACTATTTATGAAAGGTTTTGCTTGGATGATTCAACTTGTTTATTCATTGCTTTCTTGCTATCAATTATAGACAATTGTTTTGTATCTCTTCATTCACAACCTTTGATTTGCATCACTATCATGATCAAGAATGTGTTGGCCGCATGTCTCATCAAAAATTATTTGTTATCACTTACCTACTCGAGGACGAGTAGGAGTTAAGCTTGGGGATGCTGATACGTCTCAAATGTATCTATAATTTTTGAGTGATCCATGCTTGTTTTATGTCATTGTCACATGTTTTTACCATCTTGTTATATCATTTTAAGGCATTTTATTGGACTAACCTATTGACAAGATGCTCAGTGCCAGTTCCCTGTTTTTGCGCTGAAATTGTTGCAGAAAGTTACTTCTGTAAATATTCTCGGAATTGGACGAAAATTTACGGAGATTTTTTATTAAAGAAATGAAGAAGGGAGCCAGAATGGCGACTCCAGGGGACCCACACAGGCCAGGAGCGGTCCTCTGCCGCAGCCTAGGGCCCACCCGCGGGTGGGACCCGCCCCTGCCCTGTGGGGCACCCCTCGGCCGCCTTCGACGCATATAAAATCACATTCGATGAAAAAACCCTAACCCCCTGAAGGATTTTCCCAAATACGCAACAGAGCTCCACCGCCATCGCCGACAAGTTTCGGGGGTTCAGAAGGTCCTGTTCCGGCATCCTGCCGGGACGGGGATCGACCGTCGGGGCCATGTCCATCAACACCGTTGCTTCCCGTGATGAGGAGGGAGTAGTCCCTCACCGGGGCTGAGGCTTATACAAGTAGCTATGTGGTTATCTCTCTCTCCCATGATGTGATCTTCGTTGTGATCATGAGCTTTGTTAGTGTAGTTGAATACATGATGTTTCCCTATGTGTAATGGATATGATGTTGCTCAAGTGGTGTTATTTAGTACAATTTCCGGAGCCACCGTTGTGATCATGGTACCTCGTTGACAGGATGGGTGCCGTGTGTGACTCTATGGATAATAGATTGGAAGGATCTTCATCATGAGTTTGTTCTTTATTTGTTGGATTGAATAGATCATGAGGTTTCTTGATGCTTGTGTTACTGAAGAAAGAGACTATTCAAGAAATAGGTTGTGCTGTTTGTTAGTACTATCTTTAGATGCGGATAGTGACAGCATGAAGTATTTATAGATGTGGAATACGAACTTTAAGGTGTGCTTTTCGTAGCCCTACGCAATTCTCATCCTATTTGATCCACAAAAGAAATCTCCGAGTAACGTCTACCATGCATGTATTTTTGTGGGAACTATCATGTGTTTAATTATGTTAATGATGTTGAGAGTAGTCACTAGTGAAAGTATGAAGCCTAGGCCTTGTTTCCAAGCATTGATACATCATTTTTAGGCACTTTTGTCACTTGTTTGCTTGCTGTCATTTTTATTACAGAATTACAAAATCACCTTTTACCATCCATATCACTTGCATTTTACCATCTCTTCGCCGAACTAGTGCACCTATACAACTGACAATTGTATTAGGTGTGGTGGGGACACAAGAGACTTCTTATATCTTAATTGCAGGGTTGTTTGAGAGGGATATCTTTGACCTCTACCTCCCGTGGATTCGATAAACCTTGGGTTTCTCACTTAAGAGAAATTTGCCGCTGTCCTACAAACCTCTGCGCTTGGAAGCCCAACACGTCTACAAGAATAGAAGTGTGTAGTAGACATCAAGCAGAGCCGCCAACCCCGCCCGAGTCGCCCGCCGTCGCCGTTTGTCGTCGAGCGAAGCACGACCGCGTCCTCAACCTCGTCCCCGCCCGCGACCGTCGGATCGCGATCCGGCGATCCAGATCGGTTCACTTAAGTGAACCGGTACGGGCCAACCAGATCGCGCCGTGTCAGCACCGCGTGGCGTCCGACGTGGCTGCCCAGTCAGCATCTGCGTCAGCGCCGCGTCAGCCCTAGCCTCCGCACGGAATCTTTTCCGTTTAAATTCGAATTAGAATTCCAGAAAAACATTAAAACTTGTAAAATTCATAGTAAATCAACCGTAACTCGAAAAATTAAGTTCAATATACCAAAATTCTTAGAAAAATCAGATCTATCCAGATCTATAATAAAATTTAACTTCTAACGAAATTTTATTTGCTGTCTTTTCAAATCTTGTTAATTGGTATTTTAGCCATAACTTTTTATCTTTAACTCCGTTTAAATTAATTCCTTCGGCTAAAAGTTTTAAAATTAAATCCTCTGTCCAGGGAATATTAAACCTAATTTTTTATAAGTTAGTTTTCTAATTAATTATAACAAATCCATGTTTAACGCTTTTATAATGCATTAAATTGCCCTTTAATTGATTTGTTGCATTAAAATATTTTTCACATGCATCATATTATTTTAGAACAACAGAGAACTAAATCTTTTATTTCATGTCATATTAACATGTCATGCATTCATATGTGAATGATTGCTTTGTTATCTTATGTTGTGCACCGCTTGCTATCGTGTAGAGAACGACACTTGCGACTGTTGCTGCAACTGTGAGGATTGTGTGAACACCTACGAGGATTAAGGCAAGTGATGCAATCATATTACCTATTATTTTCCTACGCATTTAGTACTATTTTTCGTAGTAATGCATGTGTAGGAGTTGTTTGTATGCTAAGCTAGGTGATTCGCTAACAGCCAAGCGGATTGCCATATTTATCCCTGTAGAATAGATTATCTTGAAACCATCGTTGTTAATTGCTTAGTTGCTTAGACGTGGTCGTGGGATCATATGTTATGGAAGATGTTATTGTTATAGTTGTTTCTTTTCAAATCTAATAAAACAACTCTAATTAACTTGATGTCTGGGTGGTACTGGTATGTTTTGGCCGTAAATAGTTGAGTGGCTGCTCAGGTCCGTAGTATCTGAGTAGGTGCACTTGTGAACGGCCACCCAGGTTCCCGAGAAGTATTGTGGAGTCATGTTTAGTAGCTTACGAGTACAACCGTAGGTCAACATAGTATGGGCGTTGACTTAGCTGAATAAGTTATGGTTCTTGTACCTGTCGTGGCCAGCAGATGTAGCTTAGTAGGTTGGACAGGGCGCGCAGAGGACTCAAGGATCATCTCCCAAAAGCTTCGGTGTGTTTCTCTCCCAACTACGATACAAATTGGGTGCCGTGGTAAATGGGGTTAAATGCATTCTACGGGTAAAGTGTACAACACTCTCGAGAGTTTTTAAATCTAAGTACTTAGCCGTGTCCCCGGTTACGGACAACTTGAGCCAACTAGACTAGATCCTACAAGAGTTCTCATTCATTCCAATTTCAGTAAATAAAATTTGATGGGTGAACCAAGGGATAGGAGCACTGGTTTCTATCAGTGTCCAATGATTGTTTACTTTTGTTGTAAAATGGTTTATCAAATTGATAGGTTAAAATTGCTTTTGTGCAAAGAGCCTTCAAGTCCACCTAGCCCAAATTTGCATGTAGTAGCTAGGTAGACTAGTGTTTATTAATTCCATGCACACTTGCCAGTACAATTCAAATTGTACTGACCGTATTCGCGAACGGCTGCAATTACACTATTGCAGGTACGATATTACGTAGGTCTTGGAGCTACACCCAGCATGTTCGCCTGTGGCACGAGTTGATTGGAGCTTCATTATCGTTTATTTTCCGCTGTGTGATTTTTATTTCAATAAAGTTATTTTGTGCTAGCGTCAATGCTATGCAAAGATGTAAGGATTCTGGATCATTTCGTTGTAATAAAGACGCATTGTGCTCTGTTATTTCATTTGTAATGAGTGTGCTAGCGAGTCGATCCGGGACTAGCACTATACTCATAGACGAGATCCATATTAATGGGTCGAGTCGCTACAGATGGTATCAGAGCCTTGTGTTGGCTGTAGTATCGAGACCTAGGATTGGAATAGGAAGCCATAGGTTTGAAATTTATTTTACCTTCCGTCTTTAAAATTCTTCGCTTTCTTGTAATATTCTTTCCAGTTCTAATTCCTTCCTTATCTCCTTATATAGATGGACGTGACCATGATAGAGTACATCGAGGAGGGCTCCGACGAAGTTTTCTCGAGGGAGCTAGCAAATTTGTGCAAGGAACTCCACTTGATGCTACCTGTTCTGGAAGGAAGGATGGTACCACGCAACATCCCAAGCATAGAGCGATGTGAAGTGAAAACCATCATCACCAAGAGGGAAGGAAGCCAGACAGGTACGACCGTCTACACCAAGACCTACCTGGACTGGATGATAGGAGTAAGGATGGCGAAGAAACATGCGCTTGCCCGCTTGTGCCACATCTTCTACAACGAGCTACCGGAAGACTCGATATTCCGTGACATCGGAAAGCGCAACGAGGACGGCAACGTAGAAGGGCCACTTGGTGAAGAGGACATGCCCGAGGTCGTCAACCACCTGGAGAACCTGGAAGCGTACACGGTCGACCTCAAGAACTAATTGGCGGATGAGATGGAGGATTGCGAGCAAGCCAAGGCCACGGCTTATCACCAAGGGCAGCATATCGCCGAGCTAGAAGCAGAAGTGGAAGCTTTGAAGGCAGAGGTGGAACAACTGAAGGACGGCATCACCGACAACCACCAGGAGCTATGTGACCAAGACGTCGTCATCGACACCCTGAAGAAGAGAGTGGTGGAGCTCCAAGCACCACCACCACCGCCGTTGATAGAAGAAGAGGAGAGTGAAGAAGAAGACCCCGAGGAACGAGTACCATACCACTCGGGAGATGATGTGGAGAACCTTGAAGACATGGTGACAGTGGAGGATGTAGATGAGGATGAGGAGACGGATGATGAGGACTACACCCCACCCGCGAAGCGCAAGACTGGAGGAACCTCCGGCACCAACAAACGCTCCAAGAATTAGTTAGATGAGACCACCATATAGACTTCGTTAGGGAAATCGTTTTATCGTGTTAGTTTGACCATACCAAACTGTGTGGTATGGCTATTTAGTTCGAGTTTTCAAAAGTGTTTTAGTTTGAAGTTTGTGATTTTCGCAGGTTTTTAGACCCTATTTTGGAAAAGTAGTTTAAAGTGTGTGGATTGCTAGGTTTTTGCTTGAAAAGTGTTGCTTTGTTCATGCTATATATGGGTAGCTATTTCCTTAGCCTTGCCGTCTAAAACTTGTCTTTTCCCAACCATAGATGCCTCCCCGTCGCAACCCCGAGAACATCAACACCGGGAACAACGACATGCAGCAAGTAATGACTCAGCTCATGCAAGTGATGACACAATTCATGGCCGCTAATGCTAACAACAACAACAACCCACCGCCGCCACCACCCCCACCGCCTCAGGTGGATATGCTCACTAGGTTTCTGAGACTAAGGCCTGAGAAGTTTTCTAGCGCACCTGAACCAATGGCAGCACTTGATTGGTTGCGCTCTGTGAATGAGGACTTAGTAACCGTGGGGTGCAATGAGGCTGAGAAAGTGAGGTTTGCGGCCCATCTGCTTGAAGGACCAGCTGCATCATGGTGGGACAACTTTCAGATCACTCACCCAATAGACACTGTCACTTGGGCAATGTTTGAAGATGGATTCCGCAATGCTCATGTCTAATCAGGCATTGTGAGTTTGAAAAGGAGGGAGTTCCGTAACCTGCGACAAGGCAACCGCATTGTGAAGGAGTATATTGATGACTTTGGCAATTTAGCACGCTATGCGCCAGAAGATGTGGACACAGATGTCAAGAGGCGGGAGAGATTCCTCGATGGGCTGAACGACGAGCTGGCTGTCCAACTGTCGGTAGTTCACATTCCAAACTACCAGGCACTCATCGACAAAGCTATCATTCTTGAAGCCAAGCAGAAGCAGGCAGAGAGCCGCAAGAGGAAGTACAATCATGGTGGCCATGGTTCTGGACCTCACCAGAAGGTCCGAAATCACTATGATGACCATTGTGGAGGAAATGGACACCAGCACAATGGAGGAAATGGCCACAATCATAATGGACATAGGGGCAACAATCATCACAATGGAGGCAATGGACGCAACCACAACCCAGCACACAAGAAGGACCTCAGCCAGGTGCAGTGCTACAAATGCAAGAAGATGGGCATTACTCAACTGATTGCACTGAGAAGAAGGCTGGAGAAGGAGCCAAGCCAAACCCATTTCAGAAGGCAACTGCAAATCATGTGAACATGGAGGAAGTCTATGATGAACCCGACCTGGTGATGGGTAAGCTCTTGATCAATTCATGCACCGCTCTTATTCTTTTTGACACTGGTGCATCGCATTCATTCATATCGAGGGTATTTGTGGATATAAATAAGTTGTCTACCAGGAGCCTTAATAGATCAATTAAAGTAAGTTCTCCTGGAGGGGAGATGGTAGCAAACACATGGTGTCCTTATTTAACATTAGCAATTGGATCGTATGAGTTTCCCACAGATCTCATAGTCCTAAATTCTCAAGGAATAGATGTAATACTAGGCATGGACTGGATGTCTAGGTATGAAGGTCAGATCGACTGTGCTCAAAGGGCCATTTCACTCACTACCCTAGGGAAGAAGAGAATTAGATATAAGTCTAAACTGAATCTCGGAGAGGCCAAGTTAAATTCTCTGAAGGGGGTTAGCATAGAGGATGTCCGTATTGTGAGAGAATACCCAGACGTGTTTCCGAAGGAGTTGCCAGGAATGTCACCTGATAGAGATATCGAGTTCATTATTGACTTGATACCAGGAGCAGGACCTATAGCCAAGAGGCCTTACAAGATGGATGTTGACGAGTTAAAGGAACTATAGAAGCAACTCAAGGAGCAGTTGGATAAGGGTTTTATTCAACGTAGTTCATCGCCATGGGGAGCACCAGTTCTGTGGGTAGAGAAGAAGGACATGACACAACGTCTAGTTATGGACTATCGCTCACTTAATGAGGTGACGATAAACAACAAATACCCACTGCCCAACATCAATGACTTGTTTGACCAACTAAAAGGAGCATGTGTATTCTCCAAGATCGATCTTCGTTCGGGATACCACCAGCTGAAGATTAGGAAGGAGGATATCCCTAAGACCATCTTCACCACAAGGTATGGTCTGTATGAGTACACGGTTATGTCATTCGGGCTAACCAATGCGCCATCTTACTTTATGACCATGATGAACAATGTTTTTATGGAGTTCTTGGATAAGTTTGTAGTGGTGTTCATCGATGATATATTGGTATACTCCAAGAATGAAGAGGACCATGAAGGACACTTGCGTCTGATATTGGAGAAGCTTAGAGAGCATAAAATTTATGCTAAGTTCAGCAAGTGTGAGTTCTGGCTAAACACTGTGGGATTTTTAGGACACGTAGTGTCGGCAGATGGCATCGCAGTAGATCCCACCAAAGTGTCAGCTGTAACCGATTGGGAATCACCCAAGTCAGCAAAGGATATATGGAGTTTCCTAGGGCTTGCAGGATACTATCAGAGATTTATTGAGAATTTATCCAAGATAGCAAAACCAATGACGGAGTTGCTAAAGAAGGAGAAGAAATTTGCATGGACCGAGGAGTGTGAAGCTAGTTTCCAAAAGTTGAAGCAACGCTTGGTGACAGCACCAGTTCTATGTCTGTCGGATCTACAGAAGGATTTCCAAGTCTATTGTGACGCATCCTGCCAAGGACTTGGAAGTGTTGATGCAAGATGGAAGAGTAGTATCCTACGCATCGAGGCAGCTCAAAAATCATGAAAGAAATTATCCCACACATGATTTAGAGCTTGCATCAGTTGTCCATGCACTAAAAACATGGAGACACTATCTCATGGGCAAGCATTCTGAGGTGTTCACAGATCACAAAAGCTTGAAGTACATTTTTACTCAGAAAGAGCTGAACATGAGACAGAGGAGATGGTTGGAGCTGATAAAAGATTATGATATGAATCTCCAATACCACCCCGGGAAGGCCAATGTTGTAGCAGATGCACTAAGCCGTAAGGTGTATGCAAATGGGATTACAATAGGAGAATTACTTCCAGACTTGTGTGAGCAATTTAAGTCTCTCCGACTAGAGCTAGTGCCAGAAGGATATGTGGCAGCCTTGGAGGTGGAACCAATTCTGATGAACAAAATTAGAAAAGCTCAGAATGGAGATGAAGAGCTGGAGAAAATAAAAGGAGACATGAAGGAAGGCAAGGCCAAAGATTTTCGTGAAGATGAACAAGGAACTATATGGTTCGGGAATCGTATTTGTGTGCCAAAGGATTCAGAGATTAGGAAGCTTATATTCCAGGAGGCTCATGAATCACCGTATTCCATTCACCCCGGCAACACCAAGATGTACATGGATCTGAAGGAAAGATTTTGGTGGTCTAATATGAAGAAGGATATTGCAGAGTATATTGCTAGATGTGATGTGTGTAGCAGAGTAAAGGCCGAGCACCAGAAGCCAGCAGGAATGTTACAACCCTTGCCCATACCTGAATGGAAGTGGGACAAGATTGGAATGGATTTTATCACAGGGTTACCCAGGACTAAATCTGGTTACGATTCTATTTGGGTAGTGGTCGATCACTTGACCAAGGTCGCACATTTCATACCAGTGAAGACCACCTACACCAGCACCAAACTAGCCCAACTCTACATGAGCAGGATTGTCAGTTTGCACGGAGTTCCCAAGGGAATTGTGTCGGATAGAGGAACACAGTTCACTTCTCACTTTTGGCGTCAACTACATGAGTCATTGGGAACTAGATTGGAGTTCAGTACGGCTTTTCATCCATAGACCGATGGGCAGACTGAGAGAGTGAACCAGGTACTAGAGAATATGCTGAGAGCTTGTGCTCTAGACTATGGATCAAGTTGGGATGAAAACCTACCTTATGCTGAGTTCTCATACAACAATGGATATCAAGCTAGTACGGGAATGCCACCATTTGAGGCACTATATGGTAGAAAGTGTAGAACCCCACTACTGTGGAGTGGAGTAGGAGAACGTAGTCTCTTCGGGCCTGACATTATCAAGGATGCAGAGGAGAAAGTCAGGCTAATTCGAGATAGACTAAAGATAGCACAATCAAGGCAGAAGAGTTATGCAGATTCGAAGCATAGAGAGGTCACGTACGAGGTTGGAGATAGAGCGTATCTTCGCGTTTCACCGCTATGCGGTGTCAAGCGTTTTGGCATCAAAGGGAAGCTAGCACCGAGGTTTATTGGACCATACAAGATTCTGGCACGGAAAGGAGAGGTAGCCTACCAGCTAGAGCTACCAGAAGTATTGTCCAACGTACACAATGTATTCCATGTGTCTCAGTTGAAGAAATTAATGTCACCCAGAGATGGTGGATACGCCACTGCGAGATACAGTTCCGCTCGAGGAGGTCCAATTGGAGAGTGACCTCACATATGAGGAGAAGCCGGTCAAGATCCTAGAGACATCAGAAAGAATTACTTGCACCAAGACGATTAAGTTTTGCAAAGTCCAGTGGAATCATCACACTGAAGAGGAAGCCACATGGGAGCGAGAAGATGATCTTCGAGAAGACCATCCGAACCTATTTGCTGGCCAAACCGATTCTCGAGGACGAGAATCATCTTAAGGGGGTTAGTCTGTAACATCCCAATCTTTTATTTGGATGTTTTGCATTTAGAGCATATGCATTTCATCATGGCATATTTTGAAATTTGCATTTGCTTGTTTTGCATATTTTCCAAAAGAAATAAATCTAAAACCCTATTTTGATTTAATCAAAATTGAACAAGCTAAATATATATGCTTGGGGATTTGTGCAAAAGCACCTTTTTATAGTCAAATATGATAGAGGGGAATTTTACAAAAATTTCAAAATTTGTTTGACTCAATTCGGAGTTCAAAACCAAAAGTTATAAATTAAAAACAGTTTCAGAAAAAGATAAAAGAAAAAGATAAAAAACAGTGCCGCGAGCTAGTGGGCTGCAGCCCACTAAATCCGCGCGTGCGTGCGCAGACAAGCCAGGCCGATGCAGCCCACTCCCGCACCGCCGGCCCGATTCTTTTTTTTTTCCTCTCTCCCTTTTTCCTTTTCTTGCACGGCAAGTGTTCGATGAAACGACCGTCGCGAACACGATCGAATCCAAACCGAATTCGACTCAAACCCTTACCCCTCGGCCAAGTTTTCGACGCCTATATAAACACCCGCGCCCCGTGACATGATCTCCACTAGAATCCTCAAACCCTATCCTCGAAAACGATCTTGTTTTCGAGATTGAAAACCTCCGCCGCCGGCCGCCATTGCCAAGCTCGGAGAGGTGAGCGCCACCGTCGCATCGGACCACCCCGACCTCCTTAACATTGTCTATCATCTCGCCCTCACTTTTTCTCACCCGTGTGGCATTTCCGTTCAGCAAACTGTACGCCAGGGAGCTCGCCATCTTCACCGCATGGCTGCCGGAGCCCGAGCCGAGAACGACATCGTCGCCACCATCTGGAGCATCCCGAGCCGCCTACGAGGACGTCCCCGACATCTCCGCCACCTCCGCCGCCGTCTGGACATCGCCGCCGAGCCGGAGGAGCATCGGAGCAGTGCCGCCGACCCCGCCCGAGCCGCCCGCCGTCGCCGTTTGCCGTCGAGGTGAGCACGACCGCGTCCTCAACCTCGCCCCCGCCCGCAACCGTCGGATCGCGATCCGGCGATCCAGATCGATTCACTTAAGTGTACCGGTACGGGCCAACCAGATCGTGCCGCGTCAGCACCGCGTGGTGTCCGACGTGGCTGCCCAGTCAGCGTCTGCATCAGCGCCGCGTCAGCCCTAGCCCCCGCACGGAATCTTTTCCATTTAAATTCAAATTAAAATTCCAGAAAAACATTAAAACTTGTAAAATTCATAGTAAATCAACCGTAACTCGAAAAATTAAGTTCAATATACCAAAATTCTTAGAAAAATCAGATCTATCCAGATCTGTAATAAAATTTAAATTTTAACGAAATTTTATTTGCTGTATTTTCAAATCTTGTTAATTGGTATTTTAGCCATAACTTTTTATCTTTAACTCCGTTTAAATTAATTCTTTCGGCTAAAAGTTTTAAAATTAAATCCTCTGTCCAGGGAATATTAAACCTAATTTTTTATAAGTTAGTTTTTGAATTAATTATAACAAATTCATGTTTAACCCTTTTATAATGCATTAAATTGCCCTCTAATTGTTGTTGCATTAAAATATTTTTTTCACATGCATCATATTATTTTAGAACAACAGAGAACTAAATCTTTTATTTCATGTCATATTAACATGTCATGCATTCATATGTGAATGATTGCTTTGTTATCTTATGTTGTGCACCGCTTGCTATCGTGTAGAGAACGACACTTGCGACTGTTGCTGCAACTGTGAGGATTGTGTGAAGACCTACGAGGATTAAAGCAAGTGATGCAATCATATTACCTATTATTTTCCTACGCATTTAGTACTATTTTTCGCAGTAATGCATGTGTAGGATTTGTTTGTATGCTAAGCTAGGTGATTCACTAACACCCAAGTGGATTGCCATATTCATCCCTGTAGAATAGATTATCTTGAAACCATCGTTGTTAATTGCGTAGTTGCTTAGACGTGGTCGTGGGATCATATGTTATGGAAGATGTTATTGTTATAGTTGTTTCTTTTCAAATCTAATAAAACAACTCTAATTAACTTGATGTCTGGGTGGTATTGGTATGTTTTGGTGGTAAATAGTTGAGTGGCTGCTCGAGTCCGTAGTATCTGAGTAGGTGCACTTGTGAACGGCCACCCAGGTTCCCGAGAAGTATTGTGGAGTCTTGTTTAGTAGCTTACGAGTACAACCGTAGGTCAACATAGTATGGGCGTTGACTTAGCTGAGTAAGTTATGGTTCTTGTACCTGTCGTGGCCAGCAGATGTAGCTTAGTAGGTTGGACAGGGCGCGCAGAGGACTCAAGGATCATCTCCCAAAAGCTTCGGTGTGTTTCTCTCCCAACTACGATACAAATTGGGTGTCGTGGTAAATGGGGTTAAATGCATTCTACGGGTAAAGTGTACAACACCCTCGAGAGTTTTTTTAAATCTAAGTACTTAGCTGTGTCCCCGGTTACGGACAACTTGAGCCAACTAGACTAGATCCTACAAGAGTTCTCATTCATTCCAATTTCAGTAAATAAAATTTGATGGGTGAACCAAGGGATAGGAGCACTGGTTTCTATCAGTGTCCAATGATTGTTTACTTTTGTTGTAAAATGGTTTATCAAATTGATAGGTTAAAATTGCTTTTGTGCAAAGAGCCTTCAAGTCCACCTAGCCCAAATTTGCATGTAGTAGCTAGGTAGACTAGTGTTTATTAATTCGATGCACACTTGCCAGTACAATTCAAATTGTACTGACCGTATTCGCGAACGGCTGCAATTACACTATTGCAGGTACGATATTACGTAGGTCTTGGAGCTACACCCAACATGTTCGCCTGTGGCACGAGTTTATTGGAGCTTCATTATCGTTTATTTTCCGTTGTGTGCTTTTTGTTTCAATAAAGTTATTTTGTGCTAGCGTCAATGCTATGCAAAGATGTAAGGACCTTGTTATTTTGGATCATTTCGTTGTAATAAAGACGCATTGTGCTCTGTTATTTCATTTGTAATGAGTGTGCTAGCGAGTCAATCCGGGACTAGCACTATACTCATAGACGAGATCCATATTAATGGGTCGAGTCGCTACAGGAGTGTCCGGGTCCGTTGGGCCGGAGACTCCGGTGGGACCAGAGACTCCGGACCATCTCCTGTGTTCTTCCGCGCCAGATTCAAACAGTAAAACCTGAACTACCATAACTTTTGCAAATGAAGTCCGAATCGAGTAAATTTTGTTGAAAAGAGGACGACACATGCTACCCTAGGAAATGTAGCAAACAAGCAATGGAGATTTTGCAAAGAAATGGAAGAGATAAACCTTCCGCACGGATGAACCGGCAAAATCTCCAATACCGAAAACGCAATAGAAGACGCATATGAAAACCGTTTTCGGTGAACTTGGTCTTGTCATGACGAGCACGACAAGCACCAAGACCACACCACGATAGGATGCAAAGGTTTGAGCTCTCCACGAATGATATGATCAAGATACTCGGTCGAGAGCCCCTCTTGATAGTATGGCTATCTACCCTATAACCCGGTCTCTCAACTAACATCATGAGACCGGTAAAATAGAAACCCTATCAAGATCATACCTTTGCCTTGCGCAAAATCCACTTGAGGTCGATGATGACGATCTTCATCTCCTCAAGACGAACCACCTTTCTTGATTGCGCTTCGCTTGGTGAAGACTCGCTAATAGCTCCCCCATACACCAATATGGGAGAGGCACTCTTCGGCATATCTTCACTTGGACTTGAGTGTTGATCAACCCGCACTTAGCCTTGATCAACATATAATCTTCTTCCCTTAACCTTGATTTTCCAAAAAATGGACATCAAGCAACGCAAATGGACACACCTACATGTAGCTCAAAACAAACGTTAGTCCATAGAGATTGTCATTAATTACCAACACCACACATGGGGGCAACCATGCACTTTCAATCTCCCCCATTTTGGTAATTGATGACAATCCCTTTTTAAGAGGGTTTATATAAATAATAGAGCATCCTTGCAAGACAAACAAGCAATGATGCAAGTGCATTAAAGGCAAATGCAACAAAATCATAAAACTCAAATTCCCTTAAACCCTCTAAACTTCTCCCCCATTGGCATCGATTGCCGAAATGGGAAGAAAAATTTAGAGAGCCAATATAATATGAGTTCCTCCATAAAGTGTGTGCATTTCTCAAGATATGAGTGAAATCAAATGCACATATCCAATGATGAATAGTTAGAGGAAATCAAACTATATTGAGGATCCAAAGATTGCAAAAAGATGAAATCATTCTAAACATCTCCACAAAGGAGATAGGCAAACGAAAAGATCCAAAGCGAGAGTTATAAATAAAAATGGAGAAGCTCCCCAATTTTCATGCACTATTGAGGAGTGCACAAATATGGAATCCTCGCTCCCCCAAACTCATCTAGAACACACAACAAGTGCAAGAGTGCATAAAATTAAAGAAAAACATAGCACTTGCACCAAAGATATGGTTGAGCCATAAGGAGATACCAATTTTCAAAGATTCAAACATAAGATAGGCCAAACCAAGATACAAAGATCTTTAAAAATGAGAGATGTTTGCAAGCTCAAGGATACCAATTGGAAAAGGAAACCATTTGAAAAGGCCAAAAGCTTGTGAGAGCATCTAGCCAATAAGAATCAACAAACTCACTAAGGTAAGCATGAGGACAAAGATCATCAACAAACACATGAGTGTGCAAAGATGCAAATAAAATTAAGATACGCACTCATGAAGCAAATTTGGAGCCACCAAAGAATTATAGATAAAAATCAAGGTAGCTCAAAACAAATAGGATACCAACTAAAAGGGACTTCTCTCATATGTATAGGTTTCTAAGTAGATGTCGGGGGGCAACCCCCGAATAGGGGCAAGATGCCGATATAAGTGTTGACTCGGAATTGACCGGATCACTGGAACCGACATAACTGTACCGGCTGACTCGGAGCTGGCCGGGTCATGGCTAAACCGACATATGGTTATGTCGGATCACTAAAGTTATATGTCGGATCGTTCTTTGTTCTTCTTGTATGCAGGGAAGGCGAAACCGAGTTACAGGGAGTTCGGCATGCCTGTGCCGAATAAGGAAGTTTACTCGGACCAAGGTCAAGGCGCAGGTCTAGTCCCTACAATCACGGGTCAGGACGCAGAGCCACTTGCACGATGGGACGAGGCCACTTGCCCAGTATGACTGACCTCCATGCCGCTGACCGAAGCGGTACCAGGGAGCAGTGTCTCGGAGGAGACAGATGGGACGTGCCACGGCGCGGTGACGGAAGCGGTCAGAGGACCGGGCGTGGCTACAGTCCGGATTACGCCAGCACTGATGTCAGCCCTAACTTGTGCCCTGGGCTTCCCTTTATAAGGAGCACCAGGGGCTCCTCTTACAGGGACGCCCGCATGCACGCTCAAACACTTGCTCGTTTCCTTAGTAACTAGAAAGAGAGCCAGAGAGCAGAGCCGAGACTCGGTAGGAGCTTGGAACCTGCAGTTCAGTTGCATTTAGCTCAAGGAGCAGCTTGTAATACCTGTGGTAATCCATATATATCGATCATATAGGCAGGAGTAGGGGTGTTATCTCCTCACGAGAGCCCCGAACCTGGGTAAAATCGTGTGTGTGTGTGTGAGTTGTGCTCTTCGCGTGCGTGTTCGTGTGCGCAAACCCTCCCCGGGTGCCTCCAGCGTCCATCGGCCCCACAAATCAAGCCATTTATGGCATCTGCCGTGACACCACCACGACAGTTGGCGCCCACCGTGGGGCCAGCAGCGGCGCTGGCTGGAGTTTACATCCGGACGGGCTCCATCATCGCGTCGGGTGAGCGTGTAGTCTGTGGCCTCGTCCACAGATTCGGCTCCCTCAACGTCATCTCCGACAACGCAGGCTGTTTCGGCAGCAGGCCACTGCCCCGGAACGGATGCCTCATCGACTTCGGCGCGCTCACGGTCTACGTCGCCACCGAGGTCCCTTGCAGGTTCCCCGAAAGGGTGCAGCTGGGAGCGGATCCACCCGCAGTCTGCGCAGCTCGCGGCCGGCGTACCGCTCGCCCCGCTAGTTGCGTGGAAGTCATGATGACCGCCCCGGGTGTCGGTATCGGCAAAGCCGTGGCAGGCGAGGCTGACCCCGGCACCAGGTCGGCAAGAACGGGGCGTCCGCCCTTGGAGAAACCGGAGAATCGTGCGGCACAGGCCAGTACGTCCAGCGTGCCGGTGACGCCGAGTCCTCTTCAGGACGCGATTCAGAAGCTGGCAACGCCAGTCGCACCGGGTGCAGATGTTGCTCTAACTCAGGCGGAGTTGGAGCAGCAGCGCCAGGAGATACTCCGAGAAGCCCAGGAGGTGGCCCGAGTCAGGCAAGAGTTCGACATATCGATGCGTGAGTATAACTCGGCTCATGGTTTTACTCCGGCAGCAAACACAGTTAGTCGCATCGACGAGGTGCGTGCCCGAGGTAGAGACCTTAATGCAGAGATAGCTAGAGATGGTAGAGCTAGATCTGCTAGAACTGCTAGTCATGTGTCGGCCGAGAAACCGAGATACAGCACGCCCGGAAAGAACCTTAGGGCGGCCGAGGCAGCCATAGCCGAGTTGGCCGGTTTAACCGGTGAAGCTCGCAATAGGCAGCAGGACCGAGTCAATGAGTTGGTGGCTGTCGCTAACCGACAGAACGAAGCCTATCGCAAGGCTAACCCGGATGCGGGTGGATCTCGGTTCCTTCACTCGGATGGTGGAGCCGGAGGGGCGTCCAAGGGACAAGCCTCTTCGCCGTATGTCGGCAGGAGCAGGGGCCAGAGTGTGAACTCTGGCAAGAACAAGCAGATACAAGCGTACGATCCGGCCTATGCCGGAAAGAGAGTAGCCGAGCAGGGCAATGCCGGTCGGGGAAAGTCAGGACCCGCCCAGGGCAGGCAGGAAGAGAACCAAGTTATCCCGGCGAATCAAGGTCAGCCACCTCGGTATCCGGTACCCATTCCACCTCGTCGTCAAGCGGGTGCCGGGTACGTCGAGCCGGCCGCAGACCGATATGATGATGGTTACTCGGCCATGGAGCGGGCCGGGTACACAAGATACCGAGAATTGGCGTCCGAGGGTGCACTCGGCGCAAGGCTGGGAACTCGCCAGTTGCCGGCACACGATGTCCGGAATAAGCTGGACAGAATCTATCTGTCTGAACTGCTGGAGGAGCAAGGCCCGCCGGGTCCCGCATGTTTTGGACCCCGAATCATGAAGCAGGCACCTGTGCCGAATTTCCAGTTGCCTCGGGGTGCCAAGACCTATGACGGCAGCACCAAGCCGGAGGACTGGCTGACAGATTATGTCACCGCTGTGCACATTGCCGGCGGAAGTCGCAGATGGGCGGTGCGGTATGTACCGCAAATGCTTGAAGGACCAGCCCGAATCTGGCTGAATAACCTGGAGGAGAATAGTATTGACTGCTGGCTTGACTTCTCTGATGCTTTTGTCAGTAACTTCTCCAGTACCTACAAGAGGCCGAATCGACCTCAGCAGCTGTCCATGTGTCGGCAGCGAGAAGACGAAACAGACCGCGAATATTTAACCCGGTGGAGCACGATCCGGAACTCCTGTGAAGGAGTGATTGAGTCACAAGCCATTGCCTGGTTTGCGCAAGGATGCCGACATGGCTCCATGCTGTGGCAGAGACTCCAGAGGGAGATGCCGGCCACCTTGGCCGAGACAATGTCAATTGCCGACAGTTATGCGCTCGGTGATCCGACACAGCCCTTACTGGCCCCGGTCGACAGAGACAGATCGGGTCGGCGAGGTGATCGCTCGGATTACCGAGGAAAGAGAAGGGAAGAGAGGCCGGATTACCGGTACGGGTCAGACCAGGTTGCTGCCATCGACCAAGATCAGACGGGTGCCGGCAGCAGCCAGAGGCAAAAGAATGACGGTCCAGCATGGGGCCAGAACTCGGAAGGAAGGAGGCCGTGGGACGGCGAAAAAAGACCATGGAATGGCGAGAGGAAGCCGTGGAACGGCGACAAGAGGCAGTGGGCTAGCCCCAGTGGGACGATGCCGAATGATCCCTGCAGCTACCACACCAAGCACCCCAGCAGACCGGCTCAGCACTCAAACCGGAACTGCAGCCGAAACAGGCGCCCGCAGGAGAACACCGGCCCGGCAACTCGACCCGCATCACTCACGGGTGCGAACGCTATCCCGGTGAACGCCCAGACAAGGCCTGAAGATGTCAACCAAGTGGCCAACACCAACAACAACTTCAACTATCCCCGGCAGCAACGCTGGCCCGAGTCGGCAAAATCAGTACCGAGAGGCTCACCAGAGTTACATGGTCTTTGTGACCGAGCCCAATGACAAGCAGAGTCAGCACAGGCGAGCGATGGAAGTAAATGCTGTTATGCCGGCAGTGCCGAAATTCATGTACTGGTCCGAGGATGAGATCAGCTGGAGCAGTCAGGGACCATCCAAGGGTCATGCCCAACCCAGGAGGTTATGCTCTAGTGGTGGATCCGACATTCGTCGGGCCTAGCATCAATGTCAGGTTTTCCCGGGTCCTCGTTGATAACGGGAGCAGCATCAACATCATGTACCGGGATACCATGGTCAAACTCGGTATAACCGAGAATATGATGCAGCCCAGCCGAACCACCTTTCACGGCATTGTGCCCGGTGTATCACATGCACCCATGGGCACGATTTGGGTTGATGTCGCCTTTGGTGACAAAAGCAACTGCCGGACTGAGAGTCTGCTGTTCGAGGTCGTGGATCTCGAGAGCCCGTATCATGCTTTACTCGGCAGACCGGCACTCGCCAAGTTCATGGCGTCTACTCACGTGGCATACCTGAAGATGAAGCTTCCGGGTCCAAATGGTGTCATTACCATCTCGGGAGACTACAAGCGTTCCATGGAGTGCGCCTCAGCCGGGTCATCCCTGGCCGAATCACTGGTGATTGCCGCCGAGAAAAGGAGAATCCATGAGGTGGTGGCTTTGGCCCAGGCATCTCAACTCGGTATGCCGAGTGCGGCTAACCCGCAGCAAACTGCAACCTTCCAGGCGGCGAAGGAATCGAAGAAGGTCGGCATCGACGAGGCTAACCCGGAACGCTCCGTCATCATCGGTGCCGGGTTGGACAAGAAATAGGAAAGCGAGCTCATCAACTTCCTCCGTGAGAATCGGGATATCTTTGCATGGTCCAGTCAGGACTTGCTGGGTGTTCCGAGGGAGTTGGCTGAGCACTCTCTGCATGTCAGGCCAGATGCTAGGCCTGTGAAGCAACCGACTCGGCGTCTCGCCGAAGAAAGAAGGAAGGCGGTGGGTGACGAGTTAGCCAAGTTACTCGCGTCGAATGCCGTCGTGGAAGTGAAATACCCGGACTGGTTAGCTAACCCGGTCCTGGTAGAGAAAAAGAAGGAAGAACTGGATGCACCTACTGTCTGGCGCATGTGTATCGACTACACCCACCTGAACAAGGCTTGTCCGAAAGACCCGTTCCCGTTGCCTCGGATCGATCAGGTGATCGACTCCACGGCCGGATGTCAGTTGTTGTCTTTTGTGGATGCCTACTCTGGTTTTCACCAGATCCCGTTAAACCCGGATGATCAAATAAAAACTGCTTTTATCACCCCGTACGGGGCTTATTGCTATCGTGTCATGTGTTTTGGTTTGAGAAATGCCGGCGCTACGTATCAGCGCTGTATGCAGAAATGTTTGCATGATCAGATAGGAAAAAATGTGCAAGTATATGTCGACGACATAGTCATAAAAACAAAAGAAAAACATACTCTGCTAGATGATCTCAAAGAAACGTTCGCAAACCTGCGGAAATTCCGACTAAAACTTAACCCGGATAAGTGTACATTCGGTGTGCCGGCCGGCAAATTGCTCGGTTTCCTCGTCTCAAGCCGAGGTATCGAGGCAAACCCGACTAAGATCCGGGCAATAGAAAATATGAGGCTACCGAGGTGCCTCCGAGATGTACAAAAATTTACGGGTTGCCTGGCCTCCCTGAGTCGGTTTCTAGGTCGGTTGGGAGAAAGGGCTCTACCTTTGTACCAGCTAATGAAAAAATCTGATAGATTTAGCTGGACTCCGCAAGCGGACTCGGCATTCATGAGTTGAAAAAGGTGTTGGCCACTGCGCCGATACTGGCTTCGCCGTTACCAAGAGAGCCCATGTTGCTTTACATCGCAGCCACCAATCGTGTGGTCAGTGTCGTTGTGGTAGTAGAAAGAGAAGAAGGGGGAACCACCGTGCAGAGGCCGGTGTATTACCTGAGTGAGGTACTCTCCACCTCAAAACAAAATTATCCACACTACCAGAAGATGACCTATGGTGTGTACCTGGCGGCCAAGAAATTGAAGCATTACTTCCAGGAACACCCGATAACCGTGGTGAGTGCAGCTCCTATCTCGGAAATCATCGGCAACCGAGACGCAAGTGGCCGAGTAGCCAAGTGGGCTATCGAGTTGGCGGCATATGCGCCGCAGTACGCGAGAAGAGATACCATCAAGTCTCAAGCGGTGGCCGAGTTTCTTGTGGACTGGGCTGAGATGGAATATGAACCATCTCTGCCGGATCCCAATTACTGGAGGATGCACTTTGACGGGTCCAAGGTAAAAGAAGGCCTGGGCGCCGGTGTGGTTCTCACCTCACCAAAGCGAGACCAGTTGGAATATGTGTTGCAAGTTCATTTCGCAGCATCCAACAATGTAGCCGAGTATGAGGCATTGATCCACGGACTCAAGGTGGCCAAGGAAATCGGGATTCGCCGAATAATCTGTTATGGTGACTCGGATTTGGTGATTCAGCAGACCTCGGGCAACTGGGACGCCCTGGATGCCAACATGGCGGCATACCGGTTCCACGTCCAAAAGATCTCGGGGTTCTTTGATGGCTGCGAGTTCAATCACATCCGACGGACCGAGAATGAAAGTGCAGACATGCTGTCCAAGATTGGATCATACCGACAGGCCATTCCACCCGGAGTGTCTCTGGAACATCTTCACAAGCCATCAATTAAGCCTTCACCCGAGTCAGACTCAATATTCATCCCGGGTAATCCAGAATCCGACGTCGTCCCGATGGACGTTGACGTCGGGAGCAAGCCGCTGAACCCGGGGACTGCTCTGCAGGACCCGGGGACTCCCATGGATGTCTCGTGTGTTATGTCGGACTCAAGAGCAGAGTTGGAAAATTGGAAAGCTGCTTGGCGGAACTCGGGAATCCTTTGGGAAGACTCGGGGACTCGTCAGCCTATGTCGGGTGTCGTTATGTCGGTTGAAGTCATGGAGGTCGATGAGCCTGAACTCGGAACTCGTCCGGTACCGACATGGGCCCAACCCATCATGACATTTATGTTGGATGGCACCTTACCGAGTGATGAGATCTCGGCCAGGCAGATACAGAGACGGTCCAAGTCTTTCACCATCATCAACCGAGAGTTATACAAGAGAAGTGTGACCACCGTTCTCCAGCGGTGTGTCGAACCAGAAGAAGGAGAAAAGATCCTCCGAGATATCCATCAGGGAGAGTGCGGTCATCACGCTTCTTCCCGAGCCATAGTGGCCAAAGCATTCCGATATGGGTTTTACTGGCCGAGTGCTCTGCAGCAGGCAGAGGACATAGTCCGGAAGTGTGAAGGATGTCAGAGATTCGCAAACAAGATTCACATGCCGGCCTCGGCACTCAAAACTATTCCCATCACTTGGCCATTTGCAGTGTGGTGTTTGGACATGGTGGGGCCGTTCAAGCCAGCCCGAGGTAACATGACTCACATCCTGGTGATGGTGGACAAGTTCACCAAGTGGATCGAGGTGAAACCAATAAGAAAGTGTGATGGCCGTACAGCTGTGTCGTTCTTAAAGGATATCATCCTGAGATATGGGCACCCACACAGCATCATCACTGATAACGGCACAAATTTCGCCGAGGGAGACTTTGCATCGGTTTTGCCAAGAAAAGAGAATCCGACTCGACCTGGCGTCGGTCGCCCATCCACAATCGAATGGGCAAGTGGAAAGATCAAACGCTCTGGTCTTATCTGGTATAAAACCCCGGCTAATCGAGCCACTGTTACGTGCTCCGGGGTGTTGGCTGGATGAGATCCCGGCAGTACTGTGGAGTCTGCGGACTACACCGAATCGCTCGACCGGCTATACACCATTCTTTCTGGTCTACGGGGCAGAAGCAGTTCTGCCAACCGACATAGAGCACGACTCGCCGAGAGTTGCTTTATATACCGAGTCAGAGGCAAGAGAGGCCCGAGAGAACGATGTCGACTTGCTTGAGGAAGCACGAGAGTTGGCGTTGTCCAAGTCAGCGATATATCAGCAAAATCTCCGACGTTACCACAGTCGGAAAGTGAATCCTCGCAAGTTCCGAGAAGGAGACCTCGTGCTTAGGCTTGTGCAGCGCACGGCCGGGATGCACAAGCTATCACCTCCGTGGGAGGGACCGTTTATCGTGAGCAAAGCTTTGAGCAATGATGCCTACTATCTTATAGATGCTCAGAAACAGGTGAAGAACAGGATGGACCGATCTGGAGAGGAGACCAAACGCCCTTGGAATGTAGCTCTTCTCCGCCCCTTCTACTCTTAAGGACCTACTGTATGTATCTCGAAACTAAGAAATGAAATGTCGGCACCCCGAGAAGTGACTCGGGGACTGCCTTGTTGAACAAATCTGTGTTTTATCCTTGTATTTTAATTCCTTATGCCGGATGGCTCTAAAAACCGTATCACCTTGTCCGTAAGTATTGTGCGCTGTGTCCTCGTGATCTTGTGACTCGACTGCCTGACACCGAGAAAGGTAGGCAAGAGCAAAGGTTACCAGGTGCAGTACACGAGAAAACCGACTCGGGGACTCGGTCCAGGAGCGATTCGGTTTCTTTTTTCTAAGTAATGTGTTTGTGTTGAATGGCTCTAAAAACTGTGTCGCCATGTTGGTGAGTATTGTATGCTGTACTGATGATTTTGTGACTCGACTGCCTGACACCGAAAAAGGTAGGCAAGAGCAAAGGTTACTCGGCGCAGTAAACAAGAAAACCGACTCGGGGACTCGGTCCAGGAGCGATTCGGTTTCCTTTTAATAACCTTATGTCGGATGGCCTTGGCTATTTTCCCAAGTTTCTAAGTATTGTATGCTGTACAACGGTCGTTTTGTGACTCGACTGCCTGACACCAAGACTGGTAGGCAAGAGCAGAGATGGCAGAAGTATAGTAAACAAGAAATTGAACTCGGGGACTCGGTTCAATGCGATCCGGCATACGGCTAAAGCTTGTTAAAACTTGCAAAGTAAAAAAGGTCAAATAGCAACCATAAAAAAGTGCAAGGTATATATTACATCTGCACCCGGCATTCCGGGGATTTGACAAGTCGAGTTTTTTCTAAAAGGTTCAGGCAGCAGCGTCCGAGGTTTTTTGTGCAGAAGGAGAGGCTGGAGTCTCGGTTGCGGTTTCCTCGGCGTTGGACCCGGTAGCAGTGCCGGTGGCTGACTCGGGCGGAGCGTCTACCTCGATTTCTTCGTCGACGGCCTCATCTTCGCCTCTCCTTCGTCTCCCTCATCCGGGATTTCCTCGGATTGGGGAACCGGTCGCCAGCGACAAAGGAGTGCACCGGGGCATACTGGATAAGCGCATGGGCAAATTCCTGGCGACGCCGGATGTGATCCGGATCAGTGAGCCACTTCGACCCGTCGCGCAGAGTCTGGAGCTTGTCGAGATCGAGCTTCTCGTACCAAGATAGCACGTACATCATCGCCTCGTCTGCGCCGACTCGGGCGGCCGACGAACGCCAATCGTCGAGTCTTGCCTCGGAAGCCAGCAGGCACTTGGCCAGTTCATCTACAACTGCAGGGGCTTCACTCCCGGGCCAGAGGACGTTGTAAGCTCGGATTGCGGCGGTGAGGAGGTTCATCCCGATAGCCCTCATGGGAACCAAGCGAGCCTTCAGCGCCGCCAAGTGGGCATCCATATCCCAGTCGGCCGAGATAGGGCCCCCTTGGATCTTCTCGAACCGTTGCTCGGCAGCGCCCTTGTCCGCGGCAGCCTTGGTATGGGGAAGCGCTCTGAGTAAGGAATGGCTAACGCCAGAACGTGTTATTTGAGATGAAGAAAGATGAAAGAAGGAATGAAGGCAGAGGGGAAGAGAGCTTACTGTCCATCTCGGAGTTTATCTTGGAGATGTTCACCAGCCACTGTGCGATCTTGGCTTGCAGAGTTTGAAGCTCGCTCCTGGCCGAGGTAGCCTCAGACTTAGATTCGGCAAGCGACTCCTGGAGTTTCCGGGTTTCCTCGACTCGGAGCCGCTTTTCCTCGGTAGCGCTCTTCTCCGACTCGGCGGCCTGACTCCGAGTTAGCTCCAGTTCGGCCTTCAGCCGGGATATCTCCTCCAGATTTTTCTGCAGCTCGGCCTGGTGAGCAAGCTCGCGCTCCTTATGTGCGGCTGTGCCGAGGTAGCAAGTGTTAGAAGGAGCAGACTGAAGCAAGTGTAAATTGAAAGGGTAATGTATGGCTTACACTCGGTTTCCGAGATCCGTTTTCTCCAGGCCTTCAACCTTGAGCGCCGAGTCAGCTATTTGGTCCAGCTTGGCTCGCAGCAACTTATGCTTATCAGAGAGGCTTTTGTGGGCCAGCAGAAGTTTGCGGTGCACCTGCGTGCGCTTGGTCATGCAGATCTGAAAGGAAGAAATATTAATGTTATTGATAAAGATTCAGCCCGAGTTATCTTTACTCAGCCGAGTTTCAGTCACTCGACCCGAATCTCGGGGACTGGGGATGGATAACATATGAATTAAAGAAGGACAAACCGAGTTATATTTACTCGGCGTAGCTTACCGCGGCTGCTTGGTCGGCGGCGAAAAGGGCAGACTTTACTGCGGCCATCTTTTGGCCAACCAGACTCGGACTCGCCGAATGTTCTGAGAGGATTTGGCTCGCGGGTGGCCTCGAGCTCACTTCGCCCATGTCGGCGGCGTTCCACTCCGTGTTATAGTGCTCGAGGGAGCCCAGGCTTTTCCCGCTGTCGGTTCTCACCGGGGCGTGCACCCAGTCAGTGGTATAAGTGCTGGTTAATAGCACTGGGGGTGTCCCGCGGCTCGCCGGCACCACCAGCTGTCGCTCCGGATTAGCCGACACCGTCGTCACCAGTGCCTTTCCGGTTGTTACCCCAGTTGCAGGAACTGGAGCCTTGGACGTTTGTGGCCGTGGCTGCGGAGGTGCCGGTGCTGGTGTTGGCTTGGCCGTCGTTTGTGTCGGTGGCGGTGTCGGCTTGGCCAAGGATGTCGATGCGGATTTCGACTTAGACGGCGACGGCCGTGGTGGTGGTGTCGGAGCGGGCTGTTGTTGTTGCTGTTGTGTCGGTTGCTGTTGCTGTTGCTGCTGTTGCTGTTGTGGCTGTTGCTGCTGCTGTTGCTGCTGCTGTTGCTGTTGCTGCTGCTGTTGCTGTTGCTGCGGCTGTGACTGTTGCGGTTGTGGCGGTTCTTGCTGCGGCTGACTCGGTTGGGCCGAATCTTCCGCCGCAGTCTTCTCTGTCTCGGAGCCCGACGTGCTGGCCCCGAGATTCGTGGATGTGTCGGTCGTTACCGACTCGGCCTCTCTGGCCCCGGATCCCGGAACAGTTGGAGGCGCTACCGGGCTGGTCCGTGGCGGACTCGGCAGCCTCGTGTCGTCCGGCCGAGGTGGAGTCGGAGTCCTGAGAGGATCCGAGTCAGTGGGCTCGGTTGGAATCTCCAGAGGAGCGGAGCTGCAAGGCAAAGAAGTAAAAGGTATCGTCAGAAGGAGGAAACTGTGGCTAAGCATATAAGGTTATGTCGGTGAAAGGGGAGTCTTACCCCTTAGTGACTGGGCGCTCGCGGCGCTTCGCCGTAGGCTTGTTCCCCGCAATCTTTACCCGCCGCTGCTTCTTCGCGGGAGCGCCGGATGTCCCGGCACCGGCGGTTGCTGCTGCTGGGCGTTTCCGAACTGCGCCCTTGGATCCCACGGCGAGGGGCGCCACTCGAGCACCTGGTCGTCCGCGTCAGCTGGGGGCGAGCACACCGGGTAAGCAGACGAAATCGGGAGAGGATCATGTACCTCTAGCATTTGACAGTCGTCATCATCATCATCTGACCATTCTCGGACGCGAGCCTTACCGGTGACAGGAACTGTGCCGACATCAGGGATCGGCATGTTGTCGTCGTTATCCGGTCCACCGAGTCAGCTTCGACTCGGTCTGGACCCCATTTGGCAGCCGGATCCCGTCCGTCCTCCTTCTTCTGCCGCTCGAACCTCTGAACAATGGAAACGGAGAAAGATTAAGGCCGAGTATAAAAAGGGAACCGACTTAAGAATTTATGTCGGTGGGAAAGTTACGTCGGTGCAAGTTATTTACCTGGGGCGGAGGGTTGTTCCGGCTGTGAGGTTCTACTCCCCACTCCCACTCCTCCGACATCCTCGTCCGAGCTATGGCCTTGACCCGCTGCCGGATCTGGGCCTTGGTCAGCTCGACCGTGCTTGTCCGAGTCGGGTCAAGAGGGCCACTCATGTGGCAGATCTTGTGGACTCGGCGCTGAAGGGGTGAGACTCGGCGGCTTATGAATGTCGCCAACAGATCATCGGCAGTTAACCCTTCAGCTCGGAGCTGTCCCACGACTTCGTGGATCTGGTTGACCTCGGTCTCTTGGTCGGTCGGATTATATCCCCAGTTGAGTTGCCTTGTGGGGGGGCCGATAACGAAATCCGGCAGGTTGATCTTGTCGACGTCGGTCGAGTTCTTCACGTAGAAGAAGGAGCGCTGCCACTTCCGGCATGACTCCAGGCCGTTGATTTGGGGGAAGATTGAGTTGCGCCGAGGTGTGACGGTAGCGGCCCCGCACTGGGTCATCATCTTGGGAGCGTCCGGGTCGGCCGGATTCGGAATGACCTGCTTCCGGAATCCGAAATATTTGGACCACGCGCGGACGCTGGCCTTGAGACCGAGATAACCCTCGGTGAAGGAAGCGAAGGAGGATAAGGTGGTGATGGCGTTGGCCGGTAAGTGGTGAGGTTGGAGGCCGAAACTGTCGAGGAAGTTCCGGAAAATACACTGGCGGGTAGTCCGAATCCCCGCTCAAAGTGCGCGACGAAGACGACTCGTTCGCCCTCCTGGAGACTCGGCGTGGTCTCGGTGCCGGGCATTCGGCACTCCACCCCGGGCGGGATCCGTCGAGTCCGGACTAGCCAATCTATCTCGGCTCGTCCGACATCGGAACCTTCCCACGAGGCCCGAGTGGATCCCTCCACTGTAGTCTCTTCGACCGAGTCGATCACCTCGAGGCAGCGTCGTCCGACATCTTGATGAAAGGCTACCGAGGTCTGCAAACAGATTCGCCGGCGGTGAGCAAGATGGGTGCCGTAGTAAAAATAGAAAGAAAAGGGGAAGAAAATATGCGGGAAGATGCAGGCGAGTGCTAGATCCAAAAGAGAAAGTGAAGAGGGAGAAAAGAGGTGCCGCGGCGGCTAACCCGCCGGCGGCGCACCGCAACCACGGCCGCGAGGTCACCGGCGGCGCGCGATGCGTCGCCGCGGTGAAGAACAAAAAGAAGAACAGGGCGAAGAAATAGAGGAAGAAGAAGGAGAGAGAGAAAAGGAAGAACTCACCGCTGTGATGTGCTGGTGCGGCGGCGGCGAAGGATGCAACCGCAGTGTCCTGCGCGTCGTGCGGCGGCGGCTCGTCGGCGTGCGTGAATCCGTGCGGTGGCGACGGGCTCTGTGCTCTGGGTGCGCCGGAGAGCGAGGAGAACAAGGAGGCAAGGAAGAGGATGAATGAGCGCGTAGGGGAGAACCGTACCTCTCCTTGCTATTTATTTACGGCGGAGGAGATCGTGCGTGCGGAAGTTACTGCGCACGATCTAGTAACGGGCGAGAGGTTACCACCCCACGATCGGTGGCACGATTCTCGTTGCGGCGTAACCACCGCACGATCGGCCACACGGGAGGCCACAGGAGGCCAACAGTCCAAGGGCGGCACACGCGATCGGGCGAGACCCGAGGAGACGTGCGCACGGTCAAGGGTGCACTTGAGTGCTTACGTGGGCACAGTGGCCGAGACGACCGACGTCGCACAGGTGGCACGCATGCCTGCGGCATGTCCATCCGTGCACGATGATCGAGGCGTTGGACAGAGATGCTCTGCCACGTAGCGGACCGATGACTCGGAGGAGCTAAGGGGTTTTCCCTGTACGTCGGAATGACCCGGCATAAGATGAGAAATTAAGTTGAGATACATGGTGTTTTCCGACATATGATTTTCGCCGGCATATGTTATGTCGGAGATCGGTTAAGGATGCTGGTTTTTCGGGTAAACCTGCCGTGGCCCTTCATCCGAGGCTGCAGGACCGCGCCAGCTTCGGGGACTAATGTCGGGGGGCAACCCCCGAATAGGGGCAAGATGCGATATAAGTGTTGACTCGGAATTGACCGGATCACTGGAACCGACATAACTGTACCGGCTGACTCGGAGCTGGCCGGGTCATGGCTAAACCGACATATGGTTATGTCGGATCACTAAAGTTATATGTCGGATCGTTCTTTGTTCTTCTTGTATGCAGGGAAGGCGAAACCGAGTTACAGGGAGTTCGGCATGCCTGTGCCGAATAAGGAAGTTTACTCGGACCAAGGTCAAGGCGCAGGTCTAGTCCTACAATCACGGGTCAGGACGCAGAGCCACTTGCACGATGGGACGAGGCCACTTGCCCAGTATGACTGACCTCCATGCCGCTGACCGAAGCGGTACCAGGGAGCAGTGCTCGGAGGAGACAGATGGNCCCGAATAGGGGCAGATGCCGATATAAGTGTTGACTCGGAATTGACCGGATCACTGGAACCGACATAACTGTACCGGCTGACTCGGAGCTGGCCGGGTCATGGCTAAACCGACATATGGTTATGTCGGATCACTAACGTTATATGTCGGATCGTTCTTTGTTCTTCTTGTATGCAGGGAAGGCGAAACCGAGTTACAGGGAGTTCGCATGCCTGTGCCGAATAAGGAAGTTTACTCGGACCATGGTCAAGGGGCAGGTCTTGTCCCTACAATCACGGGTCAGGACGCGAGCCACTTGCATGATGGGACGAGGCCACTTGACCAGAGTGACTGACCTCCATGCCGCTGACCGAAGCGGTACCAGGGAGCAGTGTCTCGGAGGAGACAGATGGGACGTGCCACGGCGCGGTGACGGAAGCGGTCAGAGGACCGGGCGTGGCTACAGTCCGGATTACGCCAGCACTGATGTCAGCCCTAACTTGTGCCCTGGGCTTCCCTTTATAAGGAGCACCAGGGGCTCCTCTTACACGGACGCCCGCATGCACGCTCAAACACTTGCTCGTTTCCTTAGTAACTAGAAAGAGAGCCAGAGAGCAGCGCCGAGACTCGGTAGGAGCTTGGAACCTGCTGTTCGTTGCATATAGCTCAAGGAGCAGCTTGTAATACCGTGGTAATCCAGTTATATCGATCATATAGGCAGGAGTAGGGGTGTTATCTCCTCACGAGAGCCCCGAACCTGGGTAAAATCGTGTGTGTGTGTGTGAGTTGTGCTCTTCGCTGTGCGTGTTCGTGTGCGCAAACCCTCCCCGGGTGCCTCCAGCGTCCATCGGCCCCACAAATCAAGCCATTTATGGCATCTGCCGTGACACCACCACGACAGTTGGCGCCCACCGTGGGGCCAGCAGCGGCGCTGGCTGGAGTTTACATCCGGACGGGCTCCATCATCGCGTCGGGTGAGCGTGTAGTCTGTGGCCTTGTCCACAGATTCGGCTCCCTCAACGTCATCTCCGACAACGCAGGCTGTTTCGGCAGCAGGCCACTGCCCCGGAACGGATGCCTCATCGACTTCGGCGCGCTCACGGTCTACGTCGCCACCGAGGTCCCTTGCAGGTTCCCCGAAAGGGTGCAGCTGGGAGCGGATCCACCCGCAGTCTGCGCAGCTCGCGGCCGGCGTACCGCTCGCCCCGCTAGTTGCGTGGAAGTCATGATGACCGCCCCGGGTGTCGGTGCCGGCAAAGCCGTGGCGGGCGAGGCTGACCCCGGCACCAGGTCGGCAAGAACGGGCGTCCGCCCTTGGAGAAACCGGAGAATCGTGCGGCACAGGCCAGTACATCCAGCGTGCCGGTGACGCCGAGTCCTCTTCAGGACGCCATTCAGAAGCTGGCAACGCCAGTCGCACCGGGTGCAGATGTTGCTCTGACTCAGGCGGAGTTGGAGCAGCAGCGCCAGGAGATACTCCGAGAAGCCCAGGAGGTGGCCCGAGTCAGGCAGGAGTTCGACATATCAATGCGTGAGTATAACTCGGCTCATGGTTTTACTCCGGCAGCAAACACAGTTAGTCGCATCGACGAGGTGCGTGCCCGAGGTAGAGACCTTAATGCAGAGATAGCTAGAGATGGTAGAGCTAGATCTGCTAGAACTGCTAGTCATGTGTCGGCCGAAAAGCCGAGATACAGCACGCCCGGAAAGAACCTTAGGGCGGCCGAGGCAGCCATAGCCGAGTTGGCCGGTTTAACCGGTGAAGCTCGCAATAGGCAGCAGGACCGAGTCAATGAGTTGGTGGCTGTCGCTAACCGACAGAACGAAGGCCTATCGCAAGGCTAACCCGGATGCGGGTGGATCTCGGTTCCTTCACTCGGATGGTGGAGCCGGAGGGGCGTCCAAGGGACAAGCCTCTTCGCCGTATGTCGGCAGGAGCAGGGGCCAGAGTGTGAACTCTGGCAAGAACAAGCAGATACAAGCGTACGATCCGGCCTATGCCGGAAAGAGAGTAGCCGAGCAGGGCAATGCCGGTCGGGGAAAGTCAGGACCCGCCCAGGGCAGGCAGGAAGAGAACCAAGTTATCCCGGCGAATCAAGGTCAGCCACCTCGGTATCCGGTACCCATTCCACCTCGTCGTCAAGCGGGTGCCGGGTATGTCGAGCCGGCCGCAGACCGATATGATGATGGTTACTCGGCCATGGAGCGGGCCGGGTACACAAGATACCGAGAATTGGCGTCTGAGGGTGCACTCGGCACAAGGCTGGGAACTCGCCAGTTGCCGGCACACGATGTCCGGAACAAGCTGGACAGAATCTATCTGTCTGAACTGCTGGAAGAGCAAGGCCCGCCGGGTCCCGCATGTTTTGGACCCCGGATCATGAAGCAGGCACCTGTGCCGAATTTCCAGTTGCCTCGGGGTGCCAAGACCTATGACGGCAGCACCAAGCCGGAGGACTGGCTGACAGATTATGTCACCGCTGTGCACATTGCCGGCGGAAGTCGCAGATGGGCGGTGCGGTATGTACCGCAAATGCTTGAAGGACCAGCCCGAATCTGGCTGAATAACCTGGAGGAGAATAGTATTGACTGCTGGCTTGACTTCTCTGATGCTTTTGTCAGTAACTTCTCCAGTACCTACAAGAGGCCGAATCGACCTCAGCAGCTGTCCATGTGTCGGCAGCGAGAAGACGAAACCGACCGGAATATCTTAACCCGGTGGAGCACGATCCGGAACTCCTGTGAAGGAGTGATTGAGTCACAAGCCATTGCCTGGTTTGCGCAAGGATGCCGACATGGCTCCATGCTGTGGCAGAGACTCCAGAGGGAGATGCCGGCCACCTTGGCCGAGACAATGTCAATTGCTGACAGTTATGCGCTTGGTGATCCGACACAGCCCTTACTGGCCCCGGTCGACAGAGACAGATCGGGTCGGCGAGGTGATCGCTCGGATTACCGAGGAAAGAGAAGGGAAGAGAGGCCGGATTACCGGTACGGGTCAGACCAGGTTGCTGCCATCGACCAAGATCAGACAGGTGCCGGCAGCAGCCAGAGGCAAAAGAATGACGGTCCAGCATGGGGCCAGAACTCGGAAGGAAGGAGGCCGTGGGACGGCGAAAAAAGACCATGGAATGGCGAGAGGAAGCCGTGGAACGGCGACAAGAGGCAGTGGGCTAGCCCCAGCGGGACGATGCCGAATGATCCCTGCAGCTATCACACCAAGCACCCCAGCAGACCGGCTCAGCACTCAAACCGGAACTGCAGCCGAAACAGGCGCCCGCAGGAGAACACCGGCCCGGCAACTCGACCCGCATCACTCACGGGTGCGAACGCTATCCCGGTGAACGCCCAGACAAGGCCTGAAGATGTCAACCAAGTGGCCAACATGGCCAACACCAACAACAACTCCAACTACCCCGGCAGCAACGCTGGCCCGAGTCGGCAAAATCAGTACCGAGAGGCTCACCAGAGTTACATGGTCTTTGTGACCGAGCCCAATGACAAGCAGAGTCAGCACAGGCGAGCGATGGAAGTAAATGCCGTTATGCCGGCAGTGCCGAAATTCATGTACTGGTCCGAGGATGAGATCAGCTGGAGCATCAGGGACCATCCAAGGGTCATGCCCAACCCAGGAGGTTATGCTCTAGTGGTGGATCCGACATTCGTCGGGCCCAGCATCAATGTCAGGTTTTCCCGGGTCCTCGTTGATAACGGGAGCAGCATCAACATCATGTACCGGGATACCATGGTGAAACTCGGCATAACCGAGAATATGATGCAGCCCAGCCGAACCACCTTTCACGGCATTGTGCCCGGTGTATCACATGCACCCATGGGCACGATTTGGGTTGATGTCGCCTTTGGTGACAAAAGCAACTGCCGGACTGAGAGTCTGCTGTTCGAGGTCGTGGATCTCGAGAGCCCGTATCATGCTTTACTCGGCAGACCGGCACTCGCCAAGTTCATGGCGTCTACTCATGTGGCGTACCTGAAGATGAAGCTTCCGGGTCCAAATGGTGTCATTACCATCTCGGGAGACTACAAGCGTTCCATGGAGTGCGCCTCAGCCGGGTCATCCCTGGCCGAATCACTGGTGATCGCCGCCGAGAAAAGGAGAATCCATGAGGTGGTGGCTTTGGCCCAGGCATCTCAACTCGGTATGCCGAGTGCGGCTAACCCGCAGCAATCTGCAACCTTCCAGGCGGCGAAGGAATCGAAGAAGGTCGGCATCGACGAGGCTAACCCGGAACGCTCCGTCATCATCGGTGCCGGGTTGGACAAGAAATAGGAAAGCGAGCTCATCAACTTCCTCCGTGAGAATCGGGATATCTTTGCATGGTCCAGTCAGGACTTGCTGGGTGTTCCGAGGGAGTTGGCTGAGCACTCTCTGCATGTCAGGCCAGATGCTAGGCCTGTGAAGCAACCGACTCGGCGTCTCGCCGAAGAAAGAAGGAAGGCGGTGGGTGACGAGTTAGCCAAGTTACTCGCGTCGAATGCCGTCGTGGAAGTGAAATACCCGGACTGGTTAGCTAACCCGGTCCTGGTAGAGAAAAAGAAGGAAGAACTGGATGCACCTACTGTCTGGCGCATGTGTATCGACTACACCCACCTGAACAAGGCTTGTCCGAAAGACCCGTTCCCGTTGCCTCGGATCGATCAGGTGATCGACTCCACGGCCGGATGTCAGTTGTTGTCTTTTGTGGATGCCTACTCTGGTTTTCACCAGATCCCGTTAAACCCGGATGATCAAATAAAAACTGCTTTTATCACCCCGTACGGGGCTTATTGCTATCGTGTTATGTGTTTTGGTTTGAGAAATGCCGGCGCTACGTATCAGCGCTGTATGCAGAAATGTTTGCATGATCAGATAGGAAAAAACGTGCAAGTATATGTCGACGACATAGTCATAAAAACAAAAGAAAAGCATACTCTGTTAGATGATCTCAGAGAAACATTCGCAAACTTGCGAAAATTCCGACTAAAACTTAATCCGGATAAATGTACATTCGGTGTGCCGGCAGGCAAATTACTCGGTTTCCTCGTGTCAAGCCGAGGTATCGAGGCAAATCCGACTAAGATCCGGGCAATAGAAAATATGAGGCTACCGAGATGCCTCCGAGATGTCCAAAAATTCACGGGTTGCCTGGCCTCCCTGAGTCGGTTTCTAGGTCGGTTGGGAGAAAGGGCTCTACCTTTGTACCAGCTAATGAAAAAATCTGATAGATTTAGCTGGACTCCGCAAGCGGACTCGGCATTCCATGAGTTGAAAAAGGTGTTGGCCACTGCGCCGATACTGGCTTCGCCGTTACCAAGAGAGCCCATGTTGCTTTACATCGCAGCCACCAATCGTGTGGTCAGTGTCGTTGTGGTAGTAGAAAGAGAAGAAGGGGGAACCACCGTGCAGAGGCCGGTGTATTACCTGAGTGAGGTGCTCTCCACCTCAAAACAAAATTATCCACACTACCAGAAGATGACCTATGGTGTGTACCTGGCGGCCAAGAAATTGAAGCATTACTTCCAGGAGCACCCGATAACCGTGGTGAGTGCAGCTCCTATCTCGGAAATCATCGGCAACCGAGACGCAAGTGGCCGAGTAGCCAAGTGGGCTATCGAGTTGGCGGCATATGCGCCGCAATACGCGAGAAGAGATACCATCAAGTCTCAAGCAGTGGCCGAGTTTCTTGTGGACTGGGCCGAGATGGAATATGAACCATCTCTGCCGGATCCCAATTACTGGAGGATGCACTTTGACGGGTCCAAGGTAAAAGAAGGCCTGGGTGCCGGCGTGGTTCTCACCTCACCAAAGCGAGACCAGTTGAAATATGTGCTGCAAGTTCATTTCGCGGCATCCAACAATGTAGCCGAGTATGAGGCATTGATCCACGGACTCAAGGTGGCCAAGGAAATCGGGATTCGCCGAATAATCTGTTATGGTGACTCGGATTTGGTGATTCAGCAGACCTCGGGCAACTGGGACGCCCTGGATGCCAACATGGCGGCATACCGGTTCCACGTCCAAAAGATCTCGGGGTTCTTTGATGGCTGCGAGTTCAATCACATCCGGCGGACCGAGAATGAAAGTGCAGACATGCTGTCCAAGATTGGATCATACCGACAGGCCATTCCACCCGGAGTGTCTCTGGAGCATCTTCACAAGCCATCAATTAAGCCTTCACCCGAGTCAGACTCAATATTCATCCCGGGTAATCCAGAATCCGATGTCGTCCCGATGGACGTTGACGTCGGGAGCAAGCCGCTGAACCCGGGGACTGCGCCGCAGGACTCGGGGACTGCTCTGCAGGACCCGGGGACTCCCATGGATGTCTCGTGTGTTATGTCGGACTCAAGAGCAGAGTTGGAAAATTGGAAAGCTGCTTGGCGGAACTCGGGAATCCTTTGGGAAGACTCGGGGACTCGTCAGCCTATGTCGGGTGTCGTTATGTCGGTTGAAGTCATGGAGGTCGATGAGCCTGAACTCGGAACTCGTCCGGTACCGACATGGGCCCAACCCATCATGACATTTATGTTGGATGGCACCTTACCGAGTGATGAGATCTCGGCCAGGCAGATACAGAGACGGTCCAAGTCTTTCACCATCATCAACCGAGAGTTATACAAGAGAAGTGTGACCACCGTTCTCCAGCGGTGTGTCGAACCAGAAGAAGGAGAAAAGATCCTCCGAGATATCCATCAGGGAGAGTGCGGTCATCACGCTTCTTCCCGAGCCATTGTGGCCAAAGCATTCCGATATGGGTTTTACTGGCCGAGTGCTCTGCAGCAGGCAGAGGACATAGTCCGGAAGTGTGAAGGATGTCAGAGATTCGCAAACAAGATTCACATGCCGGCCTCGGCACTCAAAACTATTCCCATCACTTGGCCATTTGCAGTGTGGTGTTTGGACATGGTGGGACCGTTCAAGCCAGCCCGAGGTAACATGACTCACATCCTGGTGATGGTGGACAAGTTCACCAAGTGGATCGAGGTGAAACCAATAAGAAAGTGTGATGGCCGTACAGCTGTGTCGTTCTTAAAGGATATCATCCTGAGATATGGGCACCCACACAGCATCATCACTGATAACGGCACAAATTTCGCCGAGGGAGACTTTGCTCGGTTTTGCCAAGAAAAGAGAATCCGACTCGACCTGGCGTCGGTCGCCCATCCGCAATCGAATGGGCAAGTGGAAAGATCAAACGCTCTGGTCTTATCCGGTATAAAACCCCGGCTAATCGAGCCACTGTTACGTGCTCCGGGGTGTTGGCTGGATGAGATCCCGGCAGTACTGTGGAGTCTACGGACTACACCGAATCGCTCGACCGGCTATACGCCATTCTTCCTGGTCTACGGAGCAGAGGCAGTTCTGCCAACCGACATAGAGCACGACTCGCCGAGAGTTGCTTTATATACCGAGTCAGAGGCAAGAGAGGCCCGAGAGAACGATGTCGACTTGCTCGAGGAAGCACGAGAGTTGGCATTGTCCAAGTCAGCGATATATCAGCAAAATCTCCGACGTTACCACAGTCGGAAAGTGAATCCTCGCAAGTTCCGAGAAGGAGACCTCGTGCTTAGGCTTGTGCAGCGTACGGCCGGGATGCACAAGCTATCACCTCCGTGGGAGGGACCGTTTATCGTGAGCAAAGCTTTGAACAATGATGCCTACTATCTTATAGATGCTCAGAAACAGGTGAAGAACAAGATGGATCGATCCGGGGAGGAGACCAAACGCCCTTGGAATGTAGCTCTTCTCCGCCCCTTCTACTCTTAAGGACCTACTGTATGTATCTCGAAACTAAGAAATGAAATGTCGGCACCCCGAGAAGTGACTCGGGGACTGCCTTGTTGAACAAATCTGTGTTTTATCCTTGTATTTATTTCCTTATGTCGGATGGCTCTAAAAACCGTATCACCATGTTTGTAAGTATTGTGTGCTGTGTTCTTGTGATCTTGTGACTCGACTGCCTGACACCGAAAAAGGTAGGCAAGAGCAAAGGTTACTCGGTGCAGTAAACAAGAAAACCGACTCGGGGACTCGGTCCAGGAGCGATTCGGTTTCCTTTTAATATCTTTATGTCGGATGGCCTTGGCTATTTTCCCAAGTTTCTAAGTACTGTATGCTGTACAACGGTCGTTTTGTGACTCGACTGCCTGACACCAAAAATGGTAGGCAAGAGCAGAGATGGCAGAAGTATAGTAAACAAGAAATTGAACTCGGGGACTCGGTTCAATGTGATCCGGCATACGGCTAAACTTGTTAAAACTTGCAAAGTAAAAAAGGTCAAGTAGCAACCATAAAAAGTGCAAGGTATATATTACATCTGCACCCGGCATTCCGGGGATTTGACAAGTCGAGTTTTTCTAAAAAGTTCAGGCAGCAGCATCCGAGGTTTTTTGTGCAGAAGGAGAGGCTGGAGTCTCGGTTGCGGTTTCCTCGGCGGTGGACCCGGTAGCAGTGCCGGTGGCTGACTCGGGCGGAGCGTCGGCTGCGATCTCTTCGTCGACGGCCTCGTCTTCGTCCTCTCCTTCGTCTCCCTCATCCGGGATTTCCTCGGATTGGGGAACCCGGTCGCCAGCGACAAAGGAGTGCACCGGGGCATACTGGATAAGCGCATGGGCAAATTCCTGGCGACGCCGAATGAAATCCGGGTCAGTGAGCCACTTTGACCCGTCGCGCAGAGTCTGGAGCTTGTCGAGATCGAGCCCTTCGTACCAAGATAGCACGTACATCATCGCTTCATCCGCTCCGACTCGGGCGGCGGACGAACGCCAATCGTCGAGTCTTGCCTCGGAAGCCAGCAGGCACTTGGCCAGTTCATCTACAACTGCAGGGGCTTCACTCCCGGGCCAGAGGACGTTGTAAGCTCGGATTGCGGCGGTGAGGAGGTTCATCCCGATAGCCCTCATGGGAACCAAGCGAGCCTTCAGCGCCGCCAAGTGGGCATCCATATCCCAGTCGGCCGAGATAGGGCCCCCTTGGATCTTCTCGAACCGTTGCTCGGCAGCGCCCTTGTCCGCGGCAGCCTTGGTATGGGGGAAGCGCTCTGAGTAAGGAATGGCTAACGCCAGAACGTGTTATTTGAGATGAAGAAAGATGAAAGAAGGAATGAAGGCAGAGGGGAAGAGAGCTTACTGTCCATCTCGGAGTTTATCTTGGAGATGTTCACCAGCCACTGTGCGATCTTGGCTTGCAGAGTTTGAAGCTCGCTCCTGGCCGAGGTAGCCTCAGACTTAGATTCGGCAAGCGACTCCTGGAGTTTCCGGGTTTCCTCGACTCGGAGCCGCTTTTCCTCGGTAGCGCTCTTCTCCGACTCGGCGGCCTGACTCCGAGTTAGCTCCAGTTCGGCCTTCAGCCGGGATATCTCCTCCTGATTTTTCTGCAGCTCGGCCTGGTGAGCAAGCTCGCGCTCCTTATGTGCGGCTGTGCCGAGGTAGCAAGTGTTAGAAGGAGCAGACTGAAGCAAGTGTAAATTGAAAGGGCAAAGTATGGCTTACACTCGGTTTCCGAGATCCGTTTCTCCAGGCCTTCAACCTTGAGCGCCGAGTCAGCTATTTGGTCCAGCTTGGCTCGCAGCAACTTATGCTTATCAGAGAGGCTTTTGTGGGCCAGCAGAAGTTTGCGGTGCACCTGCGTGCGCTTGGTCATGCAGATCTGAAAGGAAGAAATATTAATGTTATTGATAAAGATTCAGCCCGAGTTATCTTTACTCAGCCGAGTTTCAGTCACTCGACCCGAATCTCGGGGACTGGGGATGGATAACATATGAATTAAAGAAGGACAAACCGAGTTATATTTACTCGGCGTAGCTTACCGCGGCTGCTTGGTCGGCGGCGAAAAGGGCAGACTTTACTGCGGCCATCTTTTGGCCAACCAGACTCGGACTCGCCGAATGTTCTGAGAGGATTTGGCTCGCGGGTGGCCTCGAGCTCACTTCGCCCATGTCGGCGGCGTTCCACTCCGTGTTATAGTGCTCGAGGGAGCCAAGGCTTTTGCCGCTGTCGGTTCGCACCGGGGCGTGCACCCAGTCAGTGGTATAAGTGCTGGTTAATAAAACTGGGGGTGTCCCGCGGCTCGCCGGCACCACCAGCTGTCGCTCCGGGTTAGCCGACACCGTCGTCACCAGTGCCTTTCCGGTTGTTTCCCCGGTTGCTGGAACTGGAGCCTTGGATGTTGGTGGCCGTGGCTGCGGTTGTGCCGGTGCCGGCGTTGGCTTGGCCGTCGCTTGTGTCGGTGGATGTGTCGGCTTGGCCAAGGATGTCGATGCGGATTTCGACTTAGACGGCGATGGCCGTGGTGGTTGTGTCGGAGCGGGCTGTTGTTGTTGCTGTTGTTGTTGCTGTTGTGTCGGTTGCTGTTGATGTTGCTGCTGTTGCTGTTGTGGCTGTTGCTGTGGCTGTTGCTGTTGCTGCTGCTGCTGTTGCTGTTGCTGCTGCTGTTGCTGTTGCTGCGGCTGTGGCTGTTGCGGTTGTGGCGGCTCTTGCTGCGGCTGACTCGGTTGGGCCGAATCTTCCGCCGCAGTCTTCTCTGTCTCGGAGCCCGACGTGCTGGCCCCGAGATTCGTGGATGTGTCGGTCGTTACCGACTCGGCTTCTCTGGCCCCGGATCCCGGAGCAGTTGGAGGCGCTACCGGGCTGGTCCGTGGCGGACTCGGCAGCCTCGTGTCGTCCGGCCGAGGTGGAGTCGGAGTCCTGACAGGATCCGAGTCAGTGGGCTCGGTTGGAATCTCCAGAGGAGCGGAGCTGCAAGGCAAAGAAGTAAAAGGTATCGTCAGAAGGAGGAAACGGTAGCTAAGCATATAAGGCTATGCCGGCAAAAAGGAGTCTTACCCCTTAGTGACTGGGCGCTCGCGGCGCTTCGCCGTAGGCTTGTTCCCCGCAGTCTTTACCCGCCGCTGCTTCTTCGCGGGAGCGCCGGATGTCCCGGCACCGGCGGTTGCTGCTGCTGGGCGTTTCCGAACTGCGCCCTTGGATCCCACGGCGAGGGGCGCCACCTCGAGCACCTGGTCGTCCGCGTCAGCTGGGGGCGAGCACACCGGGTAAGCAGACGAAATCGGGAGAGGATCATGTACCTCTAGCATTTGACAGTCGTCATCATCATCATCTGACCATTCTCGGACGCGAGCCTTACCGGTGACAGGAACTGTGCCGACATCAGGGATCGGCATGTTGTCGTCGTTATCCGGGTCCACCGAGTCAGCTTCGACTCGGTCTGGACCCCATTTGGCAGCCGGATCCCGTCCATCCTCCCTCTGTTGCCGCTCGAACCTCTGAACAATGGAAACGGAGAAAGATTAAGGCCGAGTATAAAAAGGGAACCGACTTAAGAATTTATGTCGGTGGGAAAGTTACGTCGGTGCAAGTTATTTACCTGGGGCGGAGGGTTGTTCCGGCTGTGAGGTTCTACTCCCCACTCCCACTCCTCCGACATCCTCGTCCGAGCTATGGCCTTGACCCGCTGCCGGATCTGGGCCTTGGTCAGCTCGACCGTGCTTGTCCGAGTCGGGTCAAGAGGGCCACTCATGTGGCAGATCTTGTGGACTCGGCGCTGAAGGGGTGAGACTCGGCGGCTTATGAATGTCGCCAACAGATCATCGGCAGTTAACCCTTCAGCTCGGAGCTGTCCCACGACTTCGTGGATCTGGTTGACCTCGGTCTCTTGGTCGGTCGGATTGTATCCCCAGTTGAGTTGCCTTGTGGGGGGGCCGATGACGAAATCCGGCAGGTTGATCTTGTCGACGTCGGTCGAGTTCTTCACGTAGAAGAAGGAGCGCTGCCACTTCCGGCATGACTCCAGGCCGTTGATTCGGGGGAAGATTGAGTTGCGCCGAGGTGTGACGGTGGCGGCCCCGCACTGGGTCATCATCTTGGGAGCGTCCGGGTCGGCCGGATTCGGAATGACCTGCTTCCGGAATCCGAAATATTTGGACCACGCGCGGACGCTGGCCTTGAGACCGAGATAACCCTCGGTGAAGGAAGCGAAGGAGGATAAGGTGGTGATGGCGTTGGCCGGTAAGTGGTGAGGCTTGGAGACCGAAACTGTCGAGGAAGTTCCGGAAAAATACACTGGCGGGTAGTCCGAATCCCCGCTCAAAGTGCGCGACGAAGACGACTCGTTCGCCCTCCTGGAGACTCGGCGTGGTCTCGGTGCCGGGCATTCGGCACTCCACCCCGGGCGGGATCCGTCGAGTCCGGACTAGCCAATCTATCTCGGCTCGTCCGACATCGGAACCTTCCCACGAGGCCCGAGTGGATCCCTCCACTGTAGTCTCTTCGACCGAGTCGATCACCTCGAGGGCAGCGTCGTCCGACATCTTGATGAAAGGCTACCGAGGTCTGCAAACAGATTCACCGGCGGTGAGCAAGATGTGCCATAATGCAAACGGAAAGAAAAGAGGAAAATATGCGAAAGGGCGAACAAATGCTAGATCTAAAGGAGAGGAAGAGAGGAAGGAAAGAAGTGCCGTGGCGGCTAACCCGCCGGCGGCGCACCGCGACCGCGGCCGCAAAGTCACCGGCGGCGCGCGATGCGTCGCCGCGGTGAAGAACAAAAGAAGAACAGGACGAAGAAATAGAGGAAGAAGAAGGAGAGAGAGAAAAGGAAGAACGTACCGTTGTGATGTGCTGATACAGCGGCGGCGAAGGATGCAACTGCGGCGTCCTGCGCGTCGTGCGGCGGCGGCTCGCCGGCGTGCGTGAATCTGTGCGGGGGCGACGGGCTCTGTGCTCAGAGTGCGCCGGAGAGCGGGAAGAACAAGGAGGCAAGAAAGAGGATGAATGGGCGCGTAGGGGAGAACCATACCCCTCCTTGCTATTTAAGGGCGGCGGAGGAGATCGTGCGTGCGGAAGTTACTGCGCACGATTTCGTAACGGGCGAGGGGTTACCACCCCACGATCTGCGGCACGATTCCCGATGCGGTTTAACCGCCGCACGATCGGCCACACGGGAGGCCACAGGAGGCCAACGGTCCGGGGCCGATACACGCGATCGGGCGAGACCCGAGGAGACGCACGCGCGGTCAAAGCTGTACTCAAGTGCTTACGTGGGCACAGTGGCCAAGACGACCGACGTCGCACAGGTGGCACGCATGCCTGTGGCACGTCTATCCGTGCACGGTGACCGAGGCGTCGGGCAGAGATGCTCTGCCACGTAAGGAACCGACGACTCGGAGGAGTCATATGGTTTTGTCCCGTAAGTCGGAATGATCCGACACAAGATGAGATATCAGTTTGGGATACATGGTGTTTTCCGACATACGAGTGTCGCCGGCATATGTTATGTCGGAGATTACCTAAGGATGTTGATTTCGGGGTAAACCTGCCGTGGCCCTCCAGCCGAGGCTGCAGGACCGCGCCAGCTTCGGGGACTAATGTCGGGGGGCAACCCCCGAATAGGGGCAAGATGCCGATATAAGTGTTGACTCGGAATTGACCGGATCACTGGAACCGACATAACTGTACCGGCTGACTCGGAGCTGGCCGGGTCATGGCTAAACCGACATATGGTTATGTCGGATCACTAACGTTATATGTCGGATCGTTCTTTGTTCTTCTTGTATGCAGGGAAGGCGAAACCGAGTTACAGGGAGTTCGGCATGCCTGTGCCGAATAAGGAAGTTTACTCGGACCAAGGTCAAGGCGCAGGTCTAGTCCCTACAATCACGGGTCAGGACGCAGAGCCACTTGCACGATGGGACGAGGCCACTTGCCCAGTATGACTGACCTCCATGCCGCTGACCGAAGCGGTACCAGGGAGCAGTGTCTCGGAGGAGACAGATGGGACGTGCCACGGCGCGGTGACGGAAGCGGTCAGAGGACCGGGCGTGGCTACAGTCCGGATTACGCCAGCACTGATGTCAGCCCTAACTTGTGCCCTGGGCTTCCCTTTATAAGGAGCACCAGGGGCTCCTCTTACACGGACGCCCGCATGCACGCTCAAACACTTGCTCGTTTCCTTAGTAACTAGAAAGAGAGCCAGAGAGCAGCGCCGAGACTCGGTAGGAGCTTGGAACTTGCTGTTCGTTGCATATAGCTCAAGGAGCAGCTTGTAATACCGTGGTAATCCAGTTATATCGATCATATAGGCAGGAGTAGGGGTGTTATCTCCTCACGAGAGCCCCGAACCTGGGTAAAATCGTGTGTGTGTGTGTGAGTTGTGCTCTTCGCGTGCGTGTTCGTGTGCGCAAACCCTCCCCGGGTGCCTCCAGCGTCCATCGGCCCCACAAATCAAGCCATTTATGGCATCTGCCGTGACACCACCACGACACATTTATTCGTCTTGTACGTAGTATACATAGCGGAAAATGTTATAAAAACAGTTTGACGAAAAAACAACAAAAATGCTGTCACCTATATAAATTGATTTTGAAATCGTTAACTATTAGTAAGATTTTTTTTTTGAGACATCCCAGATTAAGATGTGATGTAGGGGGTTGGCCTGATCTTCACGGATTTGAGGGGAAAACAGGATGAACACGAAGAACACGGAGGTGGAAACGAAGAACACGAGGGGAAAAGGGCAAATTCGTGGGGGATAACTCGCGAAGCCTACGAGGGAGAATCACCCGGCAACAAACCCCCAACGGAGCAGCCTCCGGATCCCAAAACCCAAGTCAACAACACGCTTAATGAAACCGATTTCTCTTACCGGCCGGTCCACCGATCCAATAGAATCACCGCAGTGAAAGATTGGTTTGCACTACTAGAGACACCTAAGTGAAAGAGTAGCTACAATAAGAGATTCATCATCCTCCTCGGAGGAACCCATCACGGGAAGGAGCAACGCTCAACTCTAGTTCATTCTTCTCTACCTCAAATGGGAAAGGGGGAAAGCTATTTATAGTTTAGTACAAAAAGGGGCTGAAAGGTGGGGGTCCGGCCTGGGGGCCGGCCTGGGCCGGCCTAGAGGCTGGCGGCGTCTGGAGGGGGCCCGGCCTGGTGGCCGGCCTGGGCCGGCCTGGAGGCCGGCGTCGTCTGGAGGGGTGCCGGCCTGGGGGCCGGCCTGGGCCGGCTGGGAGGCCGGCTGGGAGGCCGGCCGGCTCTGGTGGGGTGCCGGCCTGGGGGCCGGCCTAGGCCGGGCTGGAGGCCGGCCTGCCTGTCTTCGCCTCCTTCTTCCTCTCCTTGTCCATGACGCTTCCTTCTCCTCATCCACGCGTATGCCTTAGTTGATTGGAGTCCATGGAGTTCCTTGCCACCCTTTGGAGTCCTTGCTGACTTGTCGTACGTTGGAGTGCTTGACATGGTGTTGTCGTTGGGTTGGCCTACATCAAGATGGAACTGAAATCATTAAAACTGAGCCAAATGAACCATGTACTCTCTGCGGATCAACCTGAGATCCTCCATGAGTAGTAGTAGCAGCGGATCATGGAAGCTACCAGCAACAGAGGAACTTCCACCAATGTGCACCGGAGATGCCACAAAGAGTGGAGTTTCGATCCGAGGGAGACAGAAGAAGGACCCGGATTTGGGTCGAGAAGGCTCGTTCATCCACGAGTATTCTAGAGGCAGCCAATGCCATCGAGAACGATTGATTGGAGCCAGGGAGCGTTGCGATCGTCCGAACTAGCTAGTCCGAGGTAGTAAGTAGATAGGTCAGGTGCTCCTCAGTGCGGTCATCTCAACCAGATGAAAAAGGACATCATAGGTAGGTAGGCACAGGTGCTCCTATGTCCTATCGTAGAATAATCCAATGTCTCACACTGGTTGACTAGTGTGGTTGGAAAACAGAGACGTCCAAGTTCCACCACTCCTTCAGTTTCATATAATATAAGATGTTTTACTCATTTTTCACATCCACGTGTATACACATGTAATCTAGACATGTTTTATTATATATGTCCACTCATTTTAGTTTGAATGTAGACAATATGTGAAACGTCTAAAACATCTTATATTCAAAGGGAGTACTTGGACAAGATGCGATGCACTTTGGACTTGTTTTTTTCACAATGTGTTTGGTGCCACGAGTTTGCGCCGCAAGATGACAATATTTTCATCATGGTGAGTTTATGAGGTGCTAAACACTGCATTAGAGGCTTTTATGTTCTTCTTGTAAGAACAAAAAAAAACTTATGATATCATCGTCATCTTCCGGCCCGAAACATGTTTATCTAGAAACAATATCTTTTAACGAGGCAACGGATTTATCAATTTTATTGATTAAGAAGAAGTCGATAGAACAAATTTGTTGGACAAGCTCTATAACCTGGAACAAAAGCTTGCTTGCCACCGGCGCCAACCTTTTTATGAACAAGGGAAGGGGCACGAAGGACCCCGTAATAGCATTAAAATGTGTGGTGGGTATACAGAATAAACAAAATATATTGCAACCCTCTATTCTACACAAATGACCCTACAAAAAAAATAAGAAAGACATGATTTGGTCCTTCTTCTCCGTCGATCGATCTTACGACGAAGCTTCAGATCATTGTCACCCGCACCTTCGCTGGGGAAATCACCACTTCAGAGAACTTTATGGTGTTAGTTAACTAATCAAAATGACTATATCTTATATTTCTAGTGTCTATATTTCTAAATTAGTCTGTCTATATTGAACTCGAAATTTCTAGAAATACGGCTGGTGTTAGTTAACTAATCAAATCAAGATTATTGTATTTGCACGTGCTTGTCACGCACATTGTTTGGTCAGTCACTGTCTGTCATCATCTCCCCTCTTCTTCTTCCTCCATCTGTCGCTATGCTTCTCATGACCTGGCTGGCCATGTCTCCCAATTCATTTTATATTTCATACGGAGTAGAGTATATATTTAACAGATTCGGATGGACTATTTCTTCTGCTGCTCCAACAAGATCTCTCACGCTGCTGATGCAAACCCGCATCGATCCCCACTGCGACTCGGATCTGATCAGAATATCCACCTGATCGCGCACTACCTGCTCGGCGCAATTCCGAACCCAGCAGCCGGCGTCGGGCCGTTGACCGCCGCCGCATGTCGCTGGCGTGCGGCCTGCCGCTGCTGGAGTGCGTCTACTGCCTGGGCTGCGCGCGCTGGGCGGCCAAGCGCTGCCTCCACACCGGCGACCGCGACAGCGCCACCTGGGGCCACGCCGCCGCCGCCGACTTCGCCCCCGTCCCCCGCATGTGCCGCATCATCATGGCCAACTACGACGACCCCTCCACCTCCTCCGCCGTCGACCCGGCCAACATCGTCCGCCGCCGCACCTACGCCGACACGCGGGGCCGGGTCACGCCCTACCTCGTCTACCTCGACCACGCGCACGCCGACATCGTGCTGGCCCTCCGGGGCCTCAACCTGGGCCGCGAGTCCGACTACGCGCTGCTCCTCGACAACCGCCTCGGCAAGCGCCGCTTCGACGGCGGCTACGTCCACAACGGCCTCCTCCGCGCCGCCGGCTGGGTGCTCGACAGGGAGTGCGACCTGCTCCGGGACCTCCTGGACCGGTACCCGGGCTACACGCTCACCTTCACGGGACACTCCCTCGGGGCCGGCGTCGCCGCCATGCTCGCCATGGTCGTCGTGCTCAACCTCGACAAGCTCGGGGTCGTCGAGAGGGGCAGGACCAGGTGCTACGCCCTGGCCCCCGCCAGGTGCATGTCCCTCAACCTCGCCGTCAGATACGCCGACGTCATCAACTCTGTCGTGCTACAGGTGAGTGAGAACCACACTCTGCTCCTGCAACTGAATTTTGCAATGTGCTAGTGCTGTCAGACATCACATTTGTTCTCTTCTACTTCTGAGATAACTATTGATGTGTTTGTGCATAGAAAGTATATGGATAGGCTGAAACTAATATGCTCTTTGTTATTGACAGGATGATTTCTTGCCTCGGACGGCTACTCCTTTAGAAGATATCTTCAAGTCCATTCTCTGGTATGGACACGCCACAAAGTGCTCTTCGTTTGCTTTGTCATACTATATCAGTATATTTCTTGATTGATATCTTATCATGTCTAGTCCTAACTATCCCTTTTACTTCAGTCAAGCATTAATAAGCCAATGATAGACCATAGCTATATCAAGTAAAACTACTCCCTCTGTACTAAATCTGCATCAATTAATTTAGAACGGAGGGAGTAGGTGTTAGCATGTCCAAACTATTCCTTTTAGTTCAGTCAAACGTTAATAAACCAATGACAGACCATAGCTGTATCACGTAAAAACTTGGTGTTAGCATGTCCAAACTATTCCTTTTGGTTCAGTGAAAGATTAATAAGCAATGACGGGCCATAGCTATATCAAGTAAAAACTAGGTGTTAGCATGTCCTAACTATCCCTTCTACTTTAGTCAAACATTAATAAGCCAATGACAGACCATTACTATATCAAGTAAAAACTAGGTGTTCAGCATGTCCTAACTATCCCCTTTACTTCAGTCAAACATTAATAAGCCAATGACAGACCGTAGCTATATCAAGTAAGAATTGGGTGTTGGTATGTGATGTACTCATTTGTCAATTGATTCTTGAGCTAGCCACATCTGCTTATTCTAGGACTTCAAAGTAACACATTAACTGTACCTCTACGAATGTGAACTGCCTGCTACCATATAAGGCATTAGCCTTATTATCTGAACAAAATAGAGTTAATTTCCGGTTTATGTTTACTGTACTAGCTATGTTATGATATCAAGTATGTTGAATGCAATGTGATTATTTTCTTCCAGCTTTATGGGTTGAAGCAATTTTTAAATTGGAACATCTTCTCTTCTTGGGCAGTCTGCCATGTCTCCTATTTTTGAGATGTTTGAAGGACACCTGCATACCTGAAGATGCTCTGTTGAAAGATCCAAGGAGGCTCTATGCACCAGGTCGGATATATCACATTGTGGAAAGGAAAAGTTTCAGGTGCTTTTTTTTCTTAATTGTTGATCTAGAAAATTACTTGGAAGGATCTGAGATATAAGATTGTTGCAGAATAGCACTAAATAACAGTCCTTCTATCCTATGCATCATCTTAGTGTTAAAAAGGTTAATGGGTAATGGCAGAGGTTCTCACAAATTTCAGAAGTAGAGAGAATATTATGCTAATGGTGTCAAGTATTCGTCTGTATCCCCTGCCCCCTGGTATCCTATGAGTACCTTCACAATAACATCTGCCCATTGATGTTGAAAGAACATAGTTCACCCATTACAGAGGCTGTTGATGACACAGCTCATAGTATTGTCTAATAATGCCTACAACTATTTAACATGCTGCTGCTTTCTTCAGATTTCTTCTTAGTCAGATTTCTACTTATTTGATAATGGAGATGTCATGTGGGAAATATTGTAATAAACGAACTTCGTTGGTGAAATGCATGCAGGTGTGGAAGATATCCACCGGTGGTCAAAACAGCTGTGCCGGTGGATGGTCGATTTGAGCATGTAGTTCTTTCCTGCAACGCAACAATGGATCACGCCATTATTTGGATCGAGCGGGAAGGCCAAAAAGCTTTGGATGTAAGTCTTGTGCTTCTGCGTAAAACAAAATTATGTTGTGTCGCTGTTTCATAAAGGAAAACAAAATTAAAATTCTGTTATACCAAAGTAATTGTAGTGTCTATGTTCCGCAACTTACCCATATGCAATCTAGCACTTGCTGTTTCAAGCAGTGCATGCCATCTAGAGTATAACACCTCATGCCGTGAACTGGGCACTGTATTCAAGCTTCGCGGAGTATTTGTAGAGTGTAGATATGTCAAATTGTAAGGTTTGCTGAAGCATCTAAGCAGGTGTAGAAATCCTGTTCAAAGTTGAGATACAGGCGGTACACATCAAGCGGTGTCTTTGTATTCATTTCTTGAAATGCTCATATCCCCGTGCACATGAACAGCTGATGTTGGAGAAGGAGAACGCGATGTCGGTGCCGTCAGACCAGCAAATGGAGCGGGACGAGACGGTGCAGAGGGAGCACGTAGAGGAGCACAAGGCGGCGCTGCGCAGGGCTGCCACGCTGTCGGTGTCAGGCATGGCCTCGACATACGGTACATTTGGTGGGCCCGAGAGGAGCGAGAGCTTCCCGTTGTCAGGGTCAAGGCAGCCGAGGGTGAGCTGGGATGACCTGATAGATCAGGTGTTCGACAAGGACGAGGATGGCCAGATCGTGCTGCGAAGCCCCTCACCTCCTTCCTGATGCAAACCTTGTACAGTTTCTTCTTCTTTTCTTTTTTTTGGCCTAAACATGTTGTGTTGTAAATTCGTTTGATAGAATGTTGCCTCCTATATGTTCACCATAGTAAAAAAAATCTTGGAAATTTATTATCTTTACTTGCATGTTGCATCTCCTTGTGGTACAAATGTAGTGTTAAGAATTCTAGTATACTGTGATAAGTGTTATCCGGAAAAGTCTAAAAAGCCATTAATACTCAGAAAGGAAAGGGGATTTCGAATCAAAATTTCGTAACATATAACATCTTGACAACACAAGAAATTTGTGAACAATTAAACCCCTAGTTGGCATTCATCTATCTCATTAAAAATACATCACACACATATCAGTAACAAAAATTATGCTGCTTATGCGCGGCATCGGTGGAGAGAAAAGCATCATCGACAACATTGGCATGTAAGTGTGAGCCATTTGGCAAAACCAACCGATCCTTATGCATGATAACTACTATATGCAAAAATATGATTTACATCATGGAGCAACGTTGTTCAGTTCAGTAGCTCAAATATCAGCCGATAATGGTGCCTATCGTAGACAAAACTGAATGACCCATACGGCCTGACACAATTAGAATGTGGCTTGTATATATGTATGTAACACGCTATCAATCTATGCCTGCAAGTCGAGAACTGCTTCACCTGCAAAGAACATCAAAAGAAATAATTAATAGGCGGGCATTCTGGAGGTAACGTGGGACGCCACTTTCTGTGCTAATCTTACCATGCATCCTCTTGACGAAACGCTCGAACTCCATAAAGTTGGGTCTCTCAAAGAGGACACTGCATAGCCTCAGGTAGGTGAATCCAAACAGATGACGCCCATCTGGATCGTTCCGTGGCTTGGCGTTCTCTAAAGTTTTGTTGAAGCCGTCTCTGTCGTAGCAAGGCAGAGCATTCTCACTGGCCACTTGTATCCCAGCGTCCCATGCAGAATTTAGCACCTGAAAACAACATATCCAACAGATCAAAGACCAATATACCATCAAAGATAGCTGTACATATGTGAACAGCAGAATTAGCTGTACTACACTGGTTGCTCAGCCAAATTCAAGTTATTTGTATTGCTGTCAGAGGTGTTTGCTTAACAGAGAATGCCTTAGCACTCTAAGCTGCCGCTAAGAAAATGTGAAACAGAATGATAAGAATGACTATAATTGTAGACTGTCCCGTACCTGCCATACCAGGCCCTCTGGATCTGCCAAGGCCTCAGGGAATACCTCATGCTGATCCATAGTGCGCAGTTCAACGCACGTAAAGTTCAAAGCCGCACCATGTTTCTTCAATACTTGAGCGATTGGAGCATAGCCATCACGGTTGCATGGGTTATAAAACCCAGCAGTCAGTTCAGCGGCATGACTAGCAGTTTTGTACCACCAGTGTATGCCTGACACCTGTTCATGTCATAAGAGTGAATCTTGATGTCCAATCGTTTACTTTACTTTGTAAGAAAATGAGAGAATACAGGTTTAGCTCAACATTACGAAGACCAACATCCCGAAACAGGAACAAATGACCCCCAATACAGCCTTCAAAAATACTGGGAACAGGTACACATATACTCTGTGAGCTCACGACTATAACTGACCTTGACAGCAATAGCCGAACCTTCAAAAGCCAACCTGGCTAGCATCAGTACGCGGTCTGCATGATCCAGCAACACCTGGGAGTACCAGTTGAGGAAAAAACGGCCGTAATAGCTATCATAGTCTCCTCCATCACAAAAAAAACCAGTGTTGTTTGGTTCAGAATTATAATGGCCTGCATTGTCCGGTGATCTTGCCCATATGTTGTGTCCTCGTGCTTCTGCAGCCCTCCTCAGATTTTTCTGCAAGTACCTGTCATAGCACTGGAGCAAAAATATACATCCTCAATGAACCCTCTTGTATTATAAGAAACTTGATGAGTTATACACAACATAACATGGATTGGCAGTGCCAACATATCTATAAGTAGATACTGAACCCGGAAGGTTAAAGAGTGGAGATGAAGCTGTACCTGAAACTCTCCAATGCCAGGGTATTTCCAGCCATGTTTTGCTGCGTAAGATGGATACCGTAACTCCCCACAAGCCCCTAGTCCAACCTCAATCTCCGAAATGATCCCATCCTCGAAATACTCGTCGAATTCTACCCGGAAGCTTCTCATGAAGTCAAAGTACACCTACATTAATTAATAGGAATGACACATATAACCTCCCAGCAGTGGATTTGGTTAAACACCGAAAGTGAGAACTGGGATACGGTAATATGATGGTACCTCCACTGCAGTTCGGCCCTGCAGAACCCTCTCTTTATCGATGCCCCATGAAAGGCACTCGGTATTACGCCTGCCCTCCCTGTCGGTGAAATAGATATCCGGGTTGCTCTTCCCGATCTCTATCACCCAATCCGGGAGAGGAATCGACACGTCGTCTCCGACGTTGCCTCCGCACTCGTGGAATGACATGACAACCTAAGTACATCAAGCAGAAACCTACATTCAGCAACGCGTCCCTTTTTTGTAATGCAATTCCATCCCCAGCAGATGTGTGCTAGGCTAGGCTGATTATGCAGTTGGGAGACAGAGAAAGGTGCAGACTGCAGAGGGGTGTGAGGGACAACCTGCAGCTTGAGCTTGAGCTCCCTGATGATGTGGAAGAGTCGCCTGTATCCGGTCCAGTTGTACTCCTGCGGCCTGCGCGCCTCGACATTGCCCCACCAGCAGTCGACCATGACCCCGTCGACGCCGGCGGCCTTGAGCACCCGCAGCTGCCCCACCAGCGCGTCCGCGTCCACCACCTCCCCCTCCAGGCTCACCACGTTCAGCTGCAGGACATTCAACCTTGGTCAGCAGCTGCAAATGCATACTCAAGGGGACCGAGCAAGAACGTACCGGGAGCATGACGTAGACGGGCACGTAGGGCGTGCCGGCGAAGTCCCGCTCGGGCGGGCGCGGCGCCCGCACCGGCGCCGGGCAGGTGGCGAGGCCGGTCTGCTTGCCTCCGTCGGCGCCGTCCATGGCGGTGTCTTGGTCGTCCTCGGCTTCGTCTCCGGGGACGGGCACGGCGAGCAGCGGCGACGCGGCGCCCTCGGCTGGCAGGGCGCGCGGGGGCGCGAGGAAGGAGGAGGAGAGCCCCGCGGCGCGGCGCGAGATTGGGCGCGCGGCGAGCGGGGACACGACACCCCGGAGCGCGGGCCCGGAGGAGGAGGCCGGGAGGAGGAGCGTCGGATGCGGCGCGGCGGCGGCGGAGGTGGGGACCGGGACGAGCATCGCTGGGCGCGGCGTCTGGAGGAGAGGCAGAGGAGGAGGAGGAGTCAGCATGGGCGGGATCTCGGGGAGAAGCCGACGAGGAAGAAGGGAAGTGGAGGTGGAGCGTGTCCTCGGGAGGCGGGAACGGAAAGCTCCCCGTGATCCCCGTGCCGTCGTCCCGTTTCCCGGCCATGGACGGCCAGCAATTTTCCTCCATAAACCCCGTAAAATAAATAAATAACCAAACAATTCCACGTACTTCTATTTTCAGCTGAGCTGGCAGTGGCACACACCAGTTCAGTTGACCGGTCAAGTTATTTCACCTGGGAGTGGGGAGCAGAGGAGGAGGGGAAGGTGGTGCCGTCGGGGAGCACGACCCAGCCGGCCTCCCTCGCCAGCGCGGCGACGACCTCGTTGATGTCTGCGCGGACACGGAGGCTGTAGTTGCCGTGCCGCCGCAGCCCCGCCAGGATCCGGGCCGTCACCGCGCGCCGCCGCCGCTCCCGCACCTTGGTCCGCTCCTTCTCCTCCCGCCCCCTCCGCCCACGCCGGCCGGACGGATGATGCTCCTGCTCCGGCTCAGGCTCGCCAGCCGCCGCCTCGGCCAGCAAGTAGTCGTCCTCGTCTTCGTCTTCTTCAGAGTCCTCCTCCTTGATCCCCATCATCATCAGCTCGCCGTAGTCGTCCGGATCCACCCGCAGCATCCTGCCGGCACCACCCCCGCCGCCCGCCGTACTGGGTGAAGAGGAAGAGGGCGGTCCGCACACACGCACGCACGCACGCGCACGCTAGGGTTTCGCACGCGCGAGTTATGGCCGGCACGGCGCGGGGCGCGTGTGCCGACACGTGTGGCGAGGCCGACGGACGGCCAGGATGGTGCTTGGCCCGGCACATGGGCAAGCATGTGATCGGCCTTGCACACGCCCATGCGAGCCTGCTTCTTCTTCTTCTTCTTCCTCAGAAGCTCACAGTGACAAGCTCCAGCTCAGGCTCAGTCCTAGTTTGTTTACTGAAATGCCAAGACAAAAACAGATGCACAGCACTGGATGTGCCTCGGTCACCACCCTTTAACAGAGTCATCATCGTCCTTCACGGGAGCATTCTGTTCTGATCAGCAATACATTATCTGCAAGTGAATTGTGAAGTTCAGACTGCATCGTCACAAACTATACCGACCTAGTTTAGGGTTTATTTGGATCTTAAAAGCATCTACCCACGCGCAGCAAACGAACCACTGATGTGAACTGTCTGCCTGCTTGCAACCATCAGACACCATGTTCAGCCACTGGAAGACGATTTTTTCATACTTCGTATAAAACATGTTGTGCACAAGGAGGGCACATCACAGACATATGAACATTCACTGAGTACTTCTAGACAGCAATTGAAGATATTGTTGACAAAAGGCTGGAGGTGGGAACTGATCAGGCTAATAAGTAGCATCTGTAATCATGTTCTTCTATTCTATGCAAATGACACAGATAGACATATATCCATCTTCTAAGTTGCACACGTCCACATCAGGAAATGCAGCTCAGTGGGTCTTCACTCTTCAAGATTCTGATTAAAATGCATTGCATAGACATAATGTTCACTGGATCCTCAAAATAACAAACTGTTGCAAGACTTTCATCTGATAAAGCCAAAAAAACATCTTGTCAAAAATACGAATAACACAACAAGCAGCATGTAAGTCCAGCTCAGCCTAGTTTGTGTACTGAAATCCCAAGACAAAAACAGATGCAGAGCACTGGATGCGACTCGATCATCACCTTTTAACAGAGTCATCATCATCCTTCACAGTAACATTCAGTTATCAGCAATACATCACACAGAATGTCATAATATTCACTGGATCCTCGCACTGAACATCACACACACTGCAAGTGAAATGCTACATCACACACACTGCAAGTGAAATGCTACATCACACACACGGCATCGTCACCAACTCGACCGACCTAGTTTACTGCTGGTTTGCTGAACCTTAAAAGTATCTATCCACATGACATGCAGCAAACGAACTGCTGATATGAACTGTCTGCCTGCCTGCCTGCAATCATCACCATGTTCAGCCACACATTGCTTCACATAAAACATGATGTGCACAAGGAGAGCGATCTTTAACAGAGTAATCATCCTCCTTTACAACAGCACTCAGTGGGTCTTTACTCTACAGGATTTTTCGGTTAAAAATAGAGCACATAGACATAGGAACATCAACTGAACCCTTTTAGACCAACAATGGAAGATATTGTTGACAAAAGAAGAAACAGTATTGCTGGAGGTGGGAACAGATCAGGCTAATAAGTAGCATCTGTAATCATGTTCTTCTATTCTATGCAAATGACACAGACAGACATATAGCCATCTTCTAAGTTACACACGTCAACATCAGGAAATGCAGCTCAGTGGGTCTTCACTCTTGAAGATTACGATAAAAAATGCATTGCATAGACCAAATGTTTTCACTGGACCCTCAAAATAACAAACTGTTGCAAGACTTTCATCTGATAAAGCCAAATAAAACATCATCTTGTCAAATATACGAACAACACAACAAGCAGCATGTAATTATGTGTTTCTAAAAATCAATGGTAGATCTTGATAAAAGAGAAAGCAGGGTTGCTAGAAGTAGGAACAGAACAGGGAACAAGCATAACATATGTAATTCTGTTCTTCTATGTAAATAGACATATATCCATCTTGAGTTATACAACATCCACATCAAGAACTGCAGTTTCCTAGATCCCCGGATGCATTAGTATCCAATTCCCTCAATTTTTCTTTTCTTTTTCCAAGTACATATATACAGTTTTTTTGTGAGCTCTAAAGATACATTCCATGTACATAACACAACCTACCACAATTTGAAGGGGTACATAATATAAGCCCTTCCTGATCGCTATGCCAAATCATCCAATCGAGTACACCTGTGCTGTGCAGGAGAGGGACCAATCAAATGTACAGCATCCTTACTGTCTCCTACAAGAACATGTCGTCAGCGAAGCCCACCGCCGTCGGCGGGGGCACGTCATCCTCCTCCTCCTCCATCTCCAGCTCAGGCTCGGCGCCGAACTCGGCAGAGTCATCGACAGCGGCGAGGTTCTTGAGGTCGACCACCGAGAGCTCGTCGAGCCGCTTCACCACGAGGTCCGCTGCGCCGAGCTCGTACACGGGGTGCCTGCTGGCGACCGCCACACACTTCATGCGCGCATCGTGGGCCGCCTCCACCGCCGAGTTGGAGTTGCCGAACACGATGCACCGCTCGGGGATGAAGCGCAGCAGCTGGGCCGCGTAGAGGAACAGTTCTGGGTCGGGCTTGCCACGGTAGACGTCCTCAGCAGTCACCACGGCGGCAAAGAAGCCCCGTGCGCCGACGGCCTCGATGGCCTCCTCGACGACCTTGCGGGGGCGCGTGGAGGCCACCGCGAGCGGAATCTTGTAGTTGGCCAGCGTGCTCATGAACTCCCTCGACCCGTCACGCATTTGATAGGACGACGCGCCGCCGCGCAGCGCGCGGTGTATCTCCTCCTTTCTCGAAGCCAGCCTCCTGAGCTCCGAGCGGTCCCGGGACCAGCAGAGCACCTCGGCGATGGCGTGCTCGGACTTCATCCCCTCGACCCGCTTCAGCACGAACGCCATCGGCGGCGACTTGCCTTCCTCTTCTGCCAGGGTCAGCCACGCCTGCTTCTCTAACTGGGTGTCGTCCTCCACGATCACCCCCTCCCACTCGAAGATGACGCCGAGCCAGCCGCAGCCCATGCGCTCTAGCCGCTGCAGCGGGTTGTGCAGGCCTGGGTCGTCAGCCCGGTTCCGCGGCGGCCACGATGGCGGCGCGTGGGCCGGCCCAAGGTCATCATCGTCCCCGAACCCCAAGTCGTCGCTGGTGTCGCCGTCGCCCGGGATCCCCCGGTAGTTCCTCCGGGGGCTACTGGCCTCCTTGGTCACCCCGACGGCCAGCGCCCGGACCGGCCAGTCCGCGAGCCGCTGCGACGCCGGAGACGGCAGCCTCGTCACGCGGGCCACGAGGCGGCGGCCCGAGAAGCCCGTGCCCAGGGGGTGGCGGCAGTTGACGACATGGAGCGTGGTCCGGCGCGGGTGGACGTGGTGGCCCTTGGGGCGTTGGTCGAACAGGTGGTGCGCGATGAAGGAGGTGCTCGTGGCGCTGACCGTGTCGACCACCATCATGATGGCTGGATCCGCCGCCTCGCCCACCTACCAATCGATCGAGAAGAAGAGCCGAGATCCCTCCCTGAGCCGCCCGAATCCTCCGCCCGAGTTCCTCTTCAATCCCTTGGCTCAAGCTGCAAGAACAACACGCCCGAATCGCTCAGAAAACCCAAATCGGCCGCGGAATCAAGCAATAAATCCAAGAGAGGCAAGAAGCGAACAAAACAAAACATCCGGAAAGCAATAGGACGGGCACCTAATCCAATCCTTATCGACGAAAAGCAAACGGAGCATCAGCTAACCAAAACCGGATTTTTTTTTCATGGATTCTACCTCCGGCTCGGAACAAACAACAGAAAGAGATAGCACCGATCCCGAATTCGATTCGATTCGATTGGTCCGGACTCCGGAGCGGAGGGGAAACAAGATCAAGCGAGCCGAGGACGGGATAAGGGAGGAGAGGAGGAGGAGGCACGTACCGTAGCGGGGACGGCGGCAGCGGAGGGGCGGCGGTGGAGGGAGGTTCGTTGGTTGGGGAAGCTGCGCGGCGGCCGGCCGTGTGTAGCTTCTTCTTTCTTCTCTTCTCTTCCTCTTTCCGTCGTCCACGCGATGGATTTTTGTTTGCTATTTTTATCGCCAACCGCTCGTCTGGTTCGCCGTCGTCGTGGAGGAGGAAGCCGAGACGAGTCCCCTCCCGATGCGCGACACGTGGTGGTTTATCCGCCGTCCGATGGGATTCCGCGGAAACGTGAGGTGGAGGTGCCGCCTCCCTCCCGCGGCCTTGGAATTGAACTGCGTGGCCGTTTCGCATCTGTTTGTATTCTTTAATGCGAGTGGCCGGCTATTATTGTCCAAGGCGTCGACATAGTAGTATTTCTTTTCGTGAAAATTATTGGTGGTAGTAGTAGTAGTGAAATCAAGATATATCTTTTTTTCGAACCCGGAAATGCCCATAAGGGCCTAGAGCTGCAATTATGACATCGGGAGAGAGAGTACATTTCCCAAACTTCTACAGGTTCCTATTAAACAGCTAGATTTTGGACCGTCCGATCACCTCACGCATCTTGGCGCGCGCCTCCTCCTTCTTTTCTTTTCATTTATTTTTCTCTCTTCTTTTTCAGTCGCGCGGCTGAGTCAACGAAGGAAGCTCGTCTCAGTTAGTCCAACCCGCAGCACCGCACTTCACTTCCCTGATCCCCTCGCTCCTCTGAGCGGCGGCCATCGATGGGAGACACAGCCGCCGTCCCTACCACTTCCTCCGGTGCTGCTGCCGGCTGCCCCAGGCCCGAGTCCCTCCTCTGAGCGGCGACCGCTTCCACGCGTAGGGCGCTGCGCCACGCTACGCGCCTGAGGGTTGCACCTCGCCTTGAGGGCGACCGCGCCATGGATGTGTCCGCGGCGAGGTCTCCGATGGAGCGGAGAAGGGATGATCCAAGGAGAAGGGGTACAGCTGCGACTTCGCGGTTCTTGTGGACTTCTCGACCACCGCCACCGAGCGGAGGGGCGGCTGGGGAAGGAGGGATTGAGGCTGCCGGCGCCGGCTACGGGAAGTTCACGCGAACGGCGTCTCCCCTGGCTGCTGAGGCAGACGATGTCGGCACGGCCTCCAACAATCTCCAACTTCTCCTCGATATCATGGGAGTGCCTGTGCATGTGTATGCCTCTGAGCCGCTCGTGCAACTCAGCGTAAGGAAACTCTCTTGATTTGCTCAGTCATGTGTTTGATAAAATGCTCGAGTCAAAATTCTTCTTCGATGTCTATCAAGGATTGAGCTGCTGACTGGTCAGCTTAGACGTAAGGAAACTAATTTATTTGATTGTTCATATCATTATTTAACATGTGTATTGGTATCTTGGTAATTCATTGTAGATTGGACGTAATGATGGAATAATTGATTCTGGTCATACATTTGCTTCTACAATGATTACTTAGCTGCAGACTTGGTTGTGTAATTCAGTAGCCCTCTTTCTTCAGTGATGTTTCATCCACTTGCTATGTTTATTTGGCTGCTGATATATTTGTGTAATTTGGTATCCCCCTTTCTGTCATGGTGTTTAATTCAGCCAATGACTGTGATATATGGAATGATACTATAATTTTTTTCCATTTATTCAGTTACTTAATTGTAATATCACCTTAGCATGAAGGATCAGTAATGTTTGGTCTTTGACTTGTTTTAATCCATGTAGCAGCATATGTTTTGCTGCAATCTGACAAACGTGGTGGCTTTTGTGGAGTAACCGGAATCGTACCTGTGTAGGTGACATTCCTTTCCTTTATCAGTAAAAGATGTTGCTCATAGGGCTCAATGCTATGTTTTGATGGGGATGACGCTGAACATGAGGAGTGTCCTTGAGCTTGACGAGCATGTAGATGTTGTGGTCTGGCGAGGTGGAGTGTACGGAAGAAAAGGAGAGGCAGGAGGAAGGCAAGAAGATGAGAAAGAGGAAAATATTATGTGTAATAGATATGTAACTAAATAACCTCATCGGATATGGTACACAAATTCTGAGGTCTAGGTCTGTGTAATAGGAAGTCAACTTTGTGCTTTGTGTGTTGAGCTTGTTGATGTGTAGAATAGGGTTCAGTTGTTGGTGTTCGTCATCAACCGCGGTAGTACCTGACTGTAGTAGGTTGTTGATGTGTAGATTAGGGTTCGCTTATTTGTTGATGTCTTAGTTCGTCCTTATTTGCTCATTATAGTTACTTAGTCTTTTATTATTTAAGCCTTTTAATAATTGAGCCTCTTAGTCTCTTAGTTATTCTATCATTTTATTATTTCAGCCTTTCAGTGTTTGAGCTTATTTGTCATCAGTTATTTATTTTATCATTTTCAGTGATTAAGCTTATTTGTCATTGAATCTTAGTATCTTATTCTTCCAGCCTCTTAGTGAAAGAGCATTTCCTAAACCCCATTGGTTTTGAGTGTTAGTTAACAACACTAGTTGTCGGGGATATGGGATACGGGTACCCGCAAGGAGGATTAACGTGGCCCATCCAGGGTGGCCCAGCAGGCCGACTCCACAATCAGATTAGGACAAGGACTCACATTGCCAACTTGTAATAGATTAGTAGTGTCCTACAAGGACTCGACTTGTATTAGATTAATAGTGTCCTAAAAGGACTCGACATGTAAGCCGGCCTCCTCCACCTTTATAAGGAGGGGCAAGGCGCACCAAGAGGATAGGATCAGATAGATCTAGACAAGAGGAGCCGCCTCATCGGCGACTTCCACCAAGAGAGGAATAAGACCTAGCCACAAACAGCACGTAGGGATATTACCGGATGATGTTTCCCGGGTCCCGAAGCTGTATAAATCCTTTCTCCCGTGTCGTTCGTCTACTAACCCACATCGACGATGCCCGCATGTACATAGTCCCATATCTTCACCGTTGATCTAAACCATCGACATTGGCGCCCACCGTGGGGCTAAGTGCGCGTGGATTCATAATTCGATGGGTCAAATCTTCATCAACGACGGCGGCGAGTTCATCACCGCATCGATCAAGCGATTCAGACGCATCAAGATCTTCATCAACGTAGGTACGGGGGCTCGACGTCAACATCGCCCTCGTATGCAGCTAATCAAATCCACCGGATTAAGATTCGTCGGCAGCGTTTCGTGGAGGGCGAGATGAACTCGGCTACTCAGTAGCAAAAATCGGAAGCAACGACGCAGGAACCGTACTGGAGTTGGACTCGGCCTTGTGTGTGTCACCCGTACATTGAACAGTCAAGGCAAGTAGCAGGAATCCAACACGGATGGATCAAGTGTCAGTGCCAGCTTCGAAATCTCCAACTAGTACTACTGTGAAACAAGGATCAAAGAAAAAAGAGCATCTGATAAGGAGTCGGACCACGTGAGTCTCTTAAGGAAATAAGTGCTAGCTGGTCCAAAAAGAATCAGACAGGATAAAGAAAGAAGAAACGGTCAATCCGAGTACTACTAGTATTCTATGGATCAATGCACGTACATGCAATTCAAGACAGCTGATCACGTCGAGGCCAAGAAAAAAAAAAAGAACGATCAGGTGGCTAGCTTGTTGCATACACATCACGTGAAGGCCGGGTTCAATGGATATCGAGGGCGAATCAACAAGCCGGCAACCCAGTCAAAAGGACTCGGACGACCTCGCCTTTAAAAAGTTGACCTCGACGGGTCTACAGACACACTTCGCATCATCGGCTACAGAAAATAAACAGCTAAGTTGCCTTTTTATTTAAATTTCATATTTTATTCATTCAGTTAAATTATATAAAGTCAGTCCCCTTTAAATTAATTCCGGGTTAATTCCGAGAGCTATATATCTGGTTTATGAAGAAATTGCAGAGATAATCCTGAAGATTACAAAGTAAGTTTTAAATAATGCAAGGGGGCTAATATAAGTTGAGTACTGTTATTATCTCAGAAAATTCTAGGTGGCATATCAAATCGATTCTTGGAGGCTTAATATAGCCAAATCTCAAAGTTGGGTTTTTTAAACCCGCCATGGATTTCTAAAAAGTCGAGCTCTCAAATAGCTCGCACCAATTTTATTTAAAGTCGAGCTATTGCTTGCACCAGATTTTTCAAAGTCGAGCTATCTACTGCTTGCACATGATTTTTTCAAAGTCGAGTTATATATTGCTCGCAATGGATTTCTTTAAAAGTCAAGTTCTTTATAACTTGCATCAGATTTATTGGAAAGATTTAGTTACACCCACAAAGGGATTTCTAAAAAGTATCAATGTCTCTATACTCCAGCTTATATATCACCAACGAGCCCAGAGAGCTCCGCAATACCAACGAGCCCAGAGAGCTCCGCAACACCAACGAGCCCAGAGAGCTCTGCAACATTATAACATGGTTATTGTGATCAAAGGGATAAAGCCGGCTTCTCTACAGTAAGAGTTTTGCCGAGACACCCAGTAAGTGCGCCTTTATTAACTTTGATCATTAGGTCCTTGGGGCTTGTCTTTCAGGAAAAAGCCAAGTTCTAGACTCATTGACCTGGCTCAGATGCCAACTTATCCTTAGTTTTATCTGGCAAACAACCCAGCACTTGGGGGCTACATGTCATCAGGTTTTCAGTTTAAGTCAAAGGAAATACAGAGTTGGAAGCTCCAAGTTGTCGCAGGCTGACAACCCGGCGCTTGGGGGCTACTCACGGATCAGGTTTTTCTACAAGTTAAGCAGTAATCAAGTTCCAAAAGTTTTTATCTTCAAGTTGTTACAGACAAACAACCCGGCACTCGGGGGCTACATCATGTGAAGTTATGAGTCATCAATACAAGCTCCAAGCCATCACAAGTTAACAACTCGGCGCTTGGGGGCTATACATATACCAGTGTAAACAAGCTCGAGCAAAGTCATACAACTCGTCATCAGGACTCGGAGAAAATTTCCGACTCACTTCAAAACAAGTCGGCAAGAGAAGCTGGCATTAACAAGTCGACAGAAGAAGTCGGTATTAACAAGTCGGCAGGAGAAGCCAGCATTGACAAGTCGGCAGGAGAAGCCGGCATTGACAAGTCGGCAGGAGAAGCCGGCATTAACGAGTCGGCAATCGAAGCCGGCATTGACAACTCGGCAACGCCTACATCGACAACTCGGCAACGCCTACATCGACAACTCGGGAAAATCTACAACGACAACCCGACAAAATCTACAACGACAACCCGGCAACATCTACATCAACAACCCGGCAAAGTCTACATCGACAACTCGGCAAATGCTGAAGCCGGGTGCCGCGACATCATCGACATCTACAACTCGGCAAAGCGCTGCATCTACAAGCCGGCAAAGAACCCGACACGGACTTTGTGTCCCATTTCTTCAACAAATCAAGACCTTTCGCATGACTCTCCGAGTCACCCGAAAGCTCGGGGGCTACTGTCGGGGATATGGGACACGGGTACCTGCAAGGAGGATTAACGTGGCCCATCCAGGGTGGCCCAGCAGGCCGACTCCACAATCAGATTAGGACAAGGACTCACCTTGCCAACTTGTAATAGATTAGCAGTGTCCTACAAGGACTCGACTTGTATTAGATTAATAGTGTCCTAAAAGGACTCGACATGTAAGCCGGCCTCCTCCACCTTTATAAGGAGGGGCAAGGCACACCAAGAGGATAGGATCAGATAGATCTAGACAAGAGGAGCCGCCTCATCGGCGACTTCCACCAAGAGAGGAATAAGACCTAGCCACAAACAGCACGTAGGGATATTACCGGATGATGTTTCCCGGGTCCCGAAGCTGTATAAATCCTTTCTCCCGTGTCGTTCGTCTACTAACCCACATCGACGATGCCCGCATGTACATAGTCCCATATCTTCACCGTTGATCTAATCCATCGACACTAGTGATCATCTAATGTGATGCTAAGTGCTGCAGGTTAATTGTCATAATTTTACCCTAAGCATCTACCACCAAAAAGGGAAGAATTGGCAGAGTTTATTTCCTGCAGGTCAATCCCAGGCCGGAGTCTCCGGTCTGCCAGGGCCGGAGTCTCCGACCCCTAGATTTTCCTGCCCTTCGCCAAGATGTGGTGCGGCTCTGGTGTCCCTCCGGAGTACCGCCGGAGGGAGGCCGGAGTATCCGTTCCTTGGTGACCGGAGTCTCCGGCCTGTTGAGCTTCATCGACAAAGTCTCCGCCCACAGCGGAGTTTCCGGTCCACCTAACCGGAGTCTCCGGCTCTTCCCCAAGCGAGCGATGTGTGGTGCAGCTCTGGTGTCTGTCCGGAGGGACCCCGGAAGGAGACCGGAGTCTCCGGCCCACGCCGGAGTATCCGGCCTTAGTGGACTCCAACGGGCAAATTTCTTCGGGGGCATAAATACCCCTCCACCTACCTCAGGACAGCTAGCTCGTCCAGCATTTAAGAACCCTAAGTTTCAAGAGCTCAAAATCGATAGATCTCCCAATTCCTCCATCCAAACTCGTTCATCTTTGGAGGATTGAAGGAGAAGACCCGGATCTACATCTTCACCAAGCCGTTCTTCATTTCCCCCTCATTCACTTGAGGATTTTTGTTTCTAGGGTTAGCATTGTGTTACCCTAGAATTCTTGTGCTTACTACTTGTTGTAATTGTGACAGATGTGTTGATTTGGGAGCCCCCAATTAAGTTGTGGGTGTGTGCCCCAAAAACGTTGTAAGGGCTCCGGATTCCGCCTTGAAGGATTCCGATAGTGGAAGGTGAACCAAACCCTTGGGTGCGGTTCATCGGAGAATAGGGTGAGGCCTTTGTGGCATCTTGAGTAGGCCTCTTGTGGCGAGCTCACACCCCTCCAACGAGACGTACTCCCTTAACAAGGAGGAACTCGGGAATACATCCTTGTCTCCGCGTGCTTCTACTTTCGGTTATCTCTTTCCCTTAGTTGTCTTTACTTGTATCGTGTTAATTGCCTAGTTGCTTTAGCTTGCTCTTCATATAGGTAAATTTACCGTAGTTGCATATCTAGAGAATTTACCTTTGTGTTAAGCCTAAAATCGAAAAAGATTTTAAATTTGGTGTAGCAACCTATTCACCCCCCCCCCCCTCTAGGTGCCCATACGATCCTTTCAATTGGTATCAGAGCCTTGGCTCTTAAGTTAGGCTTCACCGCCTAAGAGAGTATGGGTGACGGTGATGATGTTACGGGTGGTAGCACCCCTCCGGTGTGTATGGATGATCTCAAGAATTTGGAAACAAGCTTGAAATCATCTATGGACTCTCAAATGGAGGAGTTGCATGCCATGATGAGGGAACTCATAAAGGCTAACAAGCCACCCGTTACATCATCCCTAGAGGCTAATGCTTCCACCATGCTTGATGGGGAGGGCGAACAACCCACTAATGAATCCCCACCTAAAATTGATGGTGGGAGGCCGGAGTACCATGAGGTTCCATTCAAGTACTCAGTCGACCCACCCATCCCGCATTATCATATAAACAATAGGGGTGATCCACCTAAGTTTAATCCATCTTGTTTTACTAATTGGCAATTTATGATGAGATCTCATGTCAAGAGCGCTTCGAGCGAGCTATGGAGAATCATTGAAGTTGGGTTCAAGGCCGTCGATCCAAACAACATGACAAGAAGAGAAGTTGTGGATTGTCAACTCAATGACTTGGCTCTCAACATAATTCATACCGCTGTGGGAGAAAAGCACATGTCTCACATCGAGCTTGCCACCACCGCCAAAGAAGCTTGGGATATTCTCACTCAAGAGTTTGTCGGTAATGAGAGCATGCAAAGGAATAGATTTGAAGCCTTGAGCAACCAAGCCGAGGGCTTTTTCATGATAGATGGTGAAGATCATGAAGAAATGTATCGAAGACTCAAGACCCTTGCCACTCAATTTTGAGCCCTTGGTGCAACCTATGTGGATGATGCTTGGATCAAGAGGAAGTATGTGAGTGCCCTTTGGCCGTTCGAATCCACCGACTTGAAGAGTCTCCAAGGAAGACACAACTATCACCTCATGTCATCTAATGAAGTCATGCAAGAGATGGCGGCATACAAGGTGGCCGCCAAGAATGCCGAAGATGCTCGAGCCCGAGCCCGAGCCATTGGAATGCATAGAGGATCTTCACTTGCTTTGAAGGCCAAGGTTGTGGTGCAAGACGATGATGATGAGGCTCAAGAAGATGTGTCACATTGGGATCCCAAAGAGCTAGAAGGTACTCTCAAGGACTATTCGGCTCTCACGTCTAAAGCCTTTTGGAAGAGTCCATCCAAGGCAAGGGAGTTTGTCAACAAGGCAAGTGGAAGGAAGGAGGGTGGACAAAGGGTTCGTTCTTGCTACAATTGTCAAGATAAATATCACTTTGTGGCCGAATGTCCATTTGAGAATATAGAACATCATGGAGGGAAGCTTGTTCGAAAGGATAAGTCAAAGGACACCCATAAGAAACCCTTCTTCAAGAAAAATGCTACCAACAAGAAGCCTCCGAGAATTGTATTGCTTGCTCAAGAGGAGTACTCATCCGGGGAAGAAGAAGAAGAAGAGCCCACAAATGAAGTTGCCGCCATTGCTATTGCGTCTTCATCATCTCCTTCCCTATTTGAATCCCCCAATGAGAATGTCTCCAACTCCTCCGCAAGATGCTTCATGGCCAAGACCTCCAAGGTATTATCTCCCTCATCTCCTAAGGCAATGAGTAATATGGATGATGCTACTAGTCTTAAAATCAAAGAGAAAATAGTTTCTTTCGATCATTTTATCACTAACATGCAAGGTGAAACAAAGAAGCATGTTGAGGCTCTTATGAGTCAATATGGTGAAGCTCAAGAAATGCTTGAGATCAAGAGTAAGATTGAAACAGAGGATGCTATGGAAATTGCATCCTTGAAAGACAATCTTGAAGAAGAGCATGAGCTTAGAGTTTCTCTAGAGCAACAACTAGAATCTATAGAAGAATCAAATGATGTAAGTGTTGCTAAACTCATTAAAGAACGTGACCATGCAATTGCTAAATACAAAGCATGTAAGAAAGAAAAGGTCGAGCTTGGTGTTGGTCATTCTAGACTAACCAAGGAGCTAGAGAAGCTCTCCAAGGCCCACAAAGCATTGGAGAGTGAACACTCTACCCTCACTAAGTCGTATGAACAACTCCAAGCTCAACCGCCTAAAAATGATATGCCTATTTCCCCACTCCCATTACTTGTCATCATGTAAATATCATTGAGGAAAATGCTAGGTTGAAGATCAATCTTGCTAAGACCATCTCCCTAGGTAAGAAACTGTTTGTTACTTCACAAAAAGGGAGAGTTGGTCTTGGGTTCGTTGAGGAGGAAAAGGAGAAAGAGAGCTTCATGAAGGATGCTAGAGCTCCTCAAGCAAAGAAGATTCCTCAAGCTAAGAAGGTCAACATTGCTAGTGGTGGTGCCACAAGGGGCAAAACCATTAGTGATGACTTTGCGGGAAAGACTAACCCCCACTATATTTTATATGTTGATTATTATGGGGATGTCTATGCTAAGTTTGTTGGTCCTAGAAATGTACCTATTGCTCGTTCTATTTGGGTTCCTAAGACCCTTGTTGCTAACAAAAGAGGGCCCATTGAGAAATGGGGACCTAAATCAAAGTAATGATTTCTTGTAGGACTATGCTTCCGGTGGGTCAAAATGGGTGCTTGATAGTGGATGCACAAAACATGTGACCTCATCAGCGCCTGACCCGAAGATGTGGATCATCCAAGGACCATACACATCTTCTACCTCATCACTGTCATCATTTGCCGGTGCAGATAATGACACATGCTCCTAAAGGATATCAACAGAACCAACCTTTTGTAGGTACCAAAACCAAACCTCCATGCTCACTGGTACTTTGACGTCACTATAGGTAGGTCTCCGTGGGTCTTGAGTTCGGCAAGACGACTTCGGTTCACACGTGAAAGTGCTTCGAAAGGCACCGGCTCCCAATGGTGAAATTCTTGCTGAAAGCACAGCTACGTGCTGGCACTCAATCAAGTAGTAGCGCTGGCACGTCACTCGGCTCCTCGGCTCACTTCGGTGGCAATTTCTCCTTAGGCGCATGTCTCAGCAACACAAAACGAGGGTTTCGCTCGTTATAGGACTTGACCAAACATCTCGGAAGCAAGGAGTTAATGACGGAATTGAGACCAAATCTAAATGAAGCAACCGTCACTTATGGAGATCGATCAAAATCCGAGGTATTGGGCTTTGGCAAGGTGGTAATCGCTAAGGATATCACCCTAGCGAATGTCATGCTTGTCAAAGACCTTGGTTTTAATTTACTTTCCGTTCGTGCACTTAATAAGATGGGTTTCGCCGTCTTCTTTGATATTGATGTTGTGGTACTCTTGTGGAGCAAGACTCTAAAGGTCGCTTTCATTGGGTACGTCGAGGATGATTTGTTTGTGGTTGACTTTTCGGGGAAAACCACTTCAAATTCGATGTGCCTATTCGGAAAGGCCGACAAGGGTTGGTTGTGGCACCGCCGCCTAGCCCATGTCAACATGAGAACTTTGCAAAGTCTCCACAAGGGTGGCCACATTCTCAGACTAAAAGAAGATATCTCTTTTGCCAAAGATCGTGTTTGTAGGGCTTGTGTTGAAGGCAAGATGCATGATTCTTCCCATCCGTCCAAGACTATTATTTCATCCAAGAGGATCTTGGAGCTCCTCCATGTGGATCTTTTTGGTGTCGTTCCCGAAGCAAGTCTAGGTGGGAAGAAGTATTGCTTGGTGATTGTTGATGGCTATTCAAGATTCACTTGGGTTTATTTCTTCAAGTCGAAGAGTGAGACCCAACAAACCTTCATCGACTTCTCCATTGAAATGCAACGTCAACACAATGTCCCCATATTGGCAATTAGAAGTGATAATGGCTCCGAGTTCAAGAACTACACCCTCAATGAGTTCCTTAGTGAAGAGGGTATTCGTCACCAATATTCCGCAACATATACCCCTCAACAAAATGGTGTAGCCGAGAGGAAGAACCGGACTCTTATGGATATAGCAAGGTCCATGTTAACGGAGTTTAAGACACCGTTGAGTTTTTGGGCAGAGGCTATATCCACGGAATGTCACTCATCGAACCGGCTCTACTTCCGCAAAGGTCTGAACAAGACCCCCTATGAGATCCTCACCGGCAACAAACCTAACATCTCCTACTTCTATGTCTTCGGTTGTAAGTGTTTCTATTTGATCAAAGGTTGTCGCTTAACTAAATTCAAATCTAAATCACTAGAGGGTATCTTTGTTGGTTACGGTGCCGAATCCCACACTTATAGAGTCTATGATATAGCCTCACGGCGTATCATAGAATCTTGTAGTGTGGTGTTCGAAGAAAATGACGGCTCCCAAGTGGCGCAATTTCATGTTTCCGATGTAGATGATGTAATTCCTCAAGAAGTCATAAGAAGAATGGGTGTGTGATTTTTTCGCCCCGTTGAGGAACCCCTTGTGGTGGATCGAGAAGGACAATGCTCTACTCAAGTGGAGCCTTCATCTTCATCAGATTTACAAGCAACTGCTGCTGGAGCCAATGATGCACCTGATCAAAGACAAGCTCAAGACCCTCATCTGTCAGATCTGCCTCTTGTCGCCAGGCCGGAGACTCCGACCATCTTGACCGGAGAATCCGGTGGGCCGGAGATTCCGGTGCCTCAGGCCGGAGACTCCGGTCCACTTGAAGCTGAAGGGAGTTCTGCTCAAGATCTTGGTCCTTCCACCTATTCCAATAATGATGATATGCTTTCTAGGGATCAAGGTCAGCTCACCGGTCAAGACGGGGACCCAAATGATCAAGATGATCAAGTGATACCTCCAAGATGCAATGAGGATATCGAAGCCCGTCATCAAGCTAGAGTTGCAAGAACCATGGAACGTCGTGAACATTTCCTTGAGAAGGTGATTGGTGATGTGAGAGGCAAAGTGTCCACCCGGAGGCAATTGGCAAACTTTAGTGGTCATCAAGCTCATATTGCCATGGTGGAACCGAATAAAGTGTCTGAAGCTCTTGAAGATCCGGATTGGTTGCAAGCAATGCATGAAGAGCTCAACAATTTCGAGCGTAATAAAGTTTGGAAACTAGTTGAGAAGCCAAAGGAGTGCCGCAATGTTATTGGCACAAAGTGGATTTTCAAGAACAAGCAAGATGAACATGGCATGGTGATGCATCTAAAATGCATACATGAACTTTGCACTATAATAGTTATATTCCAATCATATTTGCATCATATAAGGGGTATATTACTGTTATTTAATGATTTTTGGTAATTTATGATGATATCCCCTTTTTATGGAATTAATCCTGCGCAGGCAGAAAACCCCTATTTCTTTCCTTATTTGTTTCAGGACCTTAACGACGTCATAATGAGCTATAAATTTACGGGGGTCAATATTTTGGAAGGAGAAGATTTAGGAGCGAAAGAAGTCAACGAATGGAGGCCGGAAGACCAAGATGGAGAGTCCCACACGGCTACAGTACTAGGCCGCGTGGGCCCATCCCATTCGGCCCTCGTGGCCCCGTTTGCATCGATCCTTCGGTCTGAAGCTTCCTCGTGACCTAAAAACGCCTATATAAGAGGTCCCCCGACGTTTTTCCAGAGGAGAGCCGCCACACGAGAGAAACAAGAAACAGAGATCAGGAGGCGGAAGATTGGAGGGGGAAAACTCCGGCGGAGCCCTGCCGGAGAGTCCTCCACCTTCTCCATCGACATCTCCACCGTCTCCATGATGAAGAGGGAGTAGTCCACCTTTGGACTATGGGTTTGTGGCAGTAGCATATGTATCTCTCTCTCTCTCTTGAGCTTCACTAATTAGCACCGTATGAGCTGCTGAACATGATTACGGTCACCGTTGTATTACCATTGTGGTGGATCTTTCTATGAGTTAATATATGTTGAGATTGCAAAGTTATATTTCAGTTATGAAAGTAGATGCATATTATGTACCCCGTTCTTGTATCCTTGTTATGATCAAGCATGTTTATGAGAGCGTGTGTGGGGGAACGTGTGCATTAGTTGGAGTAACGGGGGTGGTGAAGTGATAAGCTAACAACTTGAATATCATGATCCATTGGGTGTTTACCTTACTTTGTTACCTCACTAGGGATAAACCAAAATACCATGTTGAAGGGTAGGAGGAGTGACATGCCTCTACCTAAGACTAGATCCATCATGTGTTTATTTTCACTTCATGTCATTAATCTTAAAGTTATACTCTGATCTTATCTTAATTACTAAGGTGCATGATTTAGTTCACATCTTGGTGGAGTATAAGTGAGACTAATAATCAAAAGGTCTCTATGTTAGGACGTGATGCCCATATAATTAGTACCATGTCATTAACCTCGTTTGCAATCTCATATGTTAAATCTATGTCTACTCATTTGCCACACTATATTAAAGAGAGAGTGCATGTGTGAAATCATGAAGCCCGGTCCATTTTTAATCATAATAAACACCTTTCCAACCACTTTTAAGCATCTTTTACATTCAGCCATTTTAAAATCAGAAAATACAAAAACACTTTTACTCCTTGCATTCACATATAAAAACCCCAAAAAAACCATCCATCATCACTACTATCATCCTAGCATATTTATTTACCACCATTGCATTTTTATTTACTGTTTTGCATTCATTATTATCTTTATATCATTCTCACACCTTGTGCTTGACAACCACTTGGTGAGGTTGAGGGCACAAAGCAATTTACTTGTTTGCAGGAAATCTAGAGAAGGACAAGAAGATAAAACCCACACTACTGATTCCCCTAGAGTTCGATATTAAACCCTCGAGTCACCTTCTTGGGGAAAAACTACCACTTCTACATACTCTGCACTTGGAGGCTCAACCTATCCCTAATATATTATTTTCCTTTCAGGGTATCAAGAGTACTTGTTGGCGTTGTTGAGGGAGAAGAACACTCTCATCAATCCCGTCATCACATGGTTGTGAGGAACAAGGCTAGATTGGTGGCTCAAGGGTACTCTCAAGTTGAAGAAATTGATTTTGGAGAGACCTATTCTCCCGTGGCTCGCCTTGAGTCCATCCGTATCCGTCTTGCTTATGCATCCCGTTATAATTTTAAATTGCAACAAATGGATGTTAAAAGTGCCTTTCTTAATGGTCCTTTAAAAGAGTTGGTATTTGTTAAGCAACCCCCGGGGTTCAAGGACCCCAACTTCCCTAACCATGTCTACAAGCTCGATAAGGCGCTCTATGGACTGAAGCAAGCACCACGTGCGTGGTATGAGCACCTTAGAGAGTTGTTGTTAGACCGTGGATTTGAAGTTGGGCAAATTGATCCTAATCTTTTTACTAAGAGGGTTAAAGGGGAGCTTTTCGTATGCCAACTATATGTTGATGATATTATATTTGGCTCGTCTAACAAAGCTTTTAATAATGAATTTTCAAAGTTTATGACCGATAGATTTGAGATATCAATGATGGGTGAGTTGAAGTTCTTCCTTGGATTTGAGATCAAGCAATTGAGAGGAGGGACTTTCATTAGCCAAGCAAAGTATATTCAAGACATACTCAAGAGGTTCAATATGGTGGATGCTAAGGAGAAGAAGACTCCTATGGATACCAAATGCCATCTACAACTTAACCCAAAGGGTATAGATGTGGATCAAAAGCTCTACTGCTCCATGATTGGTTCGTTGCTTTACCTTTGTGCATCTAGACCCAATATTGTGTTGAGTGTAGGTGTGTGTGCAAGGTATTAAGCGGCTCCTAAGGATAGCCACATGTTGGCGGTCAAGAGAATCCTACGATATTTGATTCATACCCCAAGGTTTGGTTTGTGGTATCCAAGGGATTCATCTTTCACTCTTCATGGTTTCACGGATTCGGATTGGGCCGGTGATCAAGATGATAGGAAGTCAACTTCCGGGGCTTGCCAATTCATTGGTAGGTCCTTGGTGAGTTGGTCTTCTAAGAAGCAAAATTGTATTTCTCTCTCCACCGCCGAAGTCGAGTATGTGGCCGCCGCTAGTGCATGTACTCAATTGTTATGGATGAGGCAAACTTTAAAGGAGTACGGTGTCAATTGTGACAAAGTGCCTCTTTTGTGTGACAATGAGAGTGCTATCAAGATCGCCTATAACCCGGTGCAACACTCAAGAACCAAGCACATTGAGATTCGTCATCACTTCATTCGGGATCATGTTGCACGTGGAGACATTGAGCTAGCATATGTGGCAACCAAAGACCAACTTGCCGATATTTTCACTAAGCCACTTGATGAAGCAAGATTCACTTATTTGAGGAATGAGCTAAATATCGTGGATTCAAGGAGCTTGTCTTGACCATCTTGCACACACATCTATAGGTTGACTAAATATTTGGTTTAGGTGTGGGCATGAATTTAGGGGGAGTGTTGTCCTAATAAATTGGGCTCTCCCTCCCCCCAATATGCCTATAGTAAACATTCATTTGTCTCTATTTTCAAATTCATGAATTGTGAGCTTAAATGACGAGTGTTGGTTATGAACCCAAGATATATCTTCGCGGTGTCATGCCATAAACTCTTACATGGTGGCCTAGGCCACCGACCTCTTCCTTATGAAGAGTTGGTTCTTTTGATGTTTTATTGGCTTTTATTTGCAAATCTTTTGTTCTTATGGGAAACTCACTCAATCTTGGCATTTATTGCATTTGGGTTTTGCAAGTTGAGTGTGAAGTACCATCCCAGTTTGTGAAATCTATCCTAAGCCCCATCTTCCCCCAAAACATGCTCCTCTTGCCACATACATGTCCACCACCATAAATAGCATTTCTGAGCAGTGGGGGCCGGAGACTCCGGTGTCTTGCACCGGAGACTCCGGTCTGACCTAAGTCTCCGCCCTAAGCCACGGAGACTCCGGCACCCCGGAGACTCCGGTGTGCTTAGGCCGGAGACTCCGGTCTCGGCTGTGTTGTTGGGATCCAAAAGGGGATCGGGGTGAGGAGTTGTTTCAAAACTCCTCATTCACCCCGACCCCATCTCCTCCCCAGCCGCCGCCCACCGCCTGGAGACGCCGTCCGGCCGCTCCCCACCGCCGAAATCCGCCGACCAGCCGGCTCCCTCTCCTCCCCCAACGCTGGGGAACCTTCTCCCCACCTTTGGTCTCCACCATGTCGAGCAGCGGTACATCTCCCTCTCTCCCTCTCTAGGTTTCTTCCTAGTCCATGGATTGAGTGTGTGTTTGATGCTCCCTATGGTGTAGAATCCTTTTGCTGGTTCTTTTCTTCTAGGGATAACAATTTTAGAGCAAATGGCAACAATTTGTGACCTAACCCTAGGTTTCCAGACTCAGGGCCGGAGACTCCGGCCTGTCAGGGCCAGAGACTCCGGTCTGGCCGGATTATCCGGCCCCTGAGACCGGAAACTCCGGTGTAGATCACCCATTGGTACCTTTGTGCTCTCCAATTGTTATCTAATTGGCCCTCCTGGACATGGATGCTCATCCCCTTGCTACCCTTCTCTGTTTATTCACAGGAACTTCGCGTGTCAAGAAACTTAGTCACAACCCCAATAAAGTGACTCAGAAAGATAAGAGGGGTACTCAGGCCACTTTGGACCAGACCGAGGATGGTGGCTGGGTTCAGCGTGATAGAGGAGCTGCTGCTAGAGAGGTTGTACAGAAAAAGGCTGAAGAGGCATTCCTTGAGAAAGAGAGGGCAAAGAAGGCAAGATATGACAATTTGACTACCGTGATTGGCATGGGGAAATCTGAGTTTCGATCCATGAGGATGCATCCCTTCTTTGACATGCCACAAAATTCCACCGATCCTCACTTTTGGAGAAGGGAGCAAGAGCTAGTGATGCGGGATATTTATGCAAAGCTGTCGGGCCCCAACATCATGTGTATGCAAAAGGTGCTTGATACGTGCATTTTATATCATCATTTTTTATATCTTATATTATCATATTGGTATGTTATTTGCATTGTTGTATCGATGTTTTGCATGTTTTAGATGATTTATGGGACTTTCATACAAAGTCCCTATTTTTGGCATTTAACATCTGGGAGGCAGAATACCCCCCTTTTCTTGTTTTTATTGTTTCAGGAGTTTCGCGGACTCAAATAATTAAAGGAAAAATACCACGCCAGTTATTCATCAGGAGAAGGGTGGAGGAAAGAAGACCGAAGACAGGAGGGCCACGAGGGCCAAATGGGGTGGGCCCACGCGGCCCATGTACCTGGCCGCGTGGGACCCACCAAGTAGGCCCTCGAGCACCTCCTCGCGTGGGGCTTTTTACCAACACCTTCGTCTTCGCCGAAAAGGACGCCCTAATTTTCCCCGAATTATCTGAGGCAGTGGCGGCGGTGGAGCTCCTGATTCTCTCCGAAGGGGGTCAGATCCTGCTGCTCCGGAGAGGGGGGAAATCACCGCCATCATCATCACCTCTCCTCCTTGGCGTGGGAGGAGGCCTCTACATCACCGTCATCACCATCACCAGCACCATCTCCATCACCATCTCCGTGATCCACTCCGTTCCCCTCATAGTTTGAGAGTTGCTATACCCTAGATCATTGGCTAGTGCTCCTATTCATGTTTATGATTGGGTACTTGTCATTATTTGGTGGTGAAGTATTTATTTCAGATTGTGTTGTACCCTTTATGCCACTGATTATGATCATGTTTGCACGTTGTGAGTAGTTCCCATATGTTCCTGAGGGCATAGGATGAATTGGCAATGATTTATATATAACATGTGTTGGTATTTTGTCAAGAGTTTATCTTTTATGTGATTCTATGATGGTGTTGTGCGAACGTCGACTGCACAACACTTCACCTTTAAAGGGCTCATAGGAGAACAACGTAGTGTAATGAATTGAGGAAGAGTTGGGAGGACAACTAAGCCCAAGACAGAGTCATGCAGTTATATTATGTGGGTAGTAGTGTCGGGGACCTTAGAGTGTAATGCTATGGTGGGACTTTATGTCTTAATGATTCTTGTGCAAGTCATTAAATTGGCCACATGATCCATCATAAGGGGTTGTAGTTTAATTATTTAGCTATGCCTAGTTATGGCTCCGCCCCAAGAAGATTAAAACTTGACAAGATATGCAACGTGTTTAATAAATCTCTATGCCTAGTGATATCCATGCCGCCCTCGGGAACGTTTTCCACATATAAGACACACATCACTTGAGCTTGTCCTCTAGCCACATAGAGGATTGGGCTTTCTCTCTCTTTGAGATCTTTCTACTTGCTACTATTTATTTTAAGCATTTTTATTCTTTTGCATTTATACAACCAAAAATCCCAAAAACACTTGCATCTTTTATTGATTTATTTATCATTCTTTCTAACCAATACCTTCAGCTCCTCGTGGGTTCGACAACCTTTTCTCATTGAAAGGTACTACAATTGATCTCCTGCACTTGGGAGTCATCAGTGCTCAATCTCACCGCTTTGAGCACCAAACCATATTTTCAAGAGGCCGTATGGATTGCCCGCAAGCTTGGGTTGGAGCAACTCATCTCACTCCAACAAAATTATGATATCAAGTTGGTGCATCAATTCTTTGCAAAGGTTCAGTTTGGAGAAGATGAAGATGTTACTTTGACTTGGATGACCGGGCCCATCAAGTGTGAGTCCTCCATGACAAGGTTTCACGAGTTGCTTGGGTATGTGTTCAACAAGGGAGAAGATGGTCAAGGAAGAATTATGCCGTTGCCGGGGAGCGTAGCGCTATTGGTAAGAAGTTTGGTAAGGAAACTTGAAATCTGAATTATATTTGCTGTTTTATCTCATTGCTATTATGGCACTTAAGAATCGTCCCTCGCTGTACCTTACTCTTTTTGAAAGTGCTTATACCACTACTGCTAAAGTGGTTGAAACTGCTGTGTCTAAGATACCTGAAGTGGGATTTAAAATTCCCACTGGGCATGTTGAAAGAGTTATGAAGAATGTATTTTCAGGAGATGGAACTAAGACTGCACGTGAACACATTGAAATGATTGAAGAAATATGTGACTTATTCAGGATCCCTGGTATTTCTGAGGACTACGTGAAAAGGAAGTTATTATTTATGTCTTTATCTGGTAATGCTCGTATTTGGTTCAGGTCTTTGGATGAAGGAGCCACTACTGAATGGAGTGTATTGAGGAAGATTTTCTTTCTTAAATATTTTACTCCTAGAGAAGCTTATGCGAGTCGCTGCTATATATTTAATTTCTGGCCACATCTGGGAGAGAGTATTACTCAAGCTTGGGGGAGACTGAAGGCACTCCTTCGTGAGAATCCTTGTCACGATCTTACAAAGAAACTTATATTGATAAACTTTTATGTGAGGCTACCTATGAAGCATAAGGAAATTTTGGACAATTCATCTGGTGGTAGTTTTACAAATAATACTGAAGAAGAAGCATGGAATCTATTGGAAACTATTTCTGAAAATACTGGACACTGGGAACTTGATAAAGGTAATAAACCTTATTTTGATTATGGATATTCATGTGTGGAGACCTTCTCTACTTCTATCTTGTTTAAAAATATGAGTGATACATTTAATCTTGACCCTTATGTTATACTTGAAATAGCTAAATCTTTTGCTGAGCATGTCCGCATTCCTAAAAGTGGGTTTCAAACTTATGTTGAACCTGTTAAACAGTCTATTGTTATTCCTAAAGTTATTAAACAGATAGAGCCAGTGTCATCTGTGAGAATTGAGGAGTATGTTGAGCCACCCCCATATCCAAACCAAGTTAAGAAAAATTTGCTTACTACTGTTACTAACAAGAGTAAAAGGAAATGTCCTAAGCCATATGAACAGGTGGAAGTCAATACTCAAATTTCTGTTATCAAACAATTAAATGAAGAAGATCTTGTTGATGTCTATCTATGTGATGATGCTACTAAAATTATCAGAGGTAATTCGACCAAGGTGGGAAAACCTATAATCTCATGCTCTATTGGGACTTCAAGTTATCATGGTCTATGTGATATTGGGTCAAGCATTAGTGTCATTCCATATTCTCTCTATCTTGAAATCAAGCCTGATATTGATCCTATTGTTATGGAAGGGACAGGTATGACAATTCAACTTGCTAATAAAGAATATATCTGTCCTTTTGGAATTGTTAGAGATATTGAAGTTCTAGTTGGTAAAATTAAATATCCTGCTGATTTTATTGTGCTTGGTTGCCCTCAAGATTCTTTTTGTCCTATCATTTTTGGGAGACCTTTCTTGCGTACTGTTGGGGCTGAAATTAATTTGCTTAAAGAGAAAGTGTTTATTAAATGTGATAGTGAAAGACTTGAGTTCAATTTTTCCAAATTTGCTGATAAACATGTTGTGAAAGAGCCAATTTCTGAAGATATAATTGAAACTCTTGCTTCTATAGCGGTAGCTTCAACAGATGTTGTAGAACGTTATATGCTTAATCAAGATGAACCATTTAATGATGAGCATATTCCACCTGATAATTTAGGAGTGTTACCACCACCTAAAGGGGATCCTAGTTTTGAATTAAAACCTTTGCCTGACAATTTGAAATATGCATATTTAGATGATAAGAATATATATCCTGTCATTATTAGTGCTAACCTTTCAGCTGAAGAAGAAGAGAAACTACTTGATGTACTAAAAGCTCATCGACCAGCTATTGGATACTCTCTTGATGATCTTAAAGGTATAAGCCTAGCTCTATGTATGCATAAAATTAATTTGGAAGAGGATGCAAAACCTGTTGTTGATTATCAACGCCGTCTCCATCCAAAAATGAAAGAAGTGGTAAGAAAAGAGGTAATAAGACTCATGGAAGTGGGTATCATTTATCCTATAACAGATAGCAAGTGGGTTAGTCCTGTCCATTGTGTTCCTAAAAAGGGTGGAATGACTGTAGTTCCAAATGATGAGAATGAACTTGTGGCTCAACGTATTGTTGTTGGTTATAGGATGTGCATTGATTACAGGAAATTAAACAGAGCAACTAGAAAAGATCATTACCCATTGCCATTTATTGATCAAATGTTAGAAAGGTTGTCTAAACACTCTCACTTTTGTTATCTAGATGGTTATTCAGGTTTCTCGCAAATTCCTGTCCATAAGGACGATCAAGAAAAGACCACTTTTACTTGCCCATTTGGTACTTTTGCTTATAGAAGAATGCCATTCGGTTTATGCAATGCTCCTGCTACTTTTCAAAGATGCATGAATGCTATATTTGCAGATTACATTGAGAAGATAATGGAAGTCTTTATGGATGATTTTTCTGTGTATGGTACTTCTTTCGATAATTGCTTGTTCAATCTTAACAAAGTTTTGCAGCGTTGTGAGGATCAACATCTAGTTCTCAATTGGGAGAAGTGTCACTTCATGGTTACCGAAGGAATTGTTCTAGGACATAAGATTTCTGGAAATGGAATAGAAGTTGATCCAGCCAAGATAGAAGCTATTGAGAAGCTACCATACCCAAAGGATATAAAAGGTATAAGAAGTTTTCTTGGGCATGCAGGTTTTTACCGTAGGTTCATTAAGGACTTCTCCAAAATATCAAAGCCTCTAACCAATCTTTTGCAAAAGGATGTTCCTTTCTCTTTTAATGATGATTGCATTGAATCTTTTAATATTTTGAAGAATGCTTTAATAACTGCTCCTATTATTCAACCTCCTGATTGGAAATTGCCCTTTGAAATTATGTGTGATGCTAGTGATTATGCTGTTTGGGCTGTTTTGGGTCAACGGGTTGATAAGAAACTGAATGTTATTTATTATGCTAGTAGAACACTTGATGCTGCCCAGAGAAATTATGCTACAACTGAAAAAGAATTTTTAGCAGTACTATTTGCTTGTGATAAGTTTAGACCTTATATCATTGATTCCAAAGTCACAATTCATACTGATCATTCTGCTATTAAATACTTGATGAACAAGAAAGATGCTAAGCCTAGATTCATAAGATGGGTACTTCTTTTGCAAGAATTTGATTTACACATTGTTGATAGGAAAGGAGAAGATAACCAAGTAGCTGATCATCTCTCTAGAATGGAAAATATATCTGATGATCCTATTCCTATTAATGATAGCTTTGTTAATGAACAACTTGCAAATGTTAATGTTTCCAGTATTAAGGCTGCTTCTCCTTGGTTCGCTAATTATGCAAATTTTATTATTGGAAAAGTATTACCTCCACACTTCACTTATCAACAAAGAAAGAGATTCTTTTATGATCTTAGACATTATTTTTGGGATGATCCTTTCCTCTATAAGAAAAGTGTAGATGGTATTATTAGACGTTGTATACCTGAGCATGAACAACAGGCTATAATAAGAGATTGTCATGATAGTACATATGGAGGGCATCATGCAGGAGATCGCACAGCAGCAAAGGTATTACAATCTGGTTTCTATTGGCCTACTTTATTTAAAGATTGCCATGAATATGTTAAATCTTGTGATAAATGTCAAAGAGTTGGAAACATTGGTAGGAGAAATGAAATGCATGAATTATTCTCTACCACTTGAACCATTTGATGTGTGGGGTTTTGATTTTATGGGACCTTTCCCAGCTTCAAAGACAAAGCATACTCACATTTTGGTTGCAGTTGACTATGTTACAAAGTGGGTGGAGGCAATTCCAACCAAAAGTGCAGATCATGCCACATCAATGAAGATGCTTAAGGACATCATTTTACCAAGGTTTGGTGTTCCTAGGTTTTTAATTACTGATGGTGGCTCTCATTTTATACATGGTGTTTTTAGGAAAGCTTTGGCAAAATATGGTGTTAACCATAGAATTGCATCTCCTTATCACCCTCAAACAAGTGGACAGGTTGAATTAAGTAATAGGGAAATTAAACTCATTTTGGAAAAGACAGTGAATAAGTCTAGGTCTGACTGGCCACTTAAAATTAATGATGCATTATGGGCTTATAGAACTGCATTTAAAAATCCTATGGGAATGTCTCCTTACAAAATGGTCTATGGGAAAGCTTGTCATTTACCTGTTGAATTAGAACATAAAGCTAGATGGGCTATTAAACAATTGAACTTTGACTTTAAGACTGCAGGAGAGAAAAGAATCCTTGATTTAAACCTACTAGATGAATGGAGAAAAATGCTAAAATGTTTAAAGAGAAAGTTAAGATTTGGCATGACAAGAAGATTAAGAGAAAAGAATTCAAAGTAGGAGATCAAGTTTTATTATACAACTCTCGTTTCAAGTTTTCTGCAGGGAAGCTAGCCTCGAAATGGCAGGGACCATTAGTCATACAGGAGGTGTACGGTTCAGGATCTATCCGTCTTTACGGTGATATGAAAGGTAAACCTCATGTGGTCAATGGACAACGTCTTAAACATTATATTGCAGGAAAAAGCTTCGTTGGAACGTTGGAAACATTGAATTTACAAACACCGGAAGAAATAATAAAAGGGGGTCGAGCAGTTTCAGCAACTCCAAATCAATAAAAGGTAACTTTTGTATTGGAAAGTTTCTCGGAATCTCATGAAATCTTATGGAAGTCATTTTTTATGGAAATAAAAGTGTGGGGAAAGAAAACTTGACGAAACGGAGTCCCGAGGGAGGAAAGAGGGGGCCCCACGCGGCCAAGTACAGAGGCCGCGTGGGACCACTCCTTTTCCACCTCGGAGACCCTTTTCGCCTCGTTTTCGATCCCGACGCTCCGTCTTGACCTAAAAACCCTCAATATATATCCCTCTCTGACGATCTAATCTCGCACCGAGCGTCCTCGAGCGATCTTTGTTTCTTGCTTTTTCTGTCTACCAGGGTTTTAGCCATGTCTTCGGGGGACTCCTACCAATGTTCCTCCATGGATGACGATGATGATGAACTTGAGGGGCTCAGCCCCACGTCCCCATGGAAGAGGAACAGGAAGAGGAAGGACTACTCCGACGACGATGACATAGAGGAAGATGAAGAAGAATACAAGGCTATCGTCGACTTCACACCCCTGGCAACAGCACCTCCATTGCCTGTCGCTGTAGCCAATGTGAGGGTGAACCACTCTCTTGGCAACAAGAGGAAGACGGCGCGCATCCAAACTGGAGGGAAGGTTCCTAGGCTCTCGCTTGCAAGCAAAAACGTAGCTTCTACTCTCATTGACAGGGAATCCCGGCGCACACCTCAAAGGAATTATCCCGGTGAGTGGGATCGTAAGATCCCCAACAAGAAGGTATCAAGCCCCGAGTGGAAGCCTAGCAAGGAGACGGTTGAGAAGAACCTTATGGAGAAACTGGGAGAAGCTGCAAAAGAATTTGAGAAAGCCTACAACCTCATGATGCAGATTGTTGGAGATCTTGAAGATCACTATTATGAAGGCACTAAGAAAGAAGAAAGGAAGTTTTAGCAAGACGTCAAGCTTGGGGGAGTTCCACCTAGTCTTTCTCTTTATTAGTCTCTTTTATCTATCTAGTTAAGGTGTGTTTTGCTTTTATCGTTTAGTTATCAATTTCGTTCAAGCTTGTGTGAGCTCATAGAGCATTATCATGTATCCCTATCTTGTGGTTTATCAATGAATATTAAAGTATGGTGTCATCCATGGTTCTCTTGTTTTGGAGATTTATGGGTAACACTCATGCAAATGAGCGTGGCATATTTAGAGGTTTCAATCACATCTTACCTTGGACTTGATTAACTTAAGTATGTTGGACAACTGTAGAATCATATCATCAAAATATCAAACAATAAGCATGAAACATTGTGACTAGTATTATGAAGATAGTGGCTTGATAAATGTTTAAGGTTGGGAGTTAGCCCATATGTGCTGTCACATGCAAAGCTTTCAACATGTTCCATCATTTATTTAGTTGATATCATGTACTTTTGTTTATGGATGCCTATCATGATGAAATAATGTGGAAATAGAGCAAGTTTAAATGATTTTGTATAAATGGTAGAGAGAAACTTGGGCCGCTAATCTAAGCCATGCATCATTCATGGTGGAAATTTACTTACATGCTGTTTTGAACTTCCTGTGATACACCCTGCAATAAAAAGCTATATCAATTGGTAAATAAAAAGGGGGTTGAGGTTGGTCATTATGTTTGTTTGTCTTTTTGTTGTGATATGGGCTTGATCCATATCATGGGACAAGAGGTACCCCATTTAAGACTCTTGATAATACCATTATTACTTACAATGATAGATAACTTAAACTTGCTTTGTTTCCCAAGTTGAGTAATCATGGTGTAGGTACTTGTATTCAAGGGGCATGAGACATCTAACCTTTACTTTATCAAGGCCACTACTCATATTTGCTTTCGCATTTAACTTTAATCATTCAAATACTTGCCATAAAGAGCAAAAGCATAGGAAAAGGAATATGATTCAGTTGTCCAACATACAATGGTTATTTGCTTTCAAAAGTAAGAGTGATTGCTAGATCTTATACTTATGTTGCCCTCATGTGTATGAGTTTTAATTCATCAATCTTACATTGCAACTGAGTATGATGATGATACAATGCTCGTATTTATTTATCAACCATAAGTCCATCGATGCATATAATGATCTATGTCCTTATTTACTCGAGGACGAGTAAAGGTTTAAGCTTGGGGGAGTTGATACGTGCATTTTATATCTTATATTATCATATTGGTATGTTATTTGCATTGTTGTATCGATGTTTTGCATGTTTTAGATGATTTATGGGACTTTCATACAAAGTCCCTATTTTTGGCATTTAACATCTGGGAGGCAGAATACCCCCCTTTTCTTGTTTTTATTGTTTTAGGAGTTTCGCGGACTCAAATAATTAAAGGCAAAATACCACGCCAGTTATTCATCAGGAGAAGGGTGGAGGAAAGAAGACCGAAGACAGGAGGGCCACGAGGGCCAAATGGGGTGGGCCCACGCGGCCCATGTACCTGGCCGCGTGGGACCCACCAAGTAGGCCCTCGAGCACCTCCTCGCGTGGGGCTTTTTACCAACACCTTCGTCTTCGCCGAAAAGGGACGCCCTAATTTTCCCCGAATTATCTGAGGCAGTGGCGGTGGCGGAGCTCCTGATTCTCTCCGAAGGGGGTCAGATCCTGCTGCTCCGGAGCTCCGGAGAGGGGGGAAATCGCCGCCATCATCATCACCTCTCCTCCTTGGCGTGGGAGGAGGCCTCTACATCACCGTCATCACCATCACCATCACCATCTCCGTGATCCACTCCGTTCCCCTCATAGTTTGAGAGTTGCTATACCCTAGATCATTGGCTAGTGCTCCTATTCATGTTTGTGATTGGGTACTTGTCATTATTTGGTGGTGAAGTATTTATTTCAGATTGTGTTGTACCCTTTATGCCACTGATTATGATCATGTTTGCACGTTGTGAGTAGTTCCCATATGTTCCTGAGGGCATAGGATGAATTGGCAATGATTTATATATAACATGTGTTGGTATTTTGTCAAGAGTTTATCTTTTATGTGATTCTATGATGGTGTTGTGCGAACGTCGACTACACAACACTTCACCTTTAAAGGGCTCATAGGAGAACAACGTAGTGTAATGAATTGAGGAAGACTTGGGAGGACAACTAAGCCCAAGACAGAGTCATGCAGTTATATTATGTGGGTAGTAGTGTCGGGGACCTTAGAGTGTAATGCTATGGTGGGACTTTATGTCTTAATAATTCTTGTGCAAGTCATTAAATTGGCCACATGATCCATCATAAAGGGTTGTAGTTTAATTATTTAGCTATGCCTAGTTATGGCTCCGCCCCAAGAAGATTAAAACTTGACAAGATATGCAACGTGTTGTTTAATAAATCTCTATGCCTAGTGATATCCATGCCGCCCTCGGGAACGTTTTCCACATATAAGACACACATCACTTGAGCTTGTCCTCTAGCCACATAGAGGATTGGGCTTTCTCTCTCTTTGAGAGCTTTCTACTTGCTACTATTTATTTTAAGCATTTTTATTCTTTTGCATTTATACAACCAAAAATCCCAAAAACACTTGCATCTTTTATTGATTTATTTATCATTCTTTCTAACCAATACCTTCAGCTCCTCGTGGGTTCGACAACCTTTTCTCATTGAAAGGTACTACAATTGATCTCCTGCACTTGGGAGTCATCAGTGCTCAATCTCACCGCTTTGAGCACCAAACCATATTTTCAAGAGGCCGTATGGATTGACCGCAAGCTTGGGTTGGAGCAACTCATCTCACTCCAACAAAATTATGATATCAAGTTGGTGCATCAATTCTTTGCAAAGGTTCAGTTTGGAGAAGATGAAGATGTTACTTTGACTTGGATGACCGGGCCCATCAAGTGTGAGTACTCCATGACAAGGTTTGGCGAGTTGCTTGGGTATGTGTTCAACAAGGGAGAAGATGGTCAAGGAAGAATTATGCATACGGAAGGGGTTCACTATGAGAAGGGCAAGATGGCACCCCTTTATCTCAACAAGGATGCAGTTGGTTCAAACAAGGGTCTCCTTCCCACCTTCAACATTCTCCTCCGCATGTTTAGATGCAACATTGCACCTCAAGCCGGGAATGTGGATGCCATTCGTGGAGGGCTTGTTAATCTTCTCATTCATTCCCATGGTGTCAATTGCCAAGGGTATGAAATTGATGTGATGGATTTCATTAAGTGTGAGTTGCATTGGGCCGTCCATGAGATGAAGAATCCGGTTTATGCCCCCTATGTGATGAAGCTTATTCTAGACAAAGTGCCAACTCTCAACCAAGAGCATTTTACCGTTCACAAGGCCAGCACCCTTCAAGTTAAGCATGACAAGCCTTCTTCCTCTAGTGCTCCCTCTCGTGTCCCTTTTGTCTCAAGTGATGATGAAGAAGAAGAAGATGATGATGTTGCTCCCGTTCGAAGGAGAAGTAAGAATGCCGACCCTCCCTCATGGCTTAGCAAGGGCAAGGCAAATGTGGAAAAGAATATGAAGAAGCTCACGTGGTTTGAAAGGGTGATGATTCACATGAATGTGTGCCTCCACAAGGAAAATCACCAAGCCTACAAGGAAAGGAAGTTGATTATGTTGGGAATATGCCCAAGAGGCAATAATAAAGATTATTAATTATCATATTTCCCGTTCATGATAAATGTTTATATCCATGCTAGAATTGTATTAAGCGGAAACAAATACATGTGTGGAATATAAACGGTAATGTGTCCCTAGTCTTTCCTCTTATGACTAGTTCATTTGATCAAGTGATGGTTAGATGTTTCCTAACCATGGATTTATGAATCACTTGATAAACGAAGTTTGTATCATGGGAGATGATATGATGGACAAGACTCAATTTAAATAGATGTCAAATATAGTTTCCTTAGACCATGAGATTATGTTACTCCCGCTTATCGGAGGAGTGCTTTGTGGACATCAAACGTCACTTCGTAACTGGGTGATTATAAAGGTGGCTTTCAGGTATTCCAATGGTAGGTTGTTGGGTTGCATGTTTCGAGATTGGGATTTGTTCGTTCAACAGTTGGATAGATATCTCTGGGCCCTCTCGGTAGTATAGCATCCAAACGCTTGCAAGCATATGACTAAGTAGCTAGTCATAAGGGATCCTATTCTATGGGAACGAGTAAAGAGAACTTGTCGGTAACAAGATTAATCAGATATGGAGATATCGGTGGATTGAATCTCGGACAAGTAATATATCGTGAAACAAAAGGAATCGTATATGGATTAATTGAATCCCAGACATTGTGGTTCGACTAGTAAAGTACTTCGTCGAATATGTAGGAATTAATATGGGCATCCCGGTCCCGCTATTAATATGACATATTCACGAACCCGCAGAGTCACACACTTAACGTTCGATGTAGTTAGGGTTCGAGATAAATGATGGTGAGAAAGAATATTGATTCGGAGTCCCGGATGGGATCCCGGACGTCACGAGGAGTTCCGGAGTGGTCCGGAGAATAAGATTCATATAAGGAAAGTGGTTTTCGGAGGTATCGAAAAGGTTCGGGAATTTTACGGTAGAGTACCGGAATATTCTAGAAGGTTCTAGAGGAGTCTAGAAGTGGGGCCCACAGGTGTTTGGGGCCCACATGGAATAATGGGGTGGTGGACTGGCCTCAAGGGCCAGCCGCACCACCTGGGCACCTAGGCCCATGCAGGCTAGGGCAAGGCCCAAGAGGGGGCCGGCCAACCCTAACCCTAGGGGGCTGGCTTGGGGGCCAAGCCACCCTTGCCGCCGGCCCTAGGGGAGGCTTGGGGCGCACCCCCCAGCCGCCTATATAAGGAGGGGGCAGGGGAGGGGTGCCGCACCCTTGTGCCCTCCCCAAGCCGCCGCCCCCCTCTCCCCCCATGCCGCACCACCTCCTCCTCCCTCCTCTCTAGTAGCCGCTTAGCGAAGCCCTGCTGGATCTCCACCATACACACCACGCCACCGTCGTCGTGCTGCTGATCTCGCGAGCCTCTCCACTAACTCTTGCGGGATCAAGATCGTGGAGTCTTCATCAAGGTGTACGTGTGGATCTCTCGGAGGTGTTGCTCGTGCGACGCTTGGATAATACATCTCCTCGCGACTAGACGAGTCTAGTTGCGGGGATCGACTAGCCAACCCCTGCCTCGACAAAACGCTCTCGGTTTTCTTCGAGGGTGAGATTCGATCTCCTTCTTGCTACCAACCTCTCATAGATCAGATCTTGTGTTGGGTTTATTCCGTCTTGTTTGCGTAGGAATTTTTTTTGTTTTCCATGCTGCGACCCTTCAGATTATCTCTAATCAGAACAAGTTGTACAAGGAGTTGGGGAAGAAGAAGGTCAAGACTCCTCCTCCTTTGGTTGTCGAAGAAGAGGTAAAAGAATCCTCCGGGAGTGAGAAGACGGTGAGCTATGATGCATGGCATGCAAAACAATTCCCATGGGCTGATTTTACCTTTGAGGAGGTGTCCTCCATGCCTTCTTCCTCGCGCAATACCGGCAAGGCTCCAATGGCTCAAAGGGATATTGAAGAAGATGATGATGACGAGGCTAGTGGATCGGAGTATGATGATGATGAGGATGGAGATGCCACCGAGGAGGACTCCGAGTGATCTTCATGGGATCGTTAGCATCGCCTTTCTTCCTTTTTGTTGTCTCGATGCCAAAGGGGGAGAAATGGTTCTAGTAGGTTATTCATGGGATTTGCATGAGTCGGGCACAAGCATTTGCTTTTATCATTCCTTGAGAGCTTGTGTCCCTTTATTCTTCGTGTGTTGAACTTTATTTGCTTTATTTGCTACTTCTATGTGAGATGTGGATCTTGGTGCCTTTTATTCTTGAAGAGACATGGTATCGGATATTATCTATGGTTGAGTTTTTTGTGAGGTGAGATATGCATTGGAACAACATTTTATTCTCATGCACAAGGTATGATTGTTAACACAAAACTCAACCCCTATAATGTCATGTCTCTTTGTTTTGCAAATCAAATTGTCATATATATATCATGACATATTTATTTGTGGCATCCTCTTCCTATATGTAGGTTTCCTCTCATATGTGCAACTTGTTTAATATGCACACATTTAGGGGGGGGGGGGTGCTATCTTTGTCACATGATATGATCTATTGTTTGCAAATCCTAATGTTGTCATCTAACACCAAAAAGGGGGAGATTGAAAGAGCATTTCCTAAACCCCATTGGTTTTGAGTGTTAGTTAACAACACTAGTGATCATCTAATGTGATGCTAAGTGCTGCAGGTTAATTGTAATAATTTTACCCTAAGCATCTACCACCAAAAAAGGAAGAATTGGCAGAGTTTATTTGCTATAGGTCAATCCCAGGCCGGAGTCTTCGGTCTGCCAGGGCCGGAGTCTCCGACCCCTGGATTTTCTTGCCCTTCGCCAAGATGTGGTGCGACTCTGGTGTCCCTCCGGAGTACCGCCGGAGGGTGCCCGGAGTATCCGGCCCTTGGTGACCGGAGTCTCCAGCCTGTTGAGCTTCATCGACAAAGTCTCCGCCCGGGTGCGGAGTCTCCACCCTCACCGGAGTTTCCGGTCCCCCTGACCGGAGTCTCCGGCTCTTCCCCAAGCGAGCAATGTGTGGGGCGGCTCTGGTGTCTGTCCGGAGGGACCCTGGAAGGAGACCGGAGTCTCCGGCCCACGCCAGAGTATCCGGCCTTAGTGGACTCCAACGGGCAAATTTCTCCGAGGGGTATAAATACCCCTCCACCTACCTCAGGACAGCTAGCTCATCCAGCATTTAAGAACCCTAAGTTTCAAGAGCTCAAAATCGATAGATCTCCCAATTCCTCCATCCAAACTCGTTCATCTTTGGAGGATTGAAGGAGAAGACCCGGATCTACATCTTCACCAAGCCGTTCTTCATTTCCCCCTCATTCACTTGAGGATTTTTGTTTCTAGGGTTAGCATTGTGTTACCCTAGAATTCTTGTGCTTACTACTTGTTGTAATTGTGACAGATGTGTTGATTTGGGAGCCCCAATTAAGTTGTGGGTGTGTGCCCCAAAAACGTTGTAAGGGCTCCGGATTCCGCCTTGAAGGATTCCGATAGTGGAAGGTGAACCAAACCCTTGGGTGCGGTTCATCGGAGAATAGGGTGAGGCCTTTGTGGCATCTTGAGTAGGCCTCTTGTGGCGAGCTCACACCCCTCCAACGAGACGTACTCCCTTAACAAGGAGGAACTCGGGAATACATCCTTGTCTCCGCATGCTTCTACTTTCGGTTATCTCTTTCCCTTAGTTGTATTTACTTGTATCGTGTTAATTGCCTAGTTGCTTTGGCTTGCTCTTCATATAGGTAAATTCACCGTAGTTGCATATCTAGAGAATTTACCTTTGTGTTAAGCCTAAAATCGAAAAATATTTAAAATTTGGTGTAGCACCTATTCACCCCCTCTAGGTGCCCATACGATCCTTTCACTTAGTCTCTTAGTTATTCTATCATTTTATTATTTCAGCCTTTCAGTGATTGAGCTTATTTGTCATCAGTTATTTATTCTATCATTTTTCAGTGATTGAGCTTATCGTCATCAGTTATCTTATTCTTTCAGCCTCTTAGTCTCCCAGTTATTCTCTCATTTTCTTAGTATTCTTAGTCTTTCAGTTTGGTTTTCTTAATCTCTTATTGTAATCATTTCCTTATTTTCTTAGTCTCTTAGGTTGGTGTTCTTAGTCATGTTGTGTCTTTCAATCTATTAGTTCTTCTATTCTTGAGCCTTATTACTTCATTTTTTGAGCTACTCTTTCATTGGAGCTTCAGTTTCATTGTTCTTTTCTGCATCTCATCTTCATGCTTCTCTCTCGCAGTTTTTAGCAAATCAATTGCTCTTCACTTCATGAGTTTGTTTCTTTACTCCCTGGCAGCTAGGTCTATTTGTCTTTGGTCTTTCATTTTCCAGTCTATTAGTCACTTATTTCTTCAGTCTTCTGTACTCTTTCAGTCTTTCTTCTCTCTCTCCTTTCTTTGGTCTTAGTTAGTATTTCAGTCTCTATTTTGTCGGTCATTTTTCAGTTTTCCTAGTGTATGTTTCTTCATTCCCTAGCAAATTACCCCTTCTGTCTTCAATCTTCCATTTTTCTGTCCAACATCTGTGTACACTAGATGAGTACACTGATGAAACTGCAGCAGGGCTCAAGCAATTTTACTCCGGAAATGGCATTTATGTATTTCTAAGGCATGTTGTCTTTTTCACACATATTCGATGGTGAATATTGAGACATGCTGCCAAAGTTCAAAGCTGGGGGGTCACTGCATGGAACATCAAGGTACAAACCTGTTTCACACATGTCTTCATTTTTAATTTAGCTCAGTTAGCACACCCTGCTCTACATGCAGCTTTAATATTTTTCTAAAGTGATTCTTTACAATTTTCCTTCTTGCATGATTCAAGTTGCCCTTTTACCCTCATTTTTTAAATTGAAGAGTATCATTTTCCGAGCAGATCTGTTAGTGTAGAATACAGCAATGCATGCTATGGCCATCTTTATTTCAAGTACGGAGGAAAGAAGATTTCCCTCCTGTGTTATTTAGCTGTAGAGCAGAACCATGTTTACAACATGTTTGATGTTCTCTAGGTGTTACTAGTATTCTTTGTTTTGTAAATTGATACTAATCTTTTTTAAAGTTCTCAGTTTTTCCTCATTCTATATCTTCATTTTGCCTTTAGTTTCTAAGTTTTCCCTTATCAGTTTCATCAAGTTCTTCTCTGTTATCCAGGAGTTCGACGAAGCCCATGTCGTTTCGTCTCAGCCAGAAAATGGTGGCAAAGAGGCAGGCAAAGAGGCAGCAAGGAAGATTCATCGGAGTGCAACGAGACCAATGATTCACTAAATTGTACATCCAAATAGCAAGACATGTATATTCTCGGCCAAAGACAAGCAACTGTGTCCCAACGCCAAGCAACAAAGTACACTAGATGAGTACACTGATGAAGACATAGTATCTTGATCCCTGTCTTCATTTTTTTTTAGTTTCAGGCTGTATGTTCTTGGGCATCAGTATTGTAGCGGTCCTTTTTAGTCGCTGCTGCTGAGAATCAAGCCCCAAAACAGCCTGTTCAACTCAATGTGTTGGGCTAACTGAAAACTGAGACAACTAAAATATGTCTGTTTGGCGGGAATAAAAAACAGTCGCATTTTTTTTGTTCTCTAGTTAATTTTAAGTATTACACCTGTTGTTTTCTTATTGGTTCGAAAATGTGTGTTTTGGAATTAGAAAACATCTAGCTGTTGAAGTCACTCCCAACTTCTAACCTTTTTTAAGAGCTCACTGGGGTACTAGCTTCCAGACCAAGTCGTTGATTTGAAATTGCTTCAATTACATCTTTTTGTTGTAGAACTTGGGCACCCTCAACTTGTATTTGAAATTAGTTTAATATTCTAAATTAGTCTTACAAAGAATAGTTTGTAAGTATGAACGAATTTCTGAGTCAGGCTTCCGGGAGAAGATGGGGGAGGGGAGCTTCTCGGAGAGACCCTCCTATAAGCTGAAAAAAAGTGTGCCTTAATCCTGTTGAAGACAAATTTGAGAAACAAAATGAATGATGATTGATGATAAGATTTTGGAGTGTTTCCAAAATATGAGGACACGCAAGGACAAATAGCAGGCGTAGCTAAGTGGTATGTTACTTTCCTTCTAATACAACTTAGGTATCATGCATTTATCCATCCATACTATTTCCTGATTATCTTTTTCTTCTTGTCTTTGTAGGCCCCTATGATTGATGAGGAAATGGTAGGATCGTATCAGAGCAAAGCCTCATTATTTAGGTACTACTAAAAATGTGTCATGGTTATACGATTATGACATCTATAATATATAAATGGGAGCAACCCACTATGAGCATTTCTCTTAACATGCAAGCATGCCACATAAGCAATCCCACTAAATCACTCAATTTGTGTCCACATTAACGCATGCATGCAGTTTTTTTTTCTGGAATCAAAATCCACTCAGTTTTTTTGCATAACATATATGTATCCTTTGTTAGTGCACGCGATGCTCTCAGGTTTTGTTTTATCTCTGCAATCAAGTCTAAACAAGCAAGGATGTGTTTATCACGTCTATAATTTCATATCGTGCCTTACTACAATCACTAATACATGTTTCCCATATGTTTCATATTTTAAATGTCTTTTTATTCTTAATCTACTTTATATCAAGCGTTCCCGCTACAACACGCGGGGAACCATCTAGTTCTTATTATCATTTGATTAACGGTTTTGCTAATTCTAAGTCGACTAATTCTCAGTCGCCTCCCTAACCGTTTGATTTTAGGGAGTGTCTACTTCTCAGTCGACTTAGATTTAATTAAATCTTGCTCAGTTGTACACATTTGCAAACCATGTGCAACTCACGTATTAGCACGAATCACGATACAGATCTAACGGTTATGGAGGCGACTGAGAATTAACTAAATCTCAGCCAGTTGCTCATAGTTGTAAAACATGTGCAACTCACAGACTAACACGAATCACGACATAAAATCAAAGATTTAACTAAATCTAAGTCGACTGAGAAGTAGACACTCCCATTAAAACATGATTTATACTCCTTGTTTTGATTTCTAATCCTATAATAAAAATGTACCCAAGGAGTACATTTATAGTGTCCTTGGACTAATATATTATGTCACAAAGGTTATATTTTTCTAGCGTTTGGTCATTAGAAAATCGGCCCCCAAATTATGGGTCCGCCACTACACGGATGGATCGACGGAATCTGGATACGACGAGGATTTCAGCTGGGTTGAGTTTAGTACTAGTAGTTGTAGCTGCTCCGGCGACAGCTCGGTTGAGTCAGTGGGACTTTTCCGGCCAACCGGAAAAAACCTAATCACGCCGCCAGCCAGCCAATCTCCTCTCTCCTCATCACCTCCACTCGCCCTCTCCACTCGCCATCTCGCTCCTTTCCTTTTCTTCTTCGCCCCCTAAAAAAAGAGAGGAGCGAGAGATCGGGGACGGGGGCCCTGAATCCTGCGCCCGTGCTCCCTCCCTTCCTGCTCTGCTCCAGGGCTCTGCTCTGAATCGGCGTGCGCATCTCGGTGGTGGGTTCCGGGAGCTCGATTGGTTTCCGAAAGAAAGCAAGCCTCCCGCGTCTGAATCTTGGAGTTGGTTTCTGCGGCGGTTCTTGGATGAGGAATCCCTTCTTCTCCGAGGTGTCCTCCTGCAAGGAGACCAGCCTCCACGCCGCCACCCGCTCATGGCTCCCTCTGGACAAAGGGAAGCTCTCCTCCAAGTTCACTGCTCACTCCACCACCGCCTCCTCCTCCTCCATGTAAGCCTCCAATTTCTTTCTTTCTTTGCAACCAACACAGTCCTTCCTTGCTGTGAATCACTTAATTGGGTACCCAGTCTGGTCTTAGTGTGGTGGAGAGCATCAAAATTCAGTTCTTTTTCTTCTTCTTGTACTTGGGATGCAGAGAATCTCTGATGAAAATGCCGGAGCCGGCGGTTCTCCCGCACTTCAAGCCCGCCGACTACGTCGATATACTGGCCCAGATTCACGAGGAGCTCGAGTACTGCCCTCCGGATCACAGGTCATGCCTTTACCTACTCCAGTTCCAGGTCTTCCGCGGCCTCGGGGAGGCCAAGCTGTCGCGGCGGAGCCTGCAGGCTGCCTGGGACAAGGCGAGCACGGTGCACGACAAGCTCATATTCGGGGCCTGGCTCAAGTACGACAAGAGAGGAGAGCAGCCCATGTCCGACCTTCTCGCCTCCTGCGGCAAGTGCTCTCAGGAGTTCAACCTGCTGGATTTCGTTTCACAGCAGGTGGTCTCTGCCGCCGAGTCTAGCTATGACGACGAGGACGACGAGTTCCAGGGTTCTGCCGTGGTTCATCTCCAGATCAGAGATGATATGATTGCGTGCGATCGGCGGAAGCTTGCGGGGTTGTCTACTCCGTTGTATGCAATGCTTAACGGTGGCTTCAGGGAATCGCACCTTCAAGTCATTGACATGTCTCGGAATGGCATATCCCCTATCGGTATGCAAGCAATCAGTAAATTCAGCCTGTCTGGAAGACTGCCATATCTGTCACCTGAAGCTATTTTGGAAATGCTTGATTTTGCTAACAAGTTCTGCTGCAAGGGCCTCAAAGATGCTTGCGAGCGAAAGCTTGCTTCTTTTGTTTCTACCAGGCAAGACGCTATGGACTTCATGGAGTGTGCTATTGAGCTCGGCTGTTCCACTCTTGCGGCTTCATGCTTGCAGGTTATCTTGAATGAGCTTCCAGAGTGCTTGAATGATGAGCAAGTGGTTAGGATATTCTCCTCCGCAAATAGGCAGCAGAGGTCCACCATGGCTGGCGATGCAGCTTTCTCACTATATTGCCTTCTTAGCGAAGTCTCCATGGGCATCAGTGCGACATCAGATGTCACCATAAGCTTCTTGGAAAAGCTGGTGGACTCGGCATCGGATTCTAGACAGAAGCAGCTGGCCTTGCATCAACTGGCTTGCATGAGGCTGCTAAGGAAAGATCACGCTGAAGCTGAGCATCTATTCAATGCCGCCTTTACCGCCGGACATCTCTACTCGGTAGTTGGCTTGGCTAGACTAGCCTCTCTGAGGAGCAATAAGCATTTTTCTCTCAAGTTGCTCGACTCCGTCATGTCATCTCGTTGGCCTCTTGGGTGGATGTATCAAGAGAGATCACTATATTTGGATGGTGATAGCAAGTTGGAAAATCTCAACAAGGCTACTGAGTTGGATCCTACCCTCACATATCCCTATATGGTTCGAGCTGCGTCTTTGATGAAAAGGCAAAGTGTTGAAGCTGCCCTGATGGAGATTAACCGCATCCTGGGATTCAAGCTGGTTCTGGAATGCTTAGAGCTAAGGTTCTGTTGCTACCTTGCTCTTGAGGATTACAGAGCCGCCTTGTGTGATGTCCAGGCAATCCTTACGCTTGCTCCAGATTATCGCATGATTGGTGGTCGAGTGGCTGCGAAGCAGCTGCGTATGCTTGTCATGGAGAATGTAGAACAATGGACAACTGCTGATTGCTGGATGCAGCTCTACGATCGGTGGTCCTCTGTGGATGATATAGGATCCCTCTCGGTGATATATCAAATGCTGGAGTCAGATGCTGCTAAAGGAGTTCTGTACTTCAGGCAGTCTTTGCTACTTCTCAGGTAACTTAAACTATTTTATGTTGTTGCACATAATAATAGCTGGCGTAATTCAGTTTGATAGTCCATCAATAATTGGTATTCTAGATGCTACAGTCACATGGTTTGCGTCCCTGGCATGTCTTGCACCTACTAGTGTGGGGTTGTATCTGGAATGCTAATTTAGCAGATGGCTGATCACTGATCAGCATTGTTGCACATGCCTCCTCTGATAACTTACATTACGATCTGATTTTTTGGAAGTAATATCTTATCTTAGGATTAATGCAATTTTTTCTTGTTTTTATACCAGATTAAATTGTCCTGAGGCAGCAATGCGCAGCTTGCAGCTTGCTCGTGAGCATGCGGCAAGCCAACATGAACGGCTTGTTTATGAAGGCTGGATACTGTATGATACTGGCCACTGTGAGGAAGGATTGCAGAAAGCGGAAGCATCTATTGTAATACAGAGATCATTTGAGGCATTCTTTCTAAAAGCGTATGCTTTGGCTGATTCGAGTCTTGAGCCATCAACCTCGGCAACCGTTGTATCGCTTCTTGAAGATGCATTACGTTGTCCCTCAGATAGACTTAGAAAGGGTCAGGTAAGAATTTATTTTCCACATCTCTTTCTCAGTTCTACTTAGCTAAACAGACCATGCATTATAAGGAGTTGCTGTCATGTTTCTGCAGTAGAGAGCTAAGCGATCTCATACCAAAAATAGGTATATACTTTATACTCCCTCCGTACCAATATATAAGACGTTTTGGCAGGCTAATTTAACTAATCAAAACGCCTTATACTAGCTGAATGCAAGTGCGTAGCCACCGCCCCTTAAAATTTAGTATATGTTACTTGAGTCACGCACTTATGTTAACTCGTCTACCAACTTGTTTTTTCACTGCCTCAAAGCAATTATTAGAATAATCATCCAACTCCAATAAGTCTTATTAATTCATCTTCTTATTAAATGTCAAGAAATGTCATAAAAACAAAATTAAAGCCTGGAAATTTGCTCCCATATTGAACACTCAAGAAATTTCACCCATAGCACTGTAGCACCCCCGCCCAATATGACATATTTGCATCACAAAAATAATAGCTCCTAAACATTTTGATACCATTTCACTGGCACATATGACCCGTGTCCAAGCAACGAATGTTGTGCTTAAATTGTTCTAGATCAAGCTGCTTATGGCATGCTCTGAGCTAGAAAGCACATAATGGTATTGGAAGCATATGTCAATAAAACTAGTATTGGAAGCAGAGGCAAGATTAGAAACTGCACTTACAATATACTGAAAGGTAGAGACACATAACGAGCAGCATCATGAATTTTATTAACCTGACCAAACGTGGATCTAATAATCATCAACTTCTATATGCAACCGCCATTCCAACCCAATGAAGTATAAAAGCCACATACCTTTGAGCCGGCCATGTCTTTGATGAGGAATTTGCAGTACAGGAGAGTAGATTGTGTTAGCGCCCGCACATTGTCTAACTTTAGCCATGCTTCAGATTATTTGATCTATTTGATTATTCTGATTTCTTCTCTCGTCCGTCCCTCCTCTCCTTGCTCTACAACAATTTCATAAGAGATGATTAAACCACAGGACTACCACAACTTCTGCAAAGAAAATGACAACTGTGCAAAGAAAGTAAAGAAGCACAGGACATGTATGGTGTAAGCTGCTTCCTGAGGCAAACACTATTATGTCATCTTGCATAATAATTGGTTAATAATACCTGCTATCTGCTATACCTTGGCAATTCAAAACAAAATAACCACAACAAAGATGACAGCTGCTCTGCTAGTTAAATTTACACGCAAAATAAGAAGGGTAGTAGAGTGAAATATATGAATAGAGGCAGTGCTGCAAAAATCGAAAACTCACCTGAAAATGCAACCTGGCACCATAGCCTATCAAGGAAGAAGATAATATTAGGAGATTAGGGAAGAAACAGACGGAAATATAAGACAAAGTCACAAGTCACGAGTCATAACCAGCCAGTATGGATGTCGTCCAATCCTTCTATGCCTGTGGCCGTGCTCCTTACTGTCATCGTTCGTGCTAGGTCCCTCGATATCGGCTTTGATCCAGATTTTGACGCGTACTATGGAAGTAGCCGAGCTCCTATTTACAGTCTGTTCTGAACACATGATTTCCACTAGGTGGAGTTGTTGCCTCAATCTTCGAACCAGAGTGGGTGTGTTTGTTTGGGCTTATTTTGGCTTTTGGCTTTGGCTTGGCTTCCAAAATCCAAAAGCCAAAAAAGCACCTAAATAGGTGCTTTTTTTGGCTTATAAGCCAAAGCCAAAAGCCAAAATAAGCCCCAACAAACACACCCTCTAGGTGTCTATTCTGAGCGGCTAAAGTGTAAAAGGCAGTGACCATCCAATTCCAAATTAATAATAAAAATAATGGGAGAGAGGAAGTAGCAAACAAGGGTTATTGTCTTGGGCTATTGGCAAATTATGAAGTGGAACTTTGTTGACTTTTCTTGAACTCTTGCTACTGCTTTTGTTGTATGCATGTGCATTTCTTTACTTGTGAAATGTATAGGTGTCTCTTTATGGCTTAGATCAGGTGTATAGCTATACCTTACGTTGAGATGTTAAGATGTCATATTCGTTGTTGCATTTAGTAATTGGAATGGTGGCCTCGCCATTAAAAAATGGTTGTCCTGGTGGTCCTAACATGGCAACTCAATAACTGCTCTCTTGGGGGCACTCCAAGAGTGATTTGATTTCCTATCAAGTGGCTGGCCTCTTAGAACATTCCATACGATCCAGGGGTAATGAGAATTGCCAAATGGATGAGTACTGTTTCCAATAGCCGCACCTGAAAATTCGTCATTTTTGTAGTCGACGTGAAAACTGTTTGTGCATCACCCCATCAACTTATGTTACTAAATTGAGATCTTTAGCAGCTTGATCCAAGTTGATATATAGATGAACTTTCTGGCCTGAGAAAAAAGTGCATCTAACACATATGGCATCTTGTAGGCTTTGAACAACCTTGGGAGTGTTTATGTGGACTGCGGGAAGCTAGAGCTGGCAGCCGAATGCTACATCAACGCCCTAAAGATTGGGCACACGAGAGCTCATCAAGGTCTGGCCAGGGTCCATTTCCTCAGGAACAACAGAAGCGGTGCATTTGAGGAGATGACAAAGCTAATAGAGAAGGCGAGGAGCAACGCATCGGCATACGAGAAGAGGTCCGAGTACTGCGACCGGGATCTGACTAGAGCCGATCTGCAGATGGTCACCAAACTTGACCCCCTGCGAGTCTACCCCTACAGATACCGTGCTGCTGGTAAGCAGCCCCTCTTCCTGCCTAGTTCTTTGTGTTCTGGTGGCAGTAGTTCAATTTGGTGGTATTAGTTGTAGCTCATCAACACCCAGATTGGGTTGACTAACCAACTACTACCAGCCATGCCTAAAATGCTCAACTTAGGTGTAACAACACCTACCTAGCTACATTTATTTCCTCATCTGTTTAATTAATGAACTAATGGTTTGGTCCCCAGTTCTGATGGACAACCACAAGGAGAAAGAAGCCATCTCGGAGCTGAGCAAGGCGATCGCGTTCAAGGCAGACCTGAACCTGCTCCACCTGCGCGCGGCCTTCCACGAGCACGTGGGTGACATCTCGGGAGCTCTTCGGGACTGCCGCGCGGCGCTGTCGGTGGACCCCAACCACCAGGAGATGCTAGAGCTTCACCACCGGGTGAACAGCCAAGAACCTTGAGCCCGCTGTTGTTGTTGTTGTACATACAGGAAGGATATAGCCAAGTGTACCATACACACACAGCAAGCAAGCAGACGAGGACGATGCGAGGAGAAGCGCCCATGATCCTTGTGTCTTGTTGTAGTTAGATTAGATTAGATAGATATATGATGCCCTGTTAGTAAATTATTATTGGTGTGATTAATTGTATCCATGTGCCATGATCCAGCCCACCCATGTTGCCAACATGTGTAGAGGAAATGGAAAAAAGAAGAAATGGACAAGTGCGCCGGTGTCAAACTTTCTGAAACATTTGGTTGCTGGCTACTGATTTTTATATAAACTGAAGAGGATATTCAGGGCGATGCGCCACCAGTCAGAGTCCGTCCGGACAGTGCATGATTGCAGTGCAAGACGGTCAGGAAGACGACTGTTTCTAACCATTCTCACGTGTTACGGGGCATGAAATCTGTCATCGGACCTCAAAACAATGTGCTATATAGCAGCTCACTTGCAGTTTATGTTAATCGCTATTCTGAGGATCCAATGAATTGTGTTTAAGAAAATAGCCAAATGTGCGCTGAATTTAAAGCTTGCAGTTCATTAGCTTCCTTGGTCGAGCATGTAACGTACCTGTAGCTGTAGTTTGTAGCTCAGTAACTAACCTCCTGATTCTGTTTATAGTGTTGACTGATTGTGTCATGATAAAATCTAGTTTGACCAAATATTGCAGAGTCGTGTAATGTAAAATCAGTGGAAGGTACAGGTTGTGTATAACGGCTTGAACTAAATTGAGAAATTTTGGAACTGAAGTTTGGTAAAAAAAAAAACTACTGTGGGCGGAGCTCCCCTTTAGGGCTTGTTTGGTAACTGTAATCCCGGGAGGATCTCGGCCTTTTCCCGGGAAGAATTTTCCCCTACACTAGTCCGGAGGATTTTATTCCCGACCTCCGAACTAGGGGAAAATTCTACCCGGAAAAAGGCCGGGATCCCCCGGGATTGCAGTTACCAAACAAGCCCTTAGGGCAAGGTTCTGCACGTTCTGAAAAACAAAATCAATACAGTTTATTCCCGAGCCGGTGCCTCTTGCTCGCCACCCTCCCTCCCCTGCGAGTCTGTGACGGGAAGCAGCCCAAGCACCAGCAAGGGGCAAGGCCAGGGTTCGTCCCGCCGGGGTGGCTGGCCGGCTAGGCGGACAAAATTCTTCCCCGCTGCGATTTCGTGGCAGATCGAGATGGATACAAGGAGAGAAGACCTGCAGCTCCAAAGGGGGAGGTATAATTTCTTTGAATTTGCAACGCATTGGATGAATTGTTCGATTGTTAATTGTGAGCTAGCTAAAATGGGCAAACTATTCATGTTGTAATGTTTTCAATTACAGATTTGAAAAGATTTTTTTGTCTCAATTGCTAGTAAGAATAGTATAAATTGCGGAGACAATTTTAATTTTGCCCATCTCCTCCGGGCAGTAGAGCCACAGCCACCAGTGATAGGAGTGGATGTCAGGTCCCCTCTTGTCGGGGGGAAGCCCCCGAGTGGGGTCAAGATGGTAAAATAAGGTTGACTCGGAGTTGACCGAGTCAAGGGAAACCGACATATCATACTGGCTTACCCGGATTCGTCCGAGTAAGGTCAAACCGACATAGCCTTATGTCGGATCATGTTTATTATATGTCGGAGTATCCTTCATTGTTCTCATGTGCAGGAAGGTGTAAACCGAGTCAAGAGCATGGGGTATGCCTATGCCGGGTGGAAGTCATCCCGGACGGTGGTCCACGTTCCTTGAGACACGGAGCGAAACAAGGGCGGCGGCGTGCTGCAAGTGGACGGCGTGCCGTGCCTCGGCCATGCCTCTGACGCGGGTGGCGCGGCACAGTGGCGCTAGGCCTAGGCTTGGGCGTGCTGTCTGACACAGAGGGGACCGTGGCGACCAGCGCTGCCACGGTCTGGGTATGGCGCAGCGGCGCCCGTGTCGGCCGGAGACCAAGGAGTATGGCGACAGTAGCAATGTTTTACACTGTAACCCTGGTTTCCCTATATAAAGAGTACCAGGGGTACCTCTTAGAACGACGGGCAATACTTCATTTGAGCCTAGACGCTGAGCAAATACGTCTTTCCTTGAGAGCTAGAGGAGAGCCAGAGGGCTGTTCTGAGACTCGGCAGAGGCTTGGAGTTAGTAGTCTTTCACCCAACTCAAGGAGCAAGCTTGTAAACCAGTTGTGATCCACTTATATACATCAGAAAGGCAGGAGTAGGGGTGTTATCTCCTCACGAGAGCCCCGAACCTGGGTAAATCGTGTGCGTGTGTGTGTGAGTGAGTGTGTGTTCGTGTCTGTACGCCGTGCGTGCAAGCCCTCCCCGGTACCTCCAGCGTCCAATCGGCCCCACATCAAGCCTATATGGCATCTGTCCGTGCACCACCACGACAGTTGGCGCCCACCGTGGGGGCCAGCAGCGGCGCTGGCTGGTGTGTTCATCCGGACGGGTTCCTTCATTGAGTCGGGTGAGCGCGTTCTCTGTGGCCTTGTCCACAGGTTCGGCTCGCTCAACGTCGTCAGCGACAACGCCGGCTGTTTCGGCAGCAGGCCACTGCCCCGGAACGGCTGCCTCATCGAGTTCGGCTCCCTCACCGTCTACGTCGCCACCGAGGTTCCCTGCCGATTTCCCGAAAGGGTGCAGGTTGCAGCGGATCCCCCCGCTTCTGTGCGCAGCTCGCGGCCGACGTATCGCCCGTCCCGCTGCTAGCTGTGCAGAGGTCATGATGACTGCCCCGGTTGCTTGTACGGGTGGCCGAGGTTAGCACCAGAACTACCCGGACGGCGCGCCCGCCGCTGGAGAGGCCGGAGAATCGTCCGGAGCAGGCCGGTACATCTGCTGTGCCGGTGACGCCGAGTCCTCTTCAGGGCGCGATTGAGAAGCTGACAACTCCAGTGGCTCCAAGCGTAGATGTTGCTCTGACTCAGGCGGAGTTGGAGTAGCAGCGCCAGGAGATACTCCGAGAGGCTCAGGAGGTGGCCCGAGTCAAGCAGGACTTCGACATCTCCCTCCGTGAGTACAATATCGCTCATGGTTTTACACCGGTAGCTAACCCGGTTAGTCGCATAAATGAAGTACGTGCTAGAGGTAGAGACCTCAATGCCGAAATAGCTAGAGATGGTAGAGCCAAATCTAGTAGAACTGCTAGTCATATGTCGGCAGGCCGGCCGAAATATAGTACCCCGGGTAAAAACCTTAGAGCTGCAGAGGCCGCCATAGCTGAGTTGCCTAATTTATCCGGTGAAGCTCGTAGTAGGCAGCAGGACCGAGTTAATGAGTTGGTAGCTGTAGCCAACAGGCAGAATGAGGCATACCGGAATGCAAACCCGGGTGCAGGAGGATCCGGATACCTCTACTCCAATGGTGGTGCAGGAGGAGTGTCCAAGGGGCAGGCCTCTTCGCCGTATGTCGGTGCAAGCCGTGGCCAGAGTGTGAACTCTGGCAAGAACAAACAGATGCAGGCGTATGATCCGGTATATGTCGGAAAGCAGAAAGCTGCCCAAGGTCAACCCGGACAGGGAGCTCTAGGACCTGTTCAGGGCAGACATGAAGCCAACCGAGTTAATCCGGCAAATCCGGGTCAGCCACCTCGGTATCCGGCACCCATTCCACCTCTTCATCAAGCGGGTGCCGGGTATGCCGAGCCGGCCGCTGACCGATACGACGACGGTTACTCGGCCATGGAGCGTGCCGGGTATACAAGATACAGAGATCTGGCAACCGAGGGCGCACTCGGTGCTAGGCTGGGAGCTCGCCAGCTACCAGCTCACGATGTCCGCAACAAGCTTGACAGAATCTATCTGTCTGAGCTGCTGGAGGAGCAAGGCCCACCGGGTCCTGCGTGCTTTGGACCCCGGATCATGAAACAGCCACCGGTGCCGAATTTCCAGCTCCCCCGGGGTGCAAAGACCTATGACGGCAACACCAAGCCGGAGGACTGGTTGACAGACTATGTCACCGCTGTGCATATTGCCGGCGGAAGTCGCAGATGGGCAGTGCGGTATGTGCCGCAGATGCTAGAGGGACCAGCCCGAATCTGGCTGAACAATCTGGAGGAGAACAACATTGACTGCTGGCTCGACTTCTCCGACGCTTTCGTCAGCAACTTCTCCAGCACTTACAAGAGGCCGAATCGACCTCAGCAGCTGTCCATGTGTCGGCAGAGAGAAGACGAAACAGACCGGGAATATCTGACCCGGTGGAGCACGATCCGGAACTCCTGTGAAGGAGTGATTGAGTCACAAGCCATTGCCTGGTTTGCGCAAGGATGCCGACATGGCTCCATGCTTTGGCAGAGACTCCAGAGGGAGATGCCGGCCACCTTGGCCGAGACAATGTCAATTGCTGACAGCTATGCACTCGGTGACCCCACATAGCCCTTGCTGACCCAGGTTGATGTGGGCAGGAGGTATCCTGCTCAAGACCGAGATAGATCGAGCCGGCGTAGCGATCGCCCGGATAACCGAAACAAGAGAAGAGACGACCGACCGGTTACCGGTACGGGTCGGACCAGGTCGCAGCTGTCGACCAAGATCAAGCGGGTGCCGGCAGCAGCCAGCGCCAGAAGAATGAGGGTCCCTCTTGGGGCCAGAACTCGGAAGGAAGGAAGCCATGGAACGGCGAGAGGAAGCCGTGGAACGGCGAGAGAAAGCCATGGAACGGAGAAAGGAAGCCATGGAATGGCAACAAGAAACAGTTGGATGATCAGGAGAGGTACATCTATGAGAAGATGCTGGATGGCCCTTGCTGCTTTCACACCAGACACCCCAGCAAACCAGCTCAACATTCGACTCGAGACTGTGATCGGCACAAGAATCAGCCAGCAGCTGCTGGTCCGACACCGAGACCCGCACCTCTGACAGGTGCAAACGCTCAACCCCTGAATGCACAGCCAAGGCAAGAGGATGTCAACCAGGTAGCCAACAACAACAACAACAATTACAACAGGCAATGCTGGCCCAAGTAGGCAGAATCAGTACCGAGAGCCCCACCAGAGTTACACTGGTCTTTGTGACCGAACCCAATGACAAGCAGAGTCAGCACAGGCGTGCGATGGAGGTAAATGCCGTTATGCCGGCGGTGCCGAAATTCATGTACTGGTCCGAGGATCAGATCAGTTGGAGTGTCAAGGACCATCCCAAGGTCATGCCGAATCCCGGAGGTTATGCTTTGGTGGTGGATCCGACATTCGTCGGACCCAGCATTAATGTTAGGTTTACCCGGGTCCTTGTGGACAACGGGAGCAGCATCAATATTATGTACCGAGATACCATGGTCAAGCTCGGTATAACCGAGAACATGATGCAGCCAAGCAGAACTACCTTTCATGGTATTGTGCCGGGTGTCTCGCATGCACCTATGGGCACCGTGTGGGTCGACGTTGCCTTTGGCGACAAAAGCAATAGCAGGACCGAGAGTCTGCTGTTCGAGGTTGTGGACCTCGAAAGCCCGTATCATGCCTTACTCGGTAGGCCAGCACTCGCCAAGTTCATGGCGTCCACGCATGTGGCTTACTTGAAGATGAAGATGCCGGGTCCGAATGGTGTCATCACTATCTCGGGTGACTACAAGCGTTCCATGGAGTGTGCCTCTGCCGGATCTATGCTGGCCGAGTCACTTGTGATTGCTGCCGAGAAGAAGAGAATCCATGAGGTGGTGGCTCTGGCGCAATCTGCTCAACTCGGTATACCGAGTCCGGCCAACCCACAGCAGACTGCAACCTTCCAGGTGGCGAAGGAGTCCAAGAAAGTTGGCATTGACGAGTCTAACCCGGACCACACCGTCATCATCGGTGCCGGGCTGGACAGCAAATAGGAAAGCGAGCTCATCCACTTCCTCCGTGAGAATCGGGATATCTTCGCATGGTCCAGTCAGGACTTGCTGGGTGTTCCGAGGGAGTTGGCTGAGCATTCTCTGCATGTCAGGCCAGATGCTAGGCCTGTGAAGCAACCGACACGGCGTCTTGCCGAAGGAAGAAGGAAAGCTGTGGGCGACGAGTTAGGCAAGTTACTCGCATCCAATGCCGTAGTAGAAGTGAAGTACCCGGACTGGTTGGCTAACCCGGTCCTGGTAGAGAAGAAAAAAGATGAACCGGATGCTGCCACTGTCTGGCGCATGTGTGTCGACTACACACACCTGAACAAAGCATGTCCTAAAGATCCATTCCCGCTGCCCCGGATCGATCAGGTGATCGACTCCACGGCCGGGTGTGAACTACTCTCCTTTGTAGACGCGTACTCTGGTTTTCACCAGATACCGCTGAACCCTGATGATCAAATAAAGACTGCTTTTATCACCCCGTATGGGGCTTATTGCTATCGTGTCATGTGTTTCGGTTTGAGAAATGCCGGTGCCACTTATCAGTGCTGTATGCAAAAATGTTTGCATGACCAGATAGGTAAGAATGTGCAGGTGTATGTCGACGACATAGTTATTAAAACTAAAGAAAAACACACTCTGCTGGATGATCTCAAAGAGACATTCGCAAACCTAAGAAAATTCCGACTTAAACTTAATCCGGATAAGTGTACATTCGGTGTACCCGCAGGAAAGTTACTCGGTTTCCTCGTGTCTAGCCGAGGTATCGAGGCAAACCCGACTAAGATCCGGGCGATAGAAAATATGAAATTGCCGAGATGTCTCCGAGATGTCCAGAAATTCACCGGATGTTTGGCTTCTCTGAGTCGTTTCCTAGGTCGGTTGGGAGAAAAGGCCTTGCCCTTATACCAACTGATGAAAAAATCAGACAGGTTCAGCTGGACTCCGCAAGCGGATGCGGCGTTTCATGAGTTAAAAACAATGTTAGCTACTGCGCCGATACTGGCTTCGCCACTACCGAGTGAGCCCATGCTGCTCTACATTGCGGCCACTAACCGAGTCGTTAGTGTCGTAGTGGTGGTGGAACGAGAAGAAGAAGGAGCTACCGTGCAGAGGCCGGTATATTATTTGAGTGAGGTGTTCTCCGCATCAAAACAAAATTATCCTCACTATCAAAAAATGACTTACGGCGTCTATATGGCAGCCAAAAAACTAAAGCATTATTTCCAGGAGCATCCTATAACTGTTGTAAGTGCGGCTCCTGTGTCGGAAATCATAGGCAACAAAGATGCCAGTGGCCGAGTCGCTAAATGGGCTATTGAGCTTGCAGCTTACGCGCCGCAGTATGCAAGAAGAGATACCATCAAATCTCAAGCGGTGGCCGAGTTCCTCGTGGATTGGGCCGAGATGGAGTATGAACCGTCTTTGCCGGACTCCAACTACTGGAGAATGCATTTTGACGGGTCCAAGGTAAAGGAGGGCCTGGGAGCTGGTGTAGTTCTTACTTCGCCAAAGCGAGATCAGCTGAAATACGTATTGCAAGTACACTTTGCAGCATCCAACAATGTCGCCGAGTATGAAGCACTGATTCATGGACTCAAAGTGGCCAAAGAAATTGGAATCCGCCGGATCATCTGTTATGGTGACTCGGACCTGGTGATTCAGCAAACATCCGGCAACTGGGATGCCCTAGATGCCAACATGGCGGCATACCGGTTCCATGTCCAGAAGATTTCAGGATTCTTTGATGGGTGCGAGTTCACGCACATTCGGCGGACAGATAACGAGAGTGCAGACATGTTGTCCAAGATTGGGTCATATCGGCAAGCCATTCCGCCCGGAGTGTCACTGGAGCATCTTCACAAGCCATCAATCAAGCCTTCACCCGAATCAGAATCGATATTCATCCCGGGTAATCCAGAGCTCGGCGTAATTCCGATGGATGTAGAAGTCGAAAGCAAGTTGCAGGACTCGGGGACTGCTGCGCAGGACCCGGGGACTTCCATGGAGGTTGATTACATTCAGCAAGACTCGGCGACTACACTGGAAAATTGGAAAGCTGCTTGGCAGAACTCGGGGACTCCTTGGGAGGACTCGGGGGCTCACCAGCCTATGTCGGGTGTGGTGATGTCGGTTGATGTAATGGAAATTGACGAGCCTGTACTCGGCACTCGCCCGGTACCGGCATGGGCACAACCCATCATGACATTCATGTTGGATGGTACTCTACCAAGTGATGAGGTCTCGGCCAGACAGATTCAGAGGCGATCCAAATCCTTCACCATCATCAATCGTGAGCTGTACAAGAGAAGTGTGACCACTGTGCTTCAGCGCTGTGTCGAGCCAGAAGAGGGAGAAAGAATCCTCCGAGATATTCACCAGGGGGAGTGCGGTCATCACGCCTCTTCCCGAGCAAGAACTCCCGTAGATTCAAAACATTAATGCGCAAAAGAGAAGAGGAGAAGGAAATCTTACCGCGGTGTCGCGGTATGCGGCGGTGGCGCCGTGCGTCGGCGACGTTGGCGTCCGGTGGCTCGATGGCGTGCGCGCTCCGTGCGTGCAAGCGGCGGCGGTGCTGTGCGCGGAAGCGTGCGGTGTTGCGGTGCTCTGCGCGCTGGAGAAGAGGATGAAGGCAAGGAGAGAATGGATGCGGAGGGGGGAAACAGTGCCCTTTCCCTGCTATTTAAGGGCGATTTGAGGAGATCGTGGGCGTGCGATCCGCTGCGCACGATCTGGTAACTGACGGGGAGTTATAGCCCCACGATCTCCACCACGATTTCCTCTGCGGTTTAACCGCCGCACGATCGGCCACACAGGAGGTCACAGAGAGCCAACGGTTATAACGCCGCACACCTGATCGGGCAGGACCCGAGGAGACGCGGGCGGTGAGGTCAAGACTGCACTTGATTGCTTGCGTGTGCACAGCCTCCGAGGTGACCGGCGTGACGCAAGTGGCGTGCGTGCCAGTGGCACGTCCATCCGGGCGCAAGAGTCGAGGCGTTGGGCAGAGATGCTCTGCCACGTGGAGGAACCAATGACTCGGAAGATTTGTGGGTTCTTCCGGTGATTCGGAACAATCCGACACTAAGTCGAATATCGCAAAGGAAGGCAAAAGCAGCTTTCCGACATATAAATTGTTTACCGACGTATGTTATGTCGGTGATCACTTAAGAATGTTGGTTTTTCGGGTAAACCTGCCGTGGTCCTACATCCGAGGCTGCAGGATCGCGCCAGCTTCGGGGACTAATGTCGGGGGGAAGCCCCCGAGTGGGGTCAATATGGTAAAATAAGGTTGACTCGGAGTTGACCGAGTCAATGGAAACAGACATATCATACTGGCTTATCCGGGGTCAACCGGGTAAAGGTTAACCGACATATCCCTATGTCGGATCATGATTATTATATGTCGGAATCCCCTTTATTGTTCTTATATGCAGGAAAGGGCAAGCCGAGTTATGGGCATGGGTGTGCCTATGCCGGATGAAGGTTATCCCGGACGGTGGACCAAGCTCCTTGAGACACGGAGCGAGACAAGGGCGGCGGTGTGCCGCAAGTGGACGGGCGTGCTGTGCCTCGGCCATGCCTCTGACGCGTGCGGCGCGGCACAGTGGCGCTAGGCCTAGGCTTGGGCGTGCTGTCTGACACAGAGGGGACCGTGGCGACCAGCGCTGCCACGGTCTGGGTATGGCGCAGCGGCGCCCGTGTCGGCCGGAGACCAAGGAGTATGGCGACAGTAGCAATGTTTTACACTGTAACCCTGGTTTCCCTATATAAAGAGTACCAGGGGTACCTCTTAGAACGACGGGCAATACTTCATTTGAGCCTAGACGCTGAGCAAATACGTCTTTCCTTGAGAGCTAGAGGAGAGCCAGAGGGCTGTTCTGAGACTCGGCAGAGGCTTGGAGTTAGTAGTCTTTCACCCAACTCAAGGAGCAAGCTTGTAAACCAGTTGTGATCCACTTATATACATCAGAAAGGCAGGAGTAGGGGTGTTATCTCCTCACGAGAGCCCCGAACCTGGGTAAATCGTGTGCGTGTGTGTGTGAGTGAGTGTGTGTTCGTGTCTGTACGCCGTGCGTGCAAGCCCTCCCCGGTACCTCCAGCGTCCAATCGGCCCCACATCAAGCCTATATGGCATCTGTCCGTGCACCACCACGACAATGAATCTCATGATGATATGCTTACTTTATCTTGTTCCCATGATAAAAATGCTTGTGTTCCCTCTAATTCTTGTATTATTAATAATGTAGAGGAAACTCAATTTTCTATGGAACAAGATGTGAACTTGTGTAGTTCTTTAATTAATTGTTATTCTTCATCAACCATCTTTTGCCTTATGGCTAAATCCTCAAGTAGTTATGATAATGATAATAATGTTGAAGAAGATGATGAGGATGATGATGATGAATCCTTTCATAAGAAAGGTCTAATGGTTATAAATGCCCTTCCTAAAAATAAAAATGCTCATGCTATCCTCTTTGAAATTATGAAAACCCTAATTGAGCGTGGGCTTACTATTAAGGCTTTGGAAGCAAGCCTTGTAGAAAAAGGAAGGATTGAAAGAGAGGATGCGGATGAAAAAGCATCTTTTGAGTCTCACAATGAAATAATTGCTAAACTCATTTAAGAACGTGACCATGCAATTGCTAAATATAAAGTCACGAAAAGGGAAAATGCTAGCTTTAAGGAAGAGATTGCCAAGTTTTCTTCTTCCATTTCTAATGTTAATGATGCTTGTGCTACTAACTCCATTTCTTGTGAAGCATCTATTTTGAAGGAGAATGTAGAGCTAAGAGCTCAACTTGAGTTGCTAACTAGAAAGTATGGGAATTTGGAAGAAAATCATGAAAAGCTTTCTAGCTCTAATTAGGATCTTCTATCTTCCCATACTAAGCTAAGGTTAGCTCTTGAGGCCATCACTACCAAGGTAACATCTAGTGAGCCTCATGTGGACAATGGCACAACTTTATCTAAAAATGCTATATTGCCATGTGCTAGTCCTCGTAATCCATCCACTCATAATGTTGGTAAATCTTGTGATGAAATACTTTCTATGCCTTGTTTCTCTAACAATGATGCATCTACCTCCTCTAGTACTTGTGTTGTCACTAACCATGTAGAGGAAAGAAATGAGGTCAAGGCCCAAGCCACTTCTTTGAAAAAAGTCTTGAAAAAGCGTCTTGAAGGGCAGACCACACTTGACACCATGTTAAGTGTGCAACAATCCCCCAATGACAAGAGTGGACTTGGATTCAACTCCAACAACAAGATCAAGTCCAAGATTGATAAGAAGAAGGGCCAAGAACAAGTCAAGAATTCAGCCAAGATTACTTGCTTCAAGTGCAAGATTGAAGGGCACCATGTTAGGGATTGCCCAATGAAGAAGAAGCTCTTAGTGAGAAGCAACTAGGGAAGCGGCCTCTTGTTCCATCTCATGCTCCACCATGAGTTGAACAAAGGCCACCTCCTAAGAAGACTCAAGTCAATGCTCCTCAAGTTGAGGAGCCTATTAAGAAGAAAGAAAAGAGTCGATGTTGCTAGCTTTGCCGTGAGAAGGGCCATTTTGCTTCTTCATGCACTAACGGTACCCTATCCAACCCCATCTTAATTGATGATGCTTATTCACTTAGAAAGGATAGAGTTGGCAATGTGTTTGCCAAATATGTTGGAACTCAAAGTGGTGTCAAGAAAAGAACCATTTGGGTTGCCAAACCTATTGTGACTAACCTCTTAGGACCCAACTTGGTTGGGGACCAACTAGCTCAAACTTGATCAATAGGTTGTGTTGGAGGATATTGGAGACTTGGCTATCATTTGAAGAATTAAGGGATCTTCATGGCTATATTTCATCAAGCCAAGTCAATTGGATTATCACATATCTATCTCATATCCATTGTGCCTCCTTGCGGTAACTTGTACTTAACTTATTTTCATTGAAAGTTGCTTGCTCCCTTGCATGTGTTAGTTTTGTTCCTAGCATGTGTTTGTATGTGATATGCTACTTTCTTACTTATCTTGTTATTCAAGGTTGTGTATGTTAGTTGTGTATCACGTATGTGTAACTTGTGTGTTGAGCCTTATTGGATCTTGTGTGGATTTTATTTGGCTCTTTTGAGAGATTAATGAACTATCCCATTTTGGGGGAGTGATTTGCTTTGTGCAAATCACAATCCTAAAAATGAGTATTCATGATGCACACCACATAGTATTGATATAGCAAAATTATCTAGTCTCTATGTGGTATGTGATATTCATGAGAAATACAAATTCTAATTAGTCCATTAATTTCTCTAGTTGGTTTTTATTTGCCTCTTGTTTAAAAATAAATGCTTTATCACATTATGGGGGAGTAATAAGCTATGTGCATATTAAAATCCTAGGAAATGTGAACATTTGAGGTTGTGCCACTTGGAGTTGATATTGCAAATTATCTTATTCCTATGTGGCATGTTTGCTCGAACAAGTTCCAATTTTCATTTTGGTTATCCTTTGGCTCTTGTTTGTGTGAGTTTGCTTGGTGTGGTTTTCTCAAATATGCATTTCTATATAGGGCAAATTATCCTTCTGCCATCAGTTGTGTCCATGTGCTCAGTTTTTCCCTCAGTTGCGAAACGTCCTCAGTTTTACCCCTAGTCTGTGCGCAAGGACTTATTCCGTGAATCTTGTCGTCTCCGTCTGGTCAAGGTAGTTAACTCGGGCTTGTAGCCACTGCTTGTGGGACCCCCCTATTGACCGTTCCTGAGGGCAAAACTGAGCAAATGGGCACACACTGATGGCAGCCCGTCGACCGTTGCCGGCGCCGCGTCTGTGATGAAAGTGGCCTACCGCGCCCCCAGAGCTCGCAGCGGGGAGCAAGAATCAGCGAAGCGGGGTTGGAGGCGGCCACGCGTAGAGGTTGGTAGCTAGGATCCGGGCGCGGGCGACCGAGAGGGCGGCATCGACGGGGAGCACCACCGACGGTGGGAGGGCGCGGCCGCGTGCTACAGCTACAGGTGACGTGCGCGGATGGGGTGAGTTCCTCTTCGGCTCCGCGCGTTCACGAATCGAGCTCCATGTCTTCTTCTAGCTCCCGCGCCCCCTCGCGGATGGAGATCCCGGCGCGCACGGAGATGCCGATCTTTGTCTGTCCGTGGTGCCGGATGGACGTTGCTCGGAGGATATCGCAGACACCGAGGAACAGGAATCGTCCGTTCTACGTGTGCACCAGCACGATTGGGGTAAGAATCAGGGCAATTTCACAATTTTTATGGATCGGCATCCTTGAGCAATCCATTTGATCTGTTTGGCGATTTTGCAGTTAAAATGTTTCTTCCTTTGGGAAGATGTTTTGGTCTAGACGCTGATGAATTAGCTGCTAGTTGAGCACCAAGAATGGCTACCACAGACGGCAGCGGCCGCAACGCGAGCTCCGGAAGAAGAGACGGAGGGCGGAGCACGCATTGATACAGAGGTTGCTGACGAGCTAAGGAGATTGAACCTGAAGATTAGGAACCTCGAATATCAAGCAGAAATTCCCATTTGCATTTGGGCATTTGTAGGGGGTATGTTAGTCGTAGTGGGTGTAATGTTGAAATTGTATGGAATGGCATGAATTTGGGAGGAATTTGGGATAAATTGTATGGTAATCGCACTGGCTGGGTGTAGTAGGAGTTTGTAAGCTTGAAATTGTATGAATAAATGTAGAAAGAAGGGAAAAGAAATGGGAAATTCAGAAGATTCAGTGTGGGGCAAATAACTCCTGTGCGACACTTTCATCGGAATGGTGAAAACTGCGACATCGTTCAAAGAAATAGCTACTGCGCGATGTTTCTGACGGCCAAAATAGCCAGCACACGACATGGTTGATTAAACGGTTGTAACGTTGGATTGATTCCGACAGGTGGGTAATAGAGTCGTGTGCTCACTTAGTTGTGCTCATAGATTTAGATTTGCCAAGGACATGATTTTCTGTTTTTTATAAGTTGAAAAAGAGGATTAATCAGAGCTCGAAAAAGAAGGCCGTGAGATATCAAGGTTGAAAAAATGAAATGATTTTCAATTCTTTTATAAGTTGAAAAAGAGGATTAACCTAATATTAGTGTCCTATATATAGGATATAGGACACCAATATTTGTTGATCCACTGGTAGGGGTGCCACATTCGGGGCTTATAAACTGGTCGTACACGCTATGAACTAGCGAGGTGGGACTAAACACGCTGTAAATTGCTTTGATGCGACGTAGGCGGCGGCGCGAGCAGAGCTGCGACTGGTCATGCATGTAACGGGCGGCTGCGTGGAGTCGAGCACACACGAAGGACACGAAGTCAGACACGCGTACGCTTGTTCCATGCACTGCGTCATTCTAGGTCGCCGGATCTCATTGAACGGCTTAGATCGAACCAGCGGGCCGATCCAAATCCCATCTATCCAGCCAATCAGCGCATCACATGCCCACGAGCCAATCAAATTGCAGAACGAGCGCACACGCGGATCGGCACGTCACCTGCGCACATGCGGATCGACGTGTCTGAACCCAACCGTTCACTCACCAGCGATCAACCGTTCGGAAGCGGGAGGGGTTTCGGATGGGGTTTATGGTTAGGAATTTCGGGGTTTAGGGTTAGTATTTCAGTGAGCTAGGGTTGAGCATAACTAATTAAAAAAATCAAAAAAATATAAAACTTTCGCACATTGTCATATTATGCAACTAAGTTGCTATAAAAAAAATATAAAACTTGGATTTTGAGTCGGTCAATGTTTTTTTGTGAGGTTTGACCAAACATTAAAATGAGCACAAATAATTCAAAAAAAATCGTAAAAATGTGAAACCAACGCACATTGTCGTATTATGTGACATAGTTATGATAAAAAATAATAAACTTGGTCTATGTGTATTTTCATGAGAAAACCTTCACACAAATGACTTACCACGATCGATGTTGCAGAGAGTTCAACTCAAAGTGAGGAGAAGTAGTTTTCGATTTGGAACATGAAATTTTCTAAAACCTCACCAAAGCTTCATTTTGGAGTGACTAAGAAGGATCTAGGCTTAGTTTTTCATTTTCATGTTTCAAATTTGTTTAAATGTTGCTCAAACTTAGGTTTGACCAAATTTGAAATGAGCGTAAAAAATTCAAAAAAATAAAAAAAAATGAAAAACCAACGCACATAGTCTTATAATGTCATATACTAACGATTCAAGTTGATAAACAAGGTCTACATACATTCAGACGAAAATTAATGGATCTTGGCTCATATCGCCCAATCTCAAACTCCGTCGCATTGAAATGAGCATAAAAAATTCAAAGAAAAACAAAAATGAAAAACCAACTCACATAGTCTTATAATGTCATATACTAACGACTCAAGTTGATAAACAAGGTCTACATACATTCAGAAGAAAATTAATGCATATTGGCATCTCAAACTCCGTCGCATTCAAATGAGCATAAAAAATTCAAAAAAAATAAAAAAAACGGAAAACCACCTCATATAGTCTATATATATGGAATAGATGTGTAGCTAAGTTATTTGGCTGATTTAGACAAGGTCGAAAAAAACCTTGCTTAGAAATGAGGCCATTTACCCTATCTTTGGAGCTCTTTTTTAGAACATGTTTCATGAATGTGAGTTTACTTCGCAAAAGGGCTCGGATTGATGACCAAGTTAGAACAAGCAAGTTCACCATAGTTTGGAAAGCATTGCAACATCCAAATATCATGTCAATTTTTAAGTTTGGATCAAATTTGAAGTTTGGTTCACATATTTCAATCACTCACCCATTTGGCCCTCATTTTGACACAACTTGCTCAAAACATGTACCATCATCATCCAAACACCATTAAAACATAGTTGTAGCATAGGTCCAACATCATTCAACATACTCCCTCCATCATGGTTGTGCGGGACATGCGCAATTAGCATTAATGATCTCCTAGAAATGCACACAACCACTTCCTCTCCCCAATCTACATGCGATTTAGCCAATGGTCTATTTAATTAGGCCAATGCATGAGCTTCCGATTGGACCTTATTGGTCTTTCCTAATTAATTACCTGATTTAGGAGTGATTAACTCCACCAATCGTCACTTGCCTAAGGTCTAAGAGTAATATAACATCATTCATAATGTTTCATAAATTCTACTTGGTTCCAACTCAATCACTGTGCTCCTTGTGCTTCTTGCCACCATTGTGCTCCTCACGGAACCGCTTCTCCTCCTCTATCGCCGCACCTATCCATTCATGTGGATTGTGGTTTCATTTATGTTGATTGACCATATGGCAGAACGAGCGGAACCTATCCATTCATTTCTATCAGGAAAGTACGTTCAGAATCCGAACCATATCGTCGATTCTGATCAATTTGAGATATATTTCTCTTTATGACCAGACGAGACAAACCTGAGAGCCTTCCAGCGCGTGCATGGCGCTGTGTGCACATTGAATGCATGTGTGGGATGCCGATGGTAGTCCACCCTGCGTCTATGTGGCGTGCACGGATGGACATGGCCATTGAACGCGTCGCAGAACTTTTGCCTCACCGCTAGTCTAGCCTAGCCTATCCATCACGTCCAGTCACCATATTAAATGTACAACAAACGATCAGAGAAACAATTTACATAGCAACGGTACGATTAATTCGATTAACTCGATACAAACCCTACAATTGTTCAAAAGAAAAAAAAATATACAAACTCTAGAAAACATTAACTAAAACAACTTTTTCTTCATGGCGCCTTCAGGACGTGACTTCAGAGGCGTCGGAGCCCTCGGAGTCCTCGTCGAAGTCGGCATCGTCGGCGTCATTGGCGTCGTCGAAGTCAGAGTCATCCTGGTGGCCGGAGTCGTCCTCGTTGACGACATTGGCCTCGGCCATCTCGATGTCGATGGCCACGGGTGGTTGGTCGACGACAGAAGGACCACACTCCTCATCCGAGTAGGGCTTGTCCGAGGACTCCGATGCCCCGTACTCGTAGACTGGCGATTGCAACGGTAGATGTTCATGCGCCACCTCGCGGTGGCCATCTTTCTTCTCCGCCTTCATCTCCGCCTTCATCTTGCGCAACTGCTTCTTTGCCGCAATCTCACCGGGCAGGGTGGAATACCCGTGCTCCTCGCGGAACCGCTTGTCCGCCGCAATCGCCTCCTCAATCTCCGCCACCTCCTCCTCCATGTGGGCGTTCATGGAATAAGGCGAGTGCATATCGGAGTCCGACAGCGGCGAGAACGGGCTTTTCGGGCTGGGCGGGCTCCACATTTTGGAAGGAGAAGAGAGAAAGAAAGAAGGAATGGTTTGTGTTCTTCGAGTGCAGGGTAGGCCCCATTTTATCTAGAGGCGGAGGGGGAGAGAAACCGCCGTGGGGCCCCACTTGTAGGGTAGAACCCATTTTATTTAGAGGCGGCGGGGGAGAGAAACCGCCACGGGGGTCCCACTTGTAAGATGCGGACCCACTTCACTAACGCCTCCAGACGGAATCCACTTCAGACTGGCCGTTTGGCCTCTCCATAGCAGCTGCGACAGAAGTAGTGGCAAAACTGAGCACCATTTGGAACTAGTGGCGAAACTGAGTAGTACCAAGCCTCTAAGGGCAATCTATTAAATAACCCTTCTATATATTATTTGAGAAACCATTTGTTCCATATTATTCTGACCATGGCCTTGCCGGTTGGTTTGAATAGTTGAAACTACCAACAAACTTTATTAAAATATGGTGTTTTATTTCTTATCTCTTGCCATATAATTTATCTTGTGAGGATGACCTTGGATATCTCTACTCACCGGGAAAATATTTCCTTATACTCATTGTCCTTGGACAATTGATATTCACACTTGTGGTAGAATATTTTTGTTCATCTTCATATTGGCTCTTGCGTTGAATTGTCTTATTTATTGCCAAGTGTTTTGTTTTTACTCCCATTACCTTCCTTGCCTCTTGCATGAATCCTAATTTTCAATTGGTAGTGTTTAGTGTTGTAAATAAAATATGGAGAGTTATGATCCCTTGTGCGTGCATTTTGTATTCAAATACAAATATCAAAGATAATGTATGAATCTTGGGGGAGCATTCCTTTTTATTTAGAACACTATCCTATCTATAAATATTTGATCCTTTAAATTGGCACTTGATTTCTATCTTTTGTGTTTATGGAAGACAAACCTTTTTCCTTGATGCTTTGTGCCATCATAAAAGTGTAGAGAGTGCTTGGTTTATTTGTCGTAACCTTGCTCTCCCTTGGGAGTTTGCTTTCTCATGTCTTGATTTGTGTTGTATCTTCTTGAATGAGAAATGCCATTTGGGCATGTATCCTATATTTATCCTCTTTGCCTTTTTTGCTCTACTTTGGTACCATCAATTGGTATCACTTGGAATTTGATATCTTCTCCATAGATATTTGTTTCAATTGATACTTATTGTGGGAGTTTTGATACCTTATTTCTTTATTTTACTTTACCTGATTTTGGTCAAGTATTATCCTCTTCTTGGTATCTTCTCTCCTAGTTGGTATCTTATTTTCAATTGGTGTCTTATCGATCATGTGTTGTTTTGATTCGATCCCTTTTGATATCTCACTTCATGTGTTGATGTGTTTCGGAATCAATCATATGTTGATTTGATTTGTCCTCGATCATGTGTTGATTTGGATTTTGATATAATTTGGACAACCATTTCTTGTCACACTTTGGTGTGCTCTATTGGTTTACTTGGTGTCTTTGTCCAAATTGTGTCGGAGAACTGTTCCAGGAACTGGGTGTGTCTCACGAAGGATCGAGTAAGGGGCTGAACACGGAATCAAACAACCCTCAACGTGCCTCGGCGACGGTGCTCGCCTGGATCGCTGCGGGGAAGCACTGCAGAGAGGAACGCATGGTATTACCCAGGTTCAGGGCCCTCTATGTGAGGTAAAACCCCTACGTCCTGCTTCGAATTGTATTGCACTTGCTTGGAGAGGCTTTCAGTACAGGGCGAGCTTGGCGAGCTCTGGGTGGCTAACAATGGCTACTGCTAACCTCAGATCTAGGGTTTGGGCTTGTGAACCTTGGAACCAACCAGAGTCTAAACCCTTTGCCCGAACGGGCTCCTCCTCCTTTTATAGGCGTCTCGGGCCTCTTCCCCAAAACATCTTGGCGGGAAGGGCTACCACATGGTGACGAAGGAGGAAGCGCGGTGCACCAAAAAGGTGGAGTCCACCATAAAGGTAAGGTCCATGGACGCGGTCCACGGCAGGGGCGGCGTCACCAAAGCTGGAAAAGCCACCGTCCAAACGGGACGGTGGGTTGGCGCTGCTGAGGCAGGACGGGTCCCGCGGTGACGTCGTCCTTGGAGGGTAGCTGCAGACGGTTCCCTTATCACCAAAGTGGCAATCCTTGGGGCTCCTTTGCTTGAGGCAGCTTTGTTGACTCCTTTATACACAAGAAAGGCAACTGGGGCGTTGCTGTCACCGCGCGCTGGCGCGGTCATCACTCTGCGGAGGATGCAGAGCCCGTGTGCGCTCCGCCGCAGAGGCAGAGCTGGCTTCGAGAGGAAGGAAACCTGGCGAGGCGAAAAGCCTCACCGAGCCTTTCGGCTTGGTCCTTGGCAGAATTGCTGGCAGCGTCCGAGACGCCCTCTCGAGGAGAGGTCCCTCGCCAAGGGAGAAAACCCTCGGCGAGGAGAAAAGGTCCCTCGTGAGGAAAAACCCTCGCGAGGCTCGCCAGGCTTGGAGAGCCTGGTCCTTAGCGAAAACTCCTGAGGAATCTCGTGGGCCCTGGTAGGCCGGCCCGTGGTACCCTGGTTTCCACTGTGCCGACAGTAGCCCCCGGGCCCGCGATTGGCACGTCGAAGCCCATGGATGAAGGCGAAGCGTCGAGGGCCCAACGGTGCCTGCCGGGGCCGTGACACGTGGGGTGCAGCAGTTGCGCCCGCGACCATGATCTCCTCGGCTCCAACGGGCGACGTGGCGGGGCCCGCCATGATTCGGGAGCCAGTCAATAAAGTCTGGGCGCGCAGACTGCGCCCTTCACTTCTCCCATAACTCCTCCGCACTCTTCTCCCAACACCTCCAAAACATCTCCTTCTTCCCAGAGCACTCCAACTCCAGGGTCTTCGTCTCCTTCTCCGACGACCAATGGCTCCCAAGAAAGCAAACATCAACCCGAAGGGCAAGGCTGCGATGCGGGCCGGCACGTCTGCGGCGGCGGCGCGTGGTGCTGCCCTCGAGGAGGCTCTGCCGCAGACCCGCGTCATCGCGGCGGCGATAGCAAAGGTGCGCAATGTGGCGGCGGTGGGCACCAATGAGCACGGCGCCACCGAGATGAGGCCGTCCGGCAGCAGGCTCACCGAGGGGTACTACCCCATCTTCATCCATACTCTTTACGCCGGTCTAGTTCCCCCCTTTTCTGAGTTCCTCTTGGCGATTCTGGAGGTGTACCAGATCCAACTTCTTCATCTTCATCCCAACTCCATCCTTATCCTCGCCATCTTCGCCCACCTCTGCGAGGCCTACATCGGCGTCCGTCCCTTGGTGGCGCTCTTCCGTAGCTTCTACTCCCTTCGGAACACCGCCTCCAACGAGCGGCTCGGCTGCGTCTCCTTCCGCATCGCCGCCGCCAGGAGTGAGAACTACATTCCCATTGCTTCGTGCGGTGAGAACGCCATCACCAAGGTGACGAAGAAGGTGGAGGACTTCCGTAAGAAGTGGCTCTTCGTCGACACCAAGAAGACAAACCCTCTCCTGGAGGTGCCCGAGGCCCCCTCGAGGAAGTGGGCGCGCTGGGCGAGCGCAGACTTCAGGGGCCAGAGGCTTGACGTGGTGTACGAGTGCATCCGGCGCATCCGCGAGGCAGGGGTCACCGGCCAGATGGTGGCAAGAGACTTCACGAGGCGCCGGATCGCCCCCCTCCAGTGGCACTCCGAGCCGGTGTGGCAGTACACAGGCAGGGGGGACGCGATGCGGCTGAGCTCGGACGGCTTCGTGCCTGAGGTGCTACGCCAGATCATGGGGGTCCTCTTCGCGACGACGGAGATCCCATATCCTACCAACGACGAGGCCCGGCCACTCATCAGCTTTGCCGAGGAGAGCGTTGAGGAGCAACGCCGGTGCATGCCCATGTTTGACGAGTGGGGAATTGTGCCCACAGGGCACCGCGGGCCTCGTCCCAACCCGTGGGCGGCGGAGCCGGAGTACATGGACGAGTCTCCGGAGCCGGAGGAGGTCGAGGAGTCTAGAGAGGAAGAGGCCTCGAGAGGCGTGGATCCCTTCGGCGAGGATGAGGCCTCGAGGGGCACCGACCCCGTTGGCGAGGACGAGGCCTCGAGAGGCACCAACCCCTCGAGAGGCTCCGCCGGCTCCTCAAGGAGCGCTCCTGCCGAGGTGGACCTCTAGGTGCTCTCCTCCAGCGATGAGGAGGATGCCTTCCGCGTCGCCCGCTCCCGACGCGTCGGAGAGGAGGAGGAGACGAGCGGCAGCGGGGGAGGACACTGCGAGCCCCGCTCCAAGGCTATCCACGACAGGAGAGCCGCGACCGCGAGGAGCGCTCCTCGCGTGGAGGCAAGGGCGCCTCAAGAGGAGGCCGCAGCAAGCAACACCCAACTGCCCAAGGCGAAGAAGAGGGTGTGGGTGATGGCTGACGAGTAAGCCTCGACTCCTCTTTCCTTTTATCATTTTTCTTCTGGAAAACCCTCTTGAAGGATCTTCTACTTGTCTTTCTTTCAGGCAACCTGCAGAGCCAAAGAGGCGGCGGCTCCGCAAGCTTGGAGAGACCGCCAGCGCCGTCGCGGAGACGCCTGCGGCTGACGAGCCGTGGCAGGCGGCTGTCCCTCCTGCGAGCGAGCACCGCGCGGAGGTGGTGGTTGAAGAGGCGGCGCCGTCACCAGTTCGGGCGGCAACTCCTCCCGTGGTGGAGCACCACGCGGAGGAGTTGACTGAAGAGGCGGCACCGTCGTCGGCTCGGGCGGCGACTCCTCCTGTGGTGGAGCACCGCGTGGAGGAGGTGAGAGAAGAGGCGGTGCCGTCGTCGGCTCGGGCGGCGACCCCTCCCGTGGTGGAGCACCACGCGGAGGAGGTGAGAGAAGAGGTGGCGCCGCCGTCGCCAACTAGGACGGCCACTCCTCCCGTCCAGCCCGGGACGGAGGAGGAGAGAGTGGACGAGGAAATCCTCATAGAGCCGCCTCTAGAGGAGGAGGAGGCTCCCTCAAGAGGGGCCGATGCGCCCGAGGCCGTGGCGGACACGGCCGTCATGGAAGGGGCAGGAAGCGCCCCTGAGGAGCAGGAGGCGGAGGCACCTCCGGAGCCCACAGGCGCCGGAGCTGGGCGTGAGAGGACGCCCAGCCCCCAGAGGGCACCCGAGGCGGGTGCCGAGGGAGGCGCCCCCACGAGCCCCCGGGCCGCACCAGAGGCGGCCGTGAGCCCAAGGCAGGAGGCCTCGGGCGCCTCGACAAGGGTCGAGGCCTCCGCACCCAGCAGTGGTGCGGGGTCCTTGGCGCTGCAGGAACCGCGGCGCCAAGCAATTCGTCGCCGAGTCGTCCTCAACCAGGCACAGTGGACGCTCGACGAGCTGGAGGAGCAGCTCGCCGAAGAAGAACTCACCCTAGTGGAGGAACGGACAAGGATTGGCGAGGCCTGGGCCCTCCTCCACGAGAGGGTGGAGTTGTGCCGCCGGCAGGACGCGGCGGCCCAGGCGGAGCGCCAAGAGGCCCTTCGCTTCGCCAAGGAGACCCGCGACAGCGTCAAGCGGGAGGCGGAGGAGATGATGGACCAGCTGGACGCCGCCAGGGAAGCGCTCGAGGTGGAGACCGCCTCCAAGCATGAGGAGCTAGCGGCCGCGGAGCAGAAATTCGCCGCTGACTCCGAGGTCGCAAGGGCCAGCTTGAAGGAGCTCCGCGAGCTGCTGGATTCTCGCGAGGGGCAGCTGGCGCCGCGCGAGGCAGAGCTGGCGCGACGCGAGGGAGAGCTCTCCCTCTACGAGAAGGAGCTGCGCCAGCGCGAGGAGCAGGCCCAACTGCTCGAGGAGGCCCAGGCCACCCGCGAGGGGCAGCTGCAGGAGCGCGAGGGCCTGGTGGCCAAGAATGAGGCCACCTACGCGGAGCGCCACGAGAAGGCCAACGCCGATTTCGAGGTGAAGCGGAAAAGAATCCAGGATGAGGCCGACATCAAGGTCAAGCTCATCCATGAGACTCTCTCCAAGGATTATGAGGAGAAGGTCACGAAACAGGAGGACCGCTTCAAAACGAAACGCAAAGAGCTCCAAGCCCGCATCAAGGAGCTCGAGCAGGAGGAGAAGCGGATGGCCTCCTACCTCGAGCACGCCAGGGAGGCCCAGGCTCGCGCAGAGGGGAACGCCGTCGCCCTGGAGAGAGACCTGGACGATCTCTGACAGCAGGTGGGGCCGGCCGCGGATCTCGCGGAGCGGGCACGGGACCAGCGCTAGATTGGCCAGTCCATGACGCGCCAGTGCCAGGGCATTCTCCAAAGCTTGGTGAACCGCGCGCACGGTCGGGGGTGATCTGAGGATCGAAGTTCCCCCCTTCTCCGCAGGGATCGACGACGAGGTCGCGTACTCGTTCTTCTTCGAGCAATTCCTTGGGAAGCTTGAGGGGGTGGCGAAGAGCTTTGACGAGCGTGTCATGGAGGAGAGCCGCGATCTCCTCGTCATCGCCACCAGCCGCATCTTCAGCAACCTCGTGAGGCTCCAGCCCTCGCTTGACCTCGGGGCCGTGACGGCGCCGGTCGACATCAGCAAGAAAACGCGGGAAGCCGCCGATGCGTACGCCAAGAAATTCGACCAAATCGTGGTCGATGAGGACGAAGGCGACGGCGAGGAGGATGCTCTGGAGGACGAGGCGGAGGCTGCCGTGGACAAAGCGGGCGCCTCGGGGGGCGCGACGGCCTGAACTCCTGTATCTGGACGTGAAAAGGCACGAATTATCTTAGCATTTATTTGTAATAGCCCTGTAAAAACTTGTTTTAATCTTTGTTTGCTTGGTGAATATCCCTCATGAGGCTTTTGTCTTCCCTTTCATGTCTTTTTCGCTCCGCGTCTTAGGACCCTCTCTTAGCGCTACACCACCGCCGCTTCGGTATGCGAGAGTCAGGGCTCCACAAGGCCGGGGGGTGCGTGAGGCCTCAAGAGGTAAGAGCCCCCAAGTCGTGATGCCTGGGGCTCCCCTTCAACGTGCAAGCAGCCCATGAGGCGCAGGAGAGAGAAAAGAGGCTCGAGGGATGAAAACCAGCGAGGGGAAAATTAACCAAGTGTTTGGACTTAGCTTCGCGAGGCGTTTTGCCTTGGAGAGGGTGTTGGTTCCCTGGCGAGGTGTTTTTCGTCTTGGAGAGGGTGTCGGTTCCCTGACGAGGTGTTTTCGGCTTGGAGAGGGTGTCGGTTCTCTGACGAGGTGTTTTGGGCCTGTTTCCTGCGTTTTGACAGATATGCGTACCCACAAGCAATACATAGCTAGATAACTTATGCGCGCTCGTAGGTTCCTTCATGTGTGTTTCGCGAGGAGAACAGGCACCAAGGTCCTTGGTGAGTTGACGTGCACGGGAGCCGGCTCATGAGTTCAGAGCTCCTTAGGAGTTGACATGCATGAAAGCTGACCCGTGAGTTCAGAGCTCGGATCCCTTGGGTTTGAGGCGCTGCCGGGATGCTCCCGTGGCATGGCACCATGCTAGCCCCCGCTCGTGAGATACACAGGAGGGATCATACGAGCAAGGATGAAACTTCAATAACATAAAAGCTTACCAAGGCAACAACATATGCTGGCGCGAAGCGCAAAGGTTCAAAGTGACCTGAAACAGAGGTTCATTACACTGGCATGGCCAGAAACACAAAAAATCCGCCATGTCAGGCATGGGGTTCCACATGCTGTGGCTGAGACTCTCGAGGGGGCGAGCTCGGGGCGACGCATGTAGAGAGAGCTCAGAGGGGCCCCTATGCGGGGGTGGCTTGTAGAGCCTGCGGTCCACCATGGCTGGGCATGGGGATCCACCTCGCCAAGGCATGGTGCTTGAAGAAGTCACCTTGCCGAGGCGCGGTGGCTTGGGAGTCTTCTCGAACGGCCCGCGGCATCGTATAGTAGAGAGGGGAGCCCGAAATTTTTCCTCGTGGAGGATGATGGCGCGAGGCTCTCCCTTGATGCAAAAAATTGCTCGTCGAGGACGATCAGGGGTAGAACTTGCGCAGGTGCTGGATGTTCCAGGGGTTGGCGACAGGGATGCCATCCTCCGTCTCGAGCCACGCGGAGCCAGGCCTGGCGATGTGGACGACCCTGTAGGGTCCTTCCCACATTGGCGAGAGCTTGTGGAGGCCTGCCCTGGAGAGGATTCTCCTGAGGACGAGGTCTCCTGCTTCGAGAGTACACGGGCGGCTGTGGCGGCTGTGGTAGCGACGGAGATCTTGCTGGTACCTTGCCGCTCTCAGGGCCGCATTGCGGCGGAGCCCTTCAAGCAGCAGGAGGTCGTTGTTGCGCAGCTTGTCCAGCTCAGCCTCCTTGAAGGACAAGACTCTCGGAGAGCCATGAGTGATCTCGCTGGGGAGGACGACTTCAGCACCATAGACGAGGGAGAACGGCGTCTCACCAGTTGGCTTTGTTGGGGTGGTGCGAATGGACCAGAGCACCGAGGGGAGCTCATCGATCCAATGCTTGCCATTGGCCTTGAGGCGGTTGAAGCTTCTCGTCTTGAGACCCTTGAGCATCTCGGCGTTGGCTCGCTCAGCCTGCCCGTTGCTTCGTGGGTGCTCCACCGAGGCGTAGCAGATTTGGGCGCCGAGGCTGCCGCAATAGGACTTGAAGGCGCCGCTGATGAATTGTGAGCCGTTGTCGGTGATGATGCGGTTGGGAACACCGAAGCGGCAGACCAGGCTCCTGATGAATTTCACCGCCGACTTCGCCGGTATGGTGCGCATGGGTTCCACCTCAGGCCACTTGGTGAATTTGTTGATGGGGACGTAGAGGTAACGGTAGCCCCCGAGCGCTCGCGGGAAGGGTCCCAGGAGATCCAGCCCCCAGACCGCGAACGGCCATGAGAGTGGGATCGTCTGGAGTCCTTGCGCAGGTTGATGGATCTGCTTGGCGTGGAATTGGCAGGCGTCGCAGGATTGGACGATTGCAGCTGCATCTTGAAGCACTGAGGGCCAGTAGAAGCCACTCTGGAAGACCTTGCCTGCAAGGGTGCGCGAGGACGAATGGTGGCCGCACTCTCCGCTGTGGATGTCGTTGATGAGCTGGCGGCCTTCCTCGGCAGGGACACACCGCAAGGCAACCCCATTGGGGCGCTTACGGTACAGGTCTCCGTCGTGGAGGCAGTAAGACTTGGCCTGGCGAGCGATTCTTTCTGCTTCAGTGTCTTCTTCGGGAAGGACTCGATTTTGCAGGTAGTTCTTGATCTCGTCGATCCAACCAGTGTCTTGGCGTACCAAGGTCAGCAGCAGGCGATCGCCTGAGGGCAGCCCGCAGTTTGGTGCTCCACTTGTTGGGGCTGGTGGGAGCTCCTCGTCGATGCTGATATTGGCCACTGGCTGCTTGACTGAGGCCTTGGTGAGTCTCCCCTCAAACACTCCAGGCTTCTGGGCTTCCCTTCTTACTGCTCGCCTGGCGAGATCGTCTGCTTCTTGGTTTTCTGCTCGCGGGATGTGCTTGAGCTCCATGCCCCTGAAGTGCTTCTCCAGCTTGCGTACCTCTTCAAGGTAGGCCACCATGTAGGTGTCCTTAGGCGTGTAGCTTTTGTTGGAGAAGTTGACGAGGAGCTGAGAGTCGCCCTTGATGAGGATGCGCTTGACGCCGAGGGCAATGGCGGCTTTGAGCCCGGCGAGGAGGCCTTCATATTCAGTAATGTTGTTGGAGACCTTGTCGTTGTCCTTGAAGCACAGCTGGACGGTGTAGTAGAGCTTGTCGCCTGTTGGTGAGGTGAGGACGGCACCAGCCCCTGCACTCCTAGCCGCGAAGGCGCCCTCGAAGTGCATGGTCCAGGAGCCTGGTTCCGTCCCACCTGAGGTTGTGGCTTCCTCCTCTTGAGGCTCTTCTTCGCGTGTGTCCGTCCACTCGGCCATGAAATCGGCCAGCGCCCTGCCCTTGATGACCCTGGTGGTGTCAAACTCCAGCTCGAAAGGTTGTAGCTCGATGCCCCAGCCTGCGACGCGATCTGTTGCGTTTGGGTTGCGCAGGACTTGCTCCAGGGGATATGAGGTGACCACCGTGATGGGGTGACCCTGGAAGTAGTGGCGTAGCTTCCTGGAGGCGCTGAGGAGCGAGAAAAGGAGCTTTTGCTGCATGGGGTAGCGCTCGCGAGCGTCTCATAACACTATGCTGACGAAGTAGACGGGATGCTCGACGAGGGTAGTCGTTGTCGTGGCAGCGGCTGGCTCCTCTCCAGGCTTGGTGGAGTCCTCGGCGAGGGTTTCTTAAGGCCCCGCTTGTAGAGGCTCTGCATGAGGCTGGAGGCTTGACGAGGGTGCTTCCTTGTCGGGTGGCTCTGGGCTTGGCGAGGCGGAGGTCTGCTTGGCGAGGACTGGCTCTTCCCTTTCAGCCACCAAAACCGCGCTTGCCGTCTGAGGAGTGGCTGCAAGATATAGCTTCAGAGGCTCGCGAGGGCGTGGGGCAACCATGATGGGTGGGCTCGCCAGGTATTTCTTCAAGTCCTCAAAGGCCTTTGCTGCTTCAGGGTTCCACTTGAAAGGACCGGACCTCTTCATGATCTTGAAAAATTGCAGATATAGGTTTGTAAGTAGACAAATCATTGACGATATATGAAGTGGAGTTAGTAGCACAAGCATCATTAACTTTAGGAATAGAAGAAGATAACTTGGTAAGCTCATCATTTAATCTAGCATTTTCATTTTTCGTGACTTTATATTTAGCATGAGCATGGTCACGTTCTTTAATGATTTTAGCAATTATTTCATTATGAGACTCCTCGATAGAATTTAGTTTCTCCTCAAGAGAAGCACGAGTCTCTTGCTCTTCCTCAAGGGCATCTTCTAACGATGCTTTCTCCATAGCATCATCTCTTTCAATCTTACCCTTTTCTTCAAGGCTTGCTTCCAAGGCCTCAATAGTTTCCCCACGCTCAATAAGAGTGCTCATGATTTCAAAGAGGTTAGCTTGGGCACTTTTATTGCTAGGAAGGGCTTTAAGAATCATAAGACCTTTATTTTGAAGCCTAGCATTAACCTTTTCCACATCATCTTCTTCATCATTTTTATCATCATCATTATTATTATCATTGCTAGAAGGAGATTTAGCCATAAGGCAATGAGAGGTGGATGAAGCTAAGCAATAAGATTTTGAACTATAAATGATTTACATCTTGTTCCACAATTAATTGGGTTTCCTCTACATTGACATTCATGCAAGAGTTAGAGGGAACACAAGCATTTTTATCATTAGACCAAGATAAAGCAAGCATATCATAAAGAGATTTATCTAAGCAACTTTTAGATGATATGCGAGGACCATCAACACTAGCATGTAAATCATTTATAGTGCTATGAGTGTTTCGATCCAAAGATGGAGCATTGCAACAAGATAGAGATAAATGATCATCAACAATGAGCTCACTATCCAAGTTGCAAAACCCATCACTACTCACCATTACATTGGATTGTGGCTTATCACATTTTGGTGAAGTAGACGAAGACGAGAACTTGTCACGGCCGGAGGTGGAGGGAGAACAATCATCCTCAATAGTCATGGACTTGCCGTATTTTTCTTGAAGCTTGGTCCACAAATCATGAACGTCACGGGGAGGCATGATTGACTCAAACACGCCTACACTCACAAACTTGCAAAACTCATTAGATGCTAGAGCATCTAGATATAAGTTTTTCTCATCCTCTAAAGTCTTACTTTCGCAATCCTTTGGAGGAGAAAAACCTATATCTAAGATACGCTCAATATTGGGGTCCAAGACCCGTAAGTGTCTAAGCATATGAGTTTTCCAAACATTAAAATTTGTGCCATTAAATCTAAGCAAGGAATTGTGCACTAAATCCCTAGACGACATCTTTACTCTCTAGGCGGTAAAGCCAAACAAGAGAGACGAGGCTCTGATACCAATTGAAAGAACAAACGATGCCCGAGATGTCGCCTAGAGGGGGGGGTGAATAGGCGATTAAAACTTTTTCTAATTAGGGGCTTGATAATTGCGGAATAAAACTATGTGATTAAATTAACAAGCCAACAACCTAATTACTAGGCTCACCTATGTGCACCAACAACTTATGCTAAGCAATTCAAGCAACAAGGTGATAGCTATAGAAGAGAACTTTAAGCACGAAGGCTATCACAATGTAAATTGCATAAGTAAAGCTCGGGTATAGAAATAACCGAGGCACGCGGAGACGAGGATGTATTCCCGAGTTCCTCCTTGTTAAGGGAGTACGTCTCGTTGGAGGGGTGTGAGATCGCCACAAGAGGCCTACTCAAGATGCCACAAAGGCCTCACCCTATTCTCCGATGAACCTCACCCAAGGGATTGGTTCACCTTCCACTATCAGAATCCTTCGGGGCGGATTCCGGAGCCCTTTACAACTTCTCTTTGGAGCACACACCCACAACTCAATTGGGGGCTCCCAAACTCGTGCCGAAGCTTCACAACTCGAAGTCTTCGCGGCACCTCCAACCGTCTAGGGTACACAATGCACCCAAGAGGCAACAAGCTCTTGGGAACACAATGCACCCAAGAGTAACAAGCTCTTCAACCTTCAACTTCACGTATCACCGTGGAGAGAGCAACCCGATGCAACAAATGCAAAAAGGCAAGAGCACACAAAGTGCACAAATCATTCACTCCCAAATTCCAACCAAAGCAACTAATGCTATGGAGGGAATAAGAGAGGAAGAACAAAGGGGATGAGCACAAAGCAACCCCAAATCTAGATCCACAAGGTTCCCCTCACTTAGAGGAGAATTTGATTGGTGGAATGGTAGATCTAGATCTCCTCTCTTGAAACCCTAAATTTGGGCAAGGATCATTGGAGGGGAAGAGAGGAATCAAGCTCACAAGGATTAGAGCAAAGGGGAATAGCAAGAACAAGTGAGCAAAGCCAGCAACCAGGTTTTGGGGGGGAAGGAGGCTTTTTATAGCCTCCCCCAAAAACTAGCCGTTGGAGCCTGTCCAGGCCGGAGACTCCGGAGTAAGTGGCCGGAGACTCCGGCCTGCTGGGTCATCAGGGAGGCCGGAGATTCCGGTCCTTGGGGCCGGAGACTCCGGCCAGGCCGGAGACTCCGGGCACCCTCCGGGGTAGCTCCGGACCCCTATCTAGAGGCGCACCACACAGATGCAGAAGGCTGAGGAAAATGAGAGGGCCGGAGATTCCGGGTCCTCGGGCCGCTCCGGTCCTTCTCCGGGGGAACTCCGGACCCCTATACAGTGGCGCACCACAGCAAACACAAAACAGCAGCGAAAAACACAGGCCGGAGACTCCGGGTCCTTGGGGGCGGAGACTCCGGTGTGACCGGAGACTCCGGACCCTCTCCGGGGTAGATCCAAACAGAGAAAACCAGAACTGCCATAACTTTTGCAAATGAAGTCCGAATCGAGTGAATCCAATTTTGTTGGAAAGAGGACGACAAGAGCTTACCCTACAAAAACTGAAAATATGAAAACAAGCAAAGGAGATTGTGCGGAGGGATGGAATGGTGAGACCTTTCCAAGCGGATGAACCGGCAAAATCTCCAACACCGAAAACGCACAAGCTTTTCATCAAGACTCCGTTTTCTATGATCTTGGGCTTGTTTCGAAGGTAATCACAAGCCCTACAAGATCCTGCATATACACATCATAGTCTATCATGTGAGGAGGAAAACATAAGGAGAAAGTTTGACCTCTCGTAGAAGAGACAAACCGGTAAAACCTCCGATATCAAAAACGCAAGAAGATATTCATGAGATCCGTTTTTGATGAACTAGAGCTTGGTATGGAGATGAACACAAGCTCTAAATTCTCACATGGATAAAAGCCAAATAAGAACCAATAAAGATGATTGCATGGATGCAAAGGTTTGAGCTCTCCACGAACGATACGATCACGATACTCGGTCGAGAACCCCTCTTGATAGTACGGCTATCTATCCTATAATCCGGTCTCTCACTAAACATCACGAGACCGGTAAAACAAAAACCCTATCAAGATCATACCTTTGCCTTGCGCATTAAACCACTTGTGGTCGATGAAGACGATCTTCATCTCCTCAAGATGAACCACCTTTCTTGATTGCGCTTCGCTTGGTGAAGAATCACATGACGCTCCCCCATACACCAAGATGGGGAAAGCACCCTTTGGCATATCTTCACTTGGACTTGAGTGTCGATCAACCCGCACTTAGCCTTGATCAACACAAATCTTTTCTTCCCTTGAGCTTGACTCCAACAAATGGAGATCAAGCAAAGCACCTTGACTCCAACACATGGAGACAAGCTTGGCCTTGATCAACAAATGATCTTCTAACCTTGACCTTGACTCCAACCAATGGAGACAAGCAAGCTTGGCCTTGATCAACAAATGATCTTGACACAAGCTAAAGGACAACCTACACATAGAGCTCAATGCAAATATTAGTCCATAGAGATTGTCATTAATTACCAAAACCATGCATGGGATCAACCATGCACTTTCAGGCGGCTTCCTACGGTGTGTTTGGGGACGGCCACACCGTTGGCGAGCCAAGTGGGATGGACCACTTCCTTGATGATGCAGGCCTTCTTCATCTTCTCTACTTCCTTAATGATGAAGTCTTGCTTCTCTGGCGCCTGGCGCCGCGCCTTTTGCTTCACGGGGCATGCGTTAGGACACACGGCTAAGTGGTGCTTGATCACCTCCCTCGGTACTCCAGACATATCTGACAGTGTCCATGCGAACATGTTAGCATTTGCCCTGAGGAAGGCGACGAGCGCGCTTTCCTATTTGGGAGGCAGGTTGGCGCCGATGGTGACGCTAGCCCCCGAGCCGTTTGCCTCAAGGGGCACCTGCTTTGTCGCGGCCTTCTCCTGAGAGAACAGCTGCTTCTTCTTCGCGGGGGGCCTCGGCAGGGGCTCCTCATCCTCGTCAGCGGGTGACGCCACCGCGGCAGCCTTGTAGGCTGCCTGCGCAGCGTACAAGGCGTCCGAGACCACGCCGCGGATGACGATGGTGCCACCCGAGCCAGGGAGCGTGACGAGGTTGTAGGCGTGGTGGGTCACCGCCATGAACTTGGCGAGGGTGGGGTAGCCGAGGATGGCGTTGTAGGGCAGGCCGATGTGTGCGACGTCGAAGTCGATCAGCTCGGTGCGGTAGTTGGCCTGGGTGCCGAATGTGACGGCGAGCCTCACCTGCCCCAAGGAGGTGGTGAGACCCTCAGTCACCCCCGAGAAGGGCTTGGTGGGCATGAGCCGCTCGTAGGGCACCTGCAGCTTCTCGAATGTCTCGACAGAGATGACGTTGAGGCCTGCACCCCATCAATGAGTGTCTTAGAGACGGCGATGTTGTTGATGGTGGGAGTGCAGACCAGCGGAATGGTGCCGACGGTTGAGGTGGACTTGGGGTGGTCGGTGGAGTCAAAGGTGATGGGGCACTGGGACCACTTGAGGGGCCTGGAGGCCTCAACCCCGGGCAGGGCTGTCGCGACCTCACGAGCGAATTGCTTGAAGTGGCGGTTGGAGCTGGGGGCCTGAGCCCCGCCAAGGATGCAAGCGGCCCCGCGAGGCACCTGGTAGCCCTCGGGAGTCTCGGCAGGGAGGTTGTCGTTCATGGGCTGGGCGGCGTTGGCCTGGGGGTTCTGCTGGTAGTTGTCGTCGTAGTTGTTGTTCCAGCGTCGCCCCCCGCGGCCGACGCGGCCTCCGCGGCCCTGCGGCCGACCGTTTGCCTCGCGAGCCTCGCGAGCCTTGCGAAGCCTCTTGAGGTCGTAGCAGTCCTCGGTGGCATGGGAATGCCTGTTGTGGTAGACGCAGAAGGGGCGGTCGTCTTTCTTCTCGGGTCCTGCTGCTGGAGTGGCAGCTTGGCGAGGCTGCTTGGCGTCCGGCTCTGCCGCGAGGACCGTAGTGGTTTTGCACTTCTCGGTGGACTTCTTCTTCTTCTTGGACTCCTCGGCGGGGTCCCCTGGCTCGTTCTTGACGAACAAGCGGCCCTCCTCAGCCTTGGCGCACTTGTCCGCCAAGTCGAAAAGCTTGACGACGGTGGTGATGTTGTCGTGGATGCCAAGCTTCTCGAGCATCCGTACATCCGTGACCCCAGCCTGGAAGGCCGAAATGACCTGCGCGTCGGTGGCGTTGGGGATTTTGTTGCGCACTTGGCTGAAGTGCTGGATGTACTTGCGGAGGGTCTTGCCAGGCTTCTGATGCACGACGCGGAGGTCATTGTACGTGAGGCCGCGCTCGTATGTGCCCTTGAAGTTGGCGATGAAGCACCGGCAGAGGTCCTCCCAGGTGTTGATGGACTCGGCGGGGAGGTTGGTGAGCCATGAGGATGCGGAGTCCTTGAGGGCCATGGGGAACCAGTTCGCCATGACTTTCTCATCGCCCCCGGCGGCCTGGATGGCCAGAGTGTAGAGCTGCAAGAACTCCAGGGAGTTGTTCTTGCCATCATAGCGCGGAGGAAGATCTGGCCGGAACTTGACCGACCAAACGACGCGACGGAGGCTGCGAGTGAACGCGGCTGTCGTGTCGTAGGTGACCGTGCCGTTGGCGAGGGTGGCGCGGAGGTGGCGCCCTGCGACGGTGACGTTATGGACGGCGCGGTTGTGGCGATCCTGGTTGCGCTCAATGCTCACGCGTGCGTCCTCCGGGGCTCGCTGCACGATTTGGCAGTCGTGCGGCAATGACGCGTGCGACGCGGCACGGTTGTCGCGAGGAGGAGCCCCAGGAGCAGGTTGCGGTGGATCCGGTGGAGCCGGAGCGGGAGCGGGCGCGGGGTGACGAGGAGGAATGGGGGGATCATGAGGCGCGCCGTGCGCCACGTCCCCTGCGCGGGCAGAGAGGACCAGCGAGCGAGACGGTGCGGGAGCGGCGACGCGAGCGGCGCCGACGAGATCGGAGAGGCGGTTGAGCCAGGCCTCCTGGGCCTCCGGCGTGGGGCGGTACTGCAGCAGCTCCTGCGCCATGAGAAGCGCAGTCGCCGGGCTGGGCGCAGGGCGGCCCAGCGAGGAAGTAGCACGGTCCCGCGACGGGTGCAGGGAGGAGGCCTCCTCTTCGCCGAGGTCATCCTCAGCGTGGTCGATGTCGTCGTCCTCCGGGTGCTCGATGCGGGGCTCGGGGTCGACGTGGCGCTCCGGAGCAGCACTCCCATGCGGGCGGCCGGCAGGAGGAGCGGTGGCGGCGCTAGCCGTCCGGCGAGCGAGTCGTTCGGCGCGAGACCCGGCCATGGCGGTGTCGAGGTTGAGGATGCGCCTCAGCCCCCTACCTGGCACGCCAAATGTCGGAGAACTGTCCCAGGAACTGGGTGTGTCTCACGAAGGATCGAGTAAGGGGCTGAACACGGAATCAAACAACACTCAACGTGCCTCGGCGACGGTGCTCGCCTGGATCGCTGCGGGGAAGCACTGCAGAGAGGAACGCATGGTATTACCCAGGTTCATGGCCCTCTAAGTGAGGTAAAACCCCTACGTCCTGCTTCGAATTGTATTGCACTTGCTTGGAGAGCCTTTCAGTACAGGGCGAGCTTGGCGAGCTCTGGGTGGCTAACAATGGCTACTTCTAACCTCAGATCTAGGGTTTGGGCTTGTGAACCTTGGAACCAACCAGAGTCTGAACCCTTTGCCCGAACGGGCTCCTCCTCCTTTTATAGGCGTCTCGGGCCTCTTCCCCAAAACATCTTGGCGGGAAGGGCTACCACATGGCGACGAAGGAGGAGGCGCGATGCACCAAAAAGGTGGAGTCCACCATAAAGGTAAGGTCCATGGACGCGGTCCACGGCAGGGGCGGCGTCACCAAAGATGGAAAAGCCACCGTCCAAACGGGACGTTGGGCCGGCGCTGCTGAGGCAGGACGGGTCCCGCGGTGACGTCGTCCTTGGAGGGTAGCTGCAGACGGTTCCCTTATCACCAAAGTGGCAATCCTTGGGGCTCCTTTGCTTGAGGCAGCTTTGTTGACTCCTTTATACACAAGAAAGGCAACTGGGGCATTGCTGTCACCGCGCGCTGGCGCGGTCGTCACTCTGCGGAGGATGCAGAGCCCGTGTGCGTTTCGCCGCGGGGGCAGAGCTGGCTTCGAGAGGAAGGAAACCCGGCGAGGCGAAAAGCCTCGCCGAGCCTTTCGGCTTGGTCCTTGGCAGAATTGCTGGCGGCGTCCGAGACGCCCTCTCGTGGAGAGGTCCCTCGCCAAGGGAGAAAACCCTCGGCGAGGAGAAAAGGTCCCTCGCGAGGCTCACCAGGCTTGGAGAGCCTGGTCCTTAGCGAAAACTCCTGAGGAATCTCGTGGGCCCTGGCAGGCCGGCCCGTGGTACCCTGGTTTCCACTGTGCCGACAAATTGTATCTCTTTTGGTTCTAGAAAGTCGTTGCATGCACATTTACTAATTTATATTATTATAGCATGCTTATCTTTCTTGATCCAATATACAGGGTATACTCCACCGAATCCTAACTCGGCTAAGATGTGCATGAAATTCAATATCATATCTATATGCACAAATTTATGTGGAGTGTGTCCTATGCATTGTAGTTTATTTAACTACTATGGGACCCAATGAGTTTGGGAACCATGTTTTTTTTAAGGGCAAACAGTGGGAAAGATCCCCACTGCAATACTTGAATTTTGTTTTAGGTACAATGGAGATGCATTGGATGCTTGCCTCATTCATAAGGAAGGTGTTCTCACCATGTGATTATTGGAGTCAAGCTTTGATGATAAACAAAATTCTCTTCTTCTTCATCACCAATGCTATCTTGGTAACAAATATCTACCCCATGCATACTTTTCTAGTATCCAACCTTGTGTAGGTTGCTTCTTGGCATGAAAGCTCCTATTTGCAATTGTTGTGGTTTTGGCTTATTTCTTTCACTTGGTATATCTTTGTGATATTTGTGACGAAATGGCAAAAACTATTCCTTTCAATTGGTTTTCTTTCTTTGTGATACTTGTTGCCTATATCAAAGCATCCCCACTATCTCTTCTTCCCTTAGAGATATGTGTGATGTCTTTGATGTGTATGAAGTTCATAAATATCCAATAAGACAAAATTGAGCTATGTGTTATGCTTTCAAGCAATAATCTTTTGTGTATTTATGACTTCCCTTTGGATACCTTGATCTCGTTTTCATTTAGCCATGTTGTATGTACATGTTTCTTTTGGATGTATATCTTCAAGATTTTTCCATATAGAAACTTATACATATGAGAGGGGTCACCTTTTATTTTGGTATCCTAATTCGCTTGAGTCACTTGGATTTTTATCTTTGATTTCTTGGTGGTTCCAAAAGGAATTTGCCTCGTGAGTGCTTGTCTTGTTTATTTGAATCTTTGCGCGCTCATATTAATTTGAAAATCTTTGAGCTCATGCTTACCATGGCTAGTATGTTTATTTTATTGGCTAGGTGTTCTCACAAGCTTTTGCCTTTTTCAATTGGTTTCATTTTCCAATTTGTATCCTTAAGCTTGTGAACATACTCTTTCTTCTAAAAGGATCTTCTTTGTATCTTGTGTGTAGGCAAGACGTGCCGTGAAACTCTCATTTGGTTAAGACTAAGATGATGATCTATCTCATCCTTCTCTTTGGCTTACCAAACCAATTGTCTTGTCACACACTTGTATGTTTGGTTGGGCCTTTCTTATGTTGAATTTTTAAAATTGATATCTTCTATGGCTCAACCATATCCTTGTTGCAAGTGCTATGGTTTGTTTTAAGCTTTATTCGCTCTTGCACTTGTTGTGTGTTCTAGATGATTATGGGGGGAGTGAGGATTCCATATTCATGCACTACTTCAAATGGTGCATGAACACTGGGGAGGTTCTCCATTTTTATTTAGAACACTTGTTTGCTCAAATAAAAAAAACTTTGTGTTTTATTTGGTTTGTTGGACCTTCTCGATTGCTTGTCTCCTTTGTGGAGATGTTTAGAATGACTTCATCTTATTTGCAATCTTTAGATCCTCAATATAGTTTGATTTCCTCTAACTATTCATCATTGGATATGTGCATTTGATTTCACTCATATCTTGAGAAATGCACACATTTTTGGAGGAACTCATATTATATTGGCCTTCTAAATTTTTCTTCCCATTTCGGCAATCGATGCCAATGGGGGAGAAGTTTAGAGGGTTTAAGGGAATTTGGTTTTATGCTTTTGTTTAGATCTTAAGCATTTGCCTTTAATGCGCTTGCATCCTTGCTTGTTTGTCTTGGAAGGATGCTTTATTCATTATATAAACCCTCTTAAAAGGGATTGTCATCAATTACCAAAATGGGGGAGATTGAAAGAGCATGTTTGCCCCCATGTGTGGTTTTGGTAATTGATGACAATCTCTATGGACTAATGTTTGTATTGAGCTACTTGTAGGTGTGTACATTTGCATTGCTTGATCTCTATTTATTGGAGTCAAGGCTAAGGGAAGAAGATTATATGTTGATCAAGGCTAAGTGCGGGTTGATCAATACTCAAGTCCAAGTGAAGATATGCCGAAGAGTGATTCTCCCATATTGGTGTATGGGGGAGCAACATGTGAGTCTTCACCAAGCGAAGCGCAATCAAGAAAGGTGGTTCTCGTCTTGAGGAGATGAAGATCGTCATCATCGATCTCAAGTGGATTATGCGCAAGGCAAAGGTATGTTCTTGATAGGCGCAAGGCAAAGGTTAGTTGAGAGACCGGGTTATAGGATAGATAACCATTCTATCAAGAGGGGCTCTCGAGCGAGTATCTTGATCGTATCGTCGTAGAGAGCTCAAACCTTTGCATCCTTGGCATCATCTTTATTGGTTCTTATTTGGCTCTTATCGTGGTGTGGTCTTGGTGCTTGCCGTGCTTGTCATGACAAGGCCAAGTTCACCGAAAACGGTTTTCGTATGCGTCTTCTATTGCGTTTTCGGTATTCGAGATTTTGCCGGTTCTTCCATGTGGAAAGTTTCACTCATCCAATTGTTTGCAAAATATCCCTTGCTTGTTTTCATATTTTGTAGGGTAATCTCTTGTCGCCCTCTTTCCAACAAAATTGGTTTCACCTCTTTCGGACTTCATTTGCAAAAATATGGTGTTTCCGGTTTACAAAAGAGAGGTCTATATTTTCCCCATTTGGTTGGATCCTCCCTTATTATACTATGATGTTTCTCTGCATAATCTTGTAGAGCTCATTGTTGTGATTCCAACGAGTCCAAGTTCATTGAAAACGGAGTTCGTTTGCATCTTCTATTGCGTTTTTTATATTGATGGTTTTCTCAGTTCGTCTTTTATAGAGAGGCTTTACCTTTCCCCATTTTGCTTTATCCTACCTTGTTTGACTATGATGTTTCTTTGTATATTCTTGTAGAGCTCGTTGTTACAATTCCAACGAGCCCAAGATTATCGAAAACGGAGTCCGAAAGCAAAAGTTATGCTCGTTTTGGTATCGGTGTTCCGATAGTTTTTTTAAAGGGCCGTAGTACCGCCCCTACTTCCTCTTATGGACTCTAGCGTCTGTTTTTGGGCGGTAGTACCGGTAAAAAGTATGGTAGTACCGCTCCGGCGTGTTTCTGGGCATAACGGTTGGATATTTGGTTGACCTATTTAAGGGGCCTTCTTCCCCAATGGTTCCACAACCTTTTGCACTCTTTCTCTCCTCCATTGTTGACCTTTTGAGAGCTTGCTTCCTCTCCATCCCTCCATGATTCTTGCCTTCATTTAGAGGGAAAAGAGAGAGTAGATCTAGATCTACATTACCACCAATCCATATCTCCTCTAAGTGAGGGGAACCCTTTGGATCTAGATCTTGGAGTTTCTTTGTGTTTCTCCTTTGTTCTTCCTCTCAAATCCCTACCTAGCATTAGTTGCTTTGGTTGGATTTCGGAGAGAAGGACTTGACCACTTAGTGTGTTCGTGTCATTGCATTTGGTGCATCGGTTTGTGCTCTCCATGGTGATACGTGGGATAGAAGTTTTAGAAGCTTGTTACTCTTGGGTGCATTGTGTTCCCAAGAGATTGTGCCTCTTGGGTGCATTGTGTACCCTAGACGGTTGGTGGTGTCGCGAAGACTTCGAGTTGTGAAGCTTCGGGCAAGTTTTGTGAGCCCCCGATTGGGTTGTGGGTGTGTGCTCCTAGATCGTTGTAAAGGCTCCGGATTCCGCCTTGAAGGATTCCGATAGTGGAAGGTGAACCTAACCCTTGGGGTGAGGATCATCGGAGAATAGGGTGAGGCCTTTTGTGGCATCTTGAGTAGGCCTTTTGTGGCGAGCTCACACCCCTCCAACGAGACGTACTCCCTTAACAAGGAGGAACTCGGGAATACATCCTCATCTCCGCGTGCCTCGGTTATTTCTATACCCGAGCTCTTTACTTATGCAATTTACATTGTGATAGCCTTCGTGCTTGATGTTTTATATCTTGCTATCACCTTGTTGTTTGTCTTGCTTAGCCTAAGTTGTTGGTGCACATAGGTGAGCCTATTTTATTTAGGTGTTGGCTTGTTAATTTAAACACCTAGTTTTATTCCTCAATTTTCAAGCCTTAAACCGGAAAAGTTTTAAATCGCCTATTCACCCTCCCTCTAGTCAACATCGTTTGTTCTTTCAGCAGTGCCGACTCCGCAGTGCGTTTTCTCCCCTGATGTTAATCGGGACGGCTTGATACGTCTCAAACGTATCTATAATTTTTGAGTGATCCATGCTAGTTTTGTGATGTTGTCACATGTTTTTAATATCATATTACATCATTTTTATGCATTTTGTCGGACTAACCTATTGACAAGATGCCCAGTGCCAGTTTCCTGTTTTTGTGCTGAAATTGTTGCAGAAAGTTACTTCTGGAAATATTCTCGGAATTGGACGGAAATTTACGGAGATTTTTTATTGAAAAATGAGGAAGGGTGCCAGAAGGGCGACTCCAGGGGACCAACACAGGCCAGGGGCGGCCCCCTGCCGCGGCCTAGGGCCCACCCGCGGGTGGGACCTGCCCCTGCCCTATGGGACACCCCTCGGCCGCCTCCGACTCCTATAAAATCACATCCGACGCAAAAACCCTAACCCCGAAGGATTTTCCCAAATACGCAACAGAGCTCTGCCGCCATCGCCGACAAGTTTCGGGGGTTTAGAAGGTCCTGTTTTCGGCACCCTGCCGGGACGGGGATCGACCGCCGGGGCCATCTCCATCAACACAGCTGCTTCCCGCAATGAGGAGGGAGTAATCCCTCACCGGGGATGAGGCTTATACAAGTAGCTATGTGGTTATCTCTCTCTCCCATGATGTGATCTTCGTGTGATCATGAGCTTTGTTAGTGTAGTTGAATACATGATGTTTCCCTATGTGTAATGGATATGATGTTGCTCAAGTGGTGTTATTTAGTACAATTTCCGGAGCCACCGTTGTGATCATGGTACCTCGGTGACAGGATGGGTGCCGTGTGTGACTCTATGGATAATAGATTGGAAGGATCTTCATCATGAGTTTGTTCTTTATTTCTTGGATTGAATAGGGCATGAGGTTTCTTAATGCTTGTGTTATTGAAGAAAGAGACTATTCAAGAAATAGTTTGTGGTGTTTATTAGTACTATCTTTGGATGCGGACAGTGACAGCATGAAGTGTCCATATATGTGGAATACGAACTTTAAGGTGTGCTTTTCGTAGCCCTACGCAATTCTCATCCTATTTGACCCACGAAAGAATGATCTCTGAGGAACGTCTACCATGCATGTGTTTTTGTGGAACTATTATGTGTTTAATTATGTTAATGATGTTGAGAGTAGTCACTAGTGAAAGTATGAAGCCTAGGCCTTGTTTCCAAGCATTGATACACCGTTATTAGTCACTTTTTTCACTTGTTGCTTGCTGCCATTTTTATTACAGAATTACAAAATCACCTTTTACCATCCATATCACTTGCATTTTACCATCTCTTCGCCGAACTAGTGCACCTATACAACTGACAATTGTATTAGGTGTGTTGGGGACACAAGAGACTTCTTGTATCTTAATTGCAGGGTTGCTTGAGAGGGATATCTTTGACCTCTACCTCCCGTGGATTCGATAAACCTTGGGTTACTCACTTAAGGGAAATTTGCCGCTGTCCTACAAACCTCTGCGCTTGGAGGCCCAACAAGTCTACAAGAATAGAAGTGTGTAGTAGACATCACGGCTCGCATGTGGATTGAAGGTTTGCCAGAAAAAACAATACATGCCTCGAGTGATATGAAGCGGGTATTTATTCAACACTTCTAGGGCACCTACAAGTGCCCTAAGTCGATCACAGACTTACAATGATGCATGCAATTGAAGAACGAGTCCAGCCGAGAATTTGTTTCCCGGTGGAGCGAAATCAAAATGCTTGCAAAGGCGTCTCAGAGACACAGGCAATTCACGCCTTCAAGCAGTCTCTGAGGAAAGGCACATATTTCCGCTTCATGGTTTACAGCGATGAGTCGACAACTTTGGGCGGCTTACTGGCCTGTGCCAATAGATATGCTGCCGCTGATGATGACAATAGGGAAGATGGACATTCCCGTCGATGTGACACCGGCAAAAAGAAAGTCGAAGAGCAAGCCGGTCCTACTCAGGAAGTTGCTGCCACCTTTGGCAAAGGCGGCCAGAGCAGCGGAAAGTGGCAGGACAAAAAGCCGGCGAACAACCGACCATCTTGTCCGCCGAAGGTCACCTATGACGACATCAAAAATCAGCCTTGCGTGCACCACATCAGGGCCGATGGCACGTGCTCCCACACCAAACAGCAATGTCACATTAACAGAGACATCGCAAAGGACCCCAAAGCTAGCAAGCCTAGGAACAAGCGCAACTCCAGAAAAGACGACAAAGAGAAGGATGACGCGGCTTCAGAGTCCGATGGTGCGACTTCCAAGGAAGGAAAGAGCAGCAAGGTCCCCAAGCATACAGAAAGCCTCATAGTCAACATAGCTACCGACTCGACTCGGAAGGAAAAGGCGGCTTGGCACGAGCTTAATGCCACGGTACCAAATGTGCCACAATTCCTGGATTGGTCCGACACACCCATCACTTGGGATCGCAGCGATCACCCGGACAGGATCCCGCATACGCACACCTATGCACTCATCGTCAGTCCTATCTTCTACAAATACAAGCTGACAAAGGTGCTCATGGATGGAGGAAGCATCATCAACATACTCTACATCGAGACGTTGAAAAGGATGCACCTCTCGGAGTCGCAGCTCAGCCACAGCAGTGTAAAGTTCCATAGTATTGTGCCGGGACGCCAAGCTCATTCGATGGGGAAGATCACCCTAATAGTCACCTTTGGTGTCACAGACAAATTCCGCATGGAAGACGACTCATTTGAGGTGGTTCCATTCAATTAAGAAAGAGTGCGTAAAGTTCCATGGTATTTTCCCGGGACGGCAAAAAATGTGTTGTCATTAAATCACCAAAACTAAGAGATGTTCTTTCAATCTCCCACTTTTTGGTGAATGATGACAAGGCACACTAAGCCACAAAGGTGAGGAGCTCCCCCTAGATCGGAGCTCCCCCTAGGTATAAGCATTGCTTATCAAAAGGAAACAACAAGGTAATCTAGAAACATAGAAGTAGATCATCACAAGCATAGACGTAGATCATCACAAGTTGCATGTCTTACACCACACATAGAGTTGAACGGATAGACAAAACAAAGATACATAGGCACAAGCTCATAAGAACGAACGAAAGGTGAGAAAAGCTTGTGCCCAACCCATGCAACACCCTCGCAAACCTAAATAGAACTACTTCTCCCCCTTTGGCATCAAGACACCAAAAGGGGAAAAGGGCGATGCTAACGACCCAAAGAGATCACTCTGAAGCCATGGCCTCAGACTCCTCCTCCTCACTGCCGGTCTCAATGTCATCATCCTCAGGCACTTCATGATCCCAATCCACATACTTGTTGTTCCAGTGCTTGTAGGCAACGCGAGGCTAGACCTCCTCATTAGGCGGTGGTGGAGACAAGTTCAAGGCTGACATGATCTTCTGTTGCTTCTTGATAATAATACGGCGCTCACTATATGCTGCATGATTCTCCTTGTGAAGAGCAACATTCATACACAAAACCTTCTCAAGAGCATGCTTGATCCAAGACCTCTTCTTGGGGGCCTTCTTAGCAGCAATAGAACCCTAATGAGCGTCGGAAGAAGGACGAGACCCACCTCGAGCACGACGGGCTGGAGGAGGGCGACGAGGTGAGCGTGCTTCCGGTTCATCTTGACCTGACCATGGGTCTCACAATTCAGCTCCACATCAATATCAACCACATCATTGTCAAAAGGTGTCACATCCCAATATTTTGTAATAAGTAAAACCCTAGTTATGGGGGAGTAAAAATTTGGAACCAACAAAAACTTTTTGTTATTTCATGTGATGATTATTTTCTTGTTTATATGGTTGGTTGATTGAATAGTTAATCCAACACCTGAATAAGACATCACATTAATCCAACCTTTATCAATATTGGAATGTGACCTGAAATAAAATCATACCCTCATTTCTCCCAAACCTAGTTTCATAAAATAATAGTTAAGAAAATAGTCCTTTTTCACTATATCTCCCATACTTCTTATACATTCTTTTACCAAAAGGACTTATTCTATGAAAACTACGGTAAGGAGATAAATGGAAATATCATCTCCTGTCTTGTCACCTTTTCTCTGAAAATTATTTTCCAAATTTATGATTATTTGATAATATTAATTCTTTCTCTCTCTTAAATCTTGGAATTATAAGAAACCCTAATATATTTAATCATAAAAAATTCAGGAAAATTAGGGGAACCTTCTAACACCTTTCTAAACCGAAATGTGAGCTCAAATTAAGTAAAACAATTCAAAAATTTCAAACAGACCTTCTGTCGAACACCTGGTGGGCAGGAATTCCATTCTTTCCAAAAACAGTTCCAACCAGCGGTAAAATTGTAGGAACTCGGTTCCTTTTACCTATCTCTCCTCACCTCACCCTGCCCAACCACCCTCTCTCTCATTTACAACGCCAGGGAGACCAAATCGTGGAAAATCTCCCAACACAAGCACCCAAGGCATCCTCCTCTCACCTCACTTACTCTCTCTCCCCTGACCCCCAATGGGTGCCGTTTGCCGCCCTGGCACTACGCCGCGCCCCACCAAGCAGAGAGACATCAAGCTCACCCCTCCACCCGGCCCTAGCATCTCTCTCCCAGCCCGTGGTCATCCCGGCGCGATGGACACGCAAGCGGACACGCCAGTTCCCTAGGCCACGCCATCATCACCTCCTGTCCCTCCGCTCTCCATTGGGCAACAGCCCATGCACGACGATCTTCTCTCCCGACCGTATGCCTCTTGGCCAGTCCGTGCTCACCATCTCTGTGGACACCGCGCGTTCCCGGGTAGCCGTTGAACCCTAGCACGCGCCGCTCGTCCGGCGTACTCGGATTGCTGACGTGGTTGACACCACCACCGCGTCGCCATCGCTCCTGCCCCACACTCACGCACACCATTCGTCGAACACCATCGCTGCACTGCAGACCCTCACCACCCCGAGCTCGTGCTGACCCTTCCCGTGCAAGCCTCGCCTCTAAAACCCTAGGCTGTGCTCTCAGCGCGATGCCGCACCGCTCAAGCCCGCCAATGGCGAGCCTTGCCCTCTCTACTCCTGTAACGTCCCAAAACTTTGGAATGTTTTAAAAATCACAAAAATTTAAAACCTTTATTATTAGATAAAGAAAGTCTCCAAAAATAAAGAAAACACTTTATAAAGTATTATATTTAAATCCTCAAGGGTATTTTATTTTAAATATTCCATATCTTCTGTTTTCAAGTTTTGGAAATAAAATAATTATTTTGATATTTATAAAGCCCATGATTAAATGGGTATTTGTATTTTAAATTGATTTACTAAACTCTCTTTTATAAAACGTTTCAGCCTAAAATATTTTATTATGAAAATGAGTAATTATTTTGAATGATATTACTCATAGAATTTCATGATTTTCATTTGAAACAAAAGGAGTTCATAAACCTTATTTATACAAAGCTGCTAAGTATGACTTGATAAATTATTTAAATTCTACAAATATTTTAGAAAAGGTTTCAAAGTGTTTAAAATGCTTTTTGTCAAAACTTGTTTAAATTAGGAAAATTTATTTCATTATATTCTATAATGAAAAATAATACTAATTGTTTCCTTGGTTTTATTTAAGCCATTTTGGCAAAATATTTCAATTTGGATAAAGCCCATGATTTAAAAATGAGTAAAATGTTTCAAAGGTTTTATCAAACTATTGTTTTAATAAAAAGATTTGTACTAAATTATTTTATCAAGAAAATGATATTCTCTGGATTTTATTTTTTATTTTAAAAAGGAGATTTCAAAACCCTATTTGGGAAAATGACATAAAGGTGACAAATAGGCCTTTATGCAATGTTTAGATATTTCAAAAATTTTGATTTTATTTGAAGGTAATACTAGTGCCAAATAATCCTACGTTGGTTATGATCTCTAAAAAGTATTTTTTATACATATTTCTAAACATATTTGGCTAGTTTTAAAATCAGTTTTGAAACCCGAGAAAAGAAAAAAGGAAAAATGGTTTTGTCAAAAAAAAAGAGAAGGCCGCAGCCAGCCCACCAACGGCCTAGCTCCCCGCAGCAGCCCGCCTCCCTCTCCTTGATTCTCTCTATGTCTCGCTGATAGGTGGACCCCGCCATGATGCAAGCGCTGATGTCATCACCATCAACCCCCTGCTCACGCAAACCTGCTCCCGTACGAATCCAACCCCGAACCCAAATCCAATCATTTTTGAGGAATTTGTTCCTCTCCTTCACGTATATTTAAAGCCCTCGACCTCCTCTAGTTTCGCCCCCAAAAATCCTAGCCCGAGACGCCGCTAGGCTGCCGATTTTGCTCGCCGTTGTTTGCCACTGCCGCCGCCGTTAGAAGTCGATTCCGGTGACTACAAAGGTCCCCGACGCCCCCTCACGGACCCTCTCCTTTTCCCTCGCGAGTGTGCACCCCGCTGGCACCTCCTCCAAATTTTTTCGTAGCTGCATCATCATCTCCGTCTCCGACCGGAGTTCGCCACCGCTCCATGGATCTCGGGCCGAATGCCGACGCCTCTGCCGGACGGAAGCAACGGTGCCAGCTCGCCATCATCTCCGCCTCGACCAGACGCAGCTCGTGGTGGCCTTCCTCGAGCCCAAACATTACCGGAGCACCGACGTCATCGATGCCTGAGCCGCCCGCCGCCGTCCCCGACCAACTCCGGTGACCAACTACCGCCGTCGGGTAAACCCTAGAATCCGGACCGTCCGATCTAAAACCAACGGCCCAGATTAAGTCACTTAACCGAATCGGGACCAGCCAGTAGTTTAGAGCCGCGTGGCAATTGAGTCAGCAGTACAGTCAGCGCCCCATCAGCGTTTTCTGGAAGTCCGCTGAATTGATTTAATTTGGCAGTTTTACAGAAAACCCCTATAATTTCAAACCCTCATAACTTTTCAACCGTTTGGCCAAATTTAGTAAACTTTATATTTTTGAAAACCGTTTGACCTATAATTTATTATGCCACCGTTTGTCTTCATTTTTGCCTAGTTTAAGATTATTCAAATTTCAAATGAGGTATTTGAGCAATTTTTGACATAACTTCAAATCCATAAACTATTTTAAATTGGTTCCTTTTGGAAAATGAATTAAATTTATGTCCTCTGTCCAGTAGAACCAAAACCTATTTTTGTTGAACCATTCCATCATAAAATGTTGAATTTTGTTTAAAATCCCTTTTATAACATGTATTGCAATCCTTAACCTAGTTTGCAATAAACCTTTTTACCAATTTCAGTATGCAAACCATATTGATACCTTTGGACCACCACTTCAACCTATTTAAATTTGAAATATTCAAATTGACTCTAGACCATCCCTTGAACTTTAATGGAAGCCCCAAACCTAAATGCATTGATTCTTTTTGCATATTGAATCATGTATTGAAAACCTAGACCATCAACCTACTTACCTTCGTTGTTATCCATGTTTGTTCTTATGTTTGTAATTAATTGAGCGTTGTATTGTTTGTTTATTGCTATTTGTTTGTACTGTATAGATTTAACGGAGAGCTACGAGTTACGTTGAATAGAGTGTGTGAGCAACGACAACTTTCAAAGGCAAGTGATACTCCAACATAATTGACCTACTATTTTTTCATTTGCATTGTATCCTATTTTCAGTAGTATGCATGATAGGCTGTTATATTAAATCTATATGCTATGCAAACCTGTTAGGCTAGCCACATGATTTAGTGGACTAGTGACCTATTTAATTTAGTAGAATTGCTGCTGCAAAGATGAATTGTTTTGTTGCAGACGAGTTAAGAAAATTCTACTAAATTAATGAATCACCTGGGTGGATTGGTTTGCTCTACCGGTTGTTTAAAGTTGAGTGGCTACTCAGGCCCATTTTCATGGTGTGAACGTGAGTATGTGCACTTGTGGTGTGCCACCCAGGGTATTAGAGATTTCATGTCACTCCGTGTCTTGTTTACTTCCAGTGCAGCCACTAGTCATATGGGCTCTGTCTTGACTAAGTAAGTAGCATGGAACCAATCCGGTTTGACAAGCAGATGTAGGGGATGTAGGTTGGAACGGGTCAAGCCAGTAGTGGTTGGGAAAGTGCTTCAGAAAGGTCTCGTCTTAACTCTCTCCTTTTCTTTTCACTAAATGAGTGATTGGGAAGTTTGGGTTAGTTAAGTCTAGTGGGGAAAGTGCCACAAACTCTCGAGAGTATTTAAAACTAAGATCTTAGCCGTGTCCCCGGTTATGGACAATTTGAGTAACTAAGCAAGGTGGTCGACGGAAAAATCTCAGTTCCAATTTCTAAATAAAATTCGATGGGTGAACAAGGGTAGAAGAGATATTGGTTTTCATGCCATGTTTATCTCGTTAATAGCTGGTTTGAAAAGAAATGTTTTACAAGTGTAGGACAAATATTGCTTTGCGCAAGAGCCTTTCAACTCCACCAGCCAGATATGCATGTAGATGTTAGAAGTTTGCCTTTATGAGTCCACAAGTATCATTTGCCAGATCCATTCAAATGGTTCTGACCAATTTTTGGCTGCAATGCTTTTACCGTTGCAGGTTTGTTTGACGATGAGTAAGGAACGCTATAGGTTTCGAGTCTGCAACCAACATGTCTGCCTGTGGCACATGAAGATGATGAGGGCTCCATGCTACTTATGTTTTCCGCTGCTAAACTTTGTAATATGCTAGCCTTGTGCTATGCAAACTTGTAATGTTTTACTTTTCTGGATCTTCGATGTAATAGAGATTTGACGCATTTGCATGATATTACATCTTGAACTGTGGTGCTAGCTATTCGATCCACGGACTAGCATAGAACACAGGGATCTTGGCCATTTTCAAAAGGCAAGGTCGCTAAAACTCCCCTCGCCACTCCCGGTCTACCGTGCACCACCCCTGGCCTATAAAATGGCACCCCGAGCCCTCTAGCAACTCGCACCACTCCCACCACCTCTCCCTCACTCCACACCACCTCCCGCACTCACCAGAAGGGCGGCAGCGCCGCTGCCCGCCGCCAGGCCAAGGAGCTCGAGCCGCGCGTCCGTGCTCATGCACGCCCACGTCGAGGTCGTCCATGGCCGTGCGGCCACACCAGCTCTTCTCTCCATCCCTTTGCCCTACCCTTCTCGACCAGCCGCTCACACGCCCCCCCTATTTTTTCCGGTGCTCAAGATCCACCCGAGGAGCTCGCCGGCGAGGAGTCCGTCCTGAGCTCGACACAGAACTGTAGCTGATGTTGGGGGCCTCCCCAGCATGCGTTCGTCCACCAGTAGTTGATCGATGCAAATATAATAGTTATGTCGTTCTTTCCTCAGGGATCAAGCTATTACAGGAACAAATTCTTACAGCCTAGTTGCACAAATATTTTGATGAGATATGGGAATAAAGAACGCAAGAGCAACAGCTTAGGAACCCACCGTGCACAAGCAGCTAGCACTAGCACTGGATGACACGTAACAGCAGAGGTACTAGCAAGTGTAAAAATCACTCAAGCAAGGGACAGGTAGCAGAATAATTCAACAAGTATCCACCAATTTTGCAAGCAAGCTTCAGGCAACGAACTTAGGACAAGAGCCAAGCAGCAGATTAAAGAAACAGCAACTCAACCTACGGGTCAGATTGAAACAAGGGTTCAGAGTACACCAACAGCTAGCACAAGAATTGTTGGTGTGGCGCCAAGTAACAGCTACAGCAAGAGGTACTAGGAAAGAGAAATACACTCAGGCAAAGGACCGGGACATAAAATTATAGTAATATCAGGCAGATAATTGAGCAAGCGTTCTAGAACCAAAGCAGAGAAATTCAGGTGAGATTACAGCGAAGCAAATTGACAGAGCTAATTCAGACACTTCAACAAACAGGTTACAGGCGACAGATTTTAAGACTTGTTCTACAGCAACGGGACTAAGCGAGAAAGTAGCAGGGGGATTTGGGGGAGATTGAGACTTCACAGCTTGCTGGTTTTGGTCGCGGAGACGAGGAGATCATCATGGAAGCAGGCGTTCGTCACGCTGATGAGGTCGTTGCAGTTGATGTTGTGGAAGGAGCCCTTGTTCCTGTCGATGATGGTGGTGTTTAGCAGCGTAGTCGAAGGGGGATCACCGTCCGCAGCACCTCATCTCCATCTCCCTCCTCCCAGATCTCGATCTTATCTTCTCTACTCTATCCTGGTCCTCCCGTACTCCTCTCTTTTCGCCACCGCTGGCTCCTGTCTCTATATCGCTCTTCTCCCCTTCAGGCAGGTGAGAGTGGTTGGGATCTTTTCTCCATTTCCCCTTCTACTTCTTGCATTCTTTTCCAAGAAGGTCCTTGGCTGGTTGATGGCATCCCTTGTGATTCTCCCTTTCCCTTAATAAGTTGTTGGTGAAGGGTTTTGGTGCCTTTTCGCACCTATCCTGCAAATAAGTATCAAAATGCATGAATTGGCTCATTTGTAAAATAACAATCACATTGGCAGGTATTTGTACATGGCAATTGAGGAAATAAGCATGTTTTGTGCCATAAAATGGTTCACTAAAATGGTGAAATTATGGTGTGATCAAAATCCCCCACACTTGAATTGTTGTTTGTCCTCAAACAAAGTATGATAATTCTGAAATGAGTTGACACTCCTTAAAATGATAATGCATGAGAAGGGTGTTGCAGTTCAGCACTAGTCTTTGAGTAATTCAAAATGCAGTAATACGCAATGTGGAAAAATTTCACTTTATCCCAGGTTTTGGTACTTGGCTGTGAGGGTTAAAGTATGTGATAGCATACTAATCCAATCGATTGTCCAAGAGTGAGCTCAGGCTGAGGGAGAAAAGAGACAAAAACTTTGTAACAACACTGCGGACAGATTCTCATATTGGTGCTTCACGTGCCACCGATCCCAGGAACATGGCACGCTAATGCGATATGATCTGCATATTTAAACTGCGGTGAAAACCACTTATTTATTCATTTTTTTATATCATGTATTGCTTCACGTACCACCGATCCCAGGAACATGGCACGCTAATGCATTATGATAAGCTTTTTCATATAAACAAAATTCTTACGATTCGGCAAAATTTGACATGTTAAAGAAAGAACACCCACTCCTGTAAGAGACATCGTTTTCACAATCTATCATCCCGAGATAACAGTTACTACTTGATGTTTCTTAACAGGTTAGCTCACAATTGGACAAGGGATTCCATCAATATTTATCAGAAAAGTTAACCAACAAACTAATACCAAAACAGAGGATAATGTAGAATTTGGACACATTGGGAACTCATGCATTGAATTAGATAAGGACTAGTGTTGATCAAGTGCAGCAACCTTTTAATGCACTAACATATTAAGGGTGTCATCTCAATTCAGAATCAACATCATTTACTTGAGAATAAAACTAATGAAGAGATGCTTTTCTTAATCAAAAGGTTTCACACAGGAAATTCAACGGACAAATGTCTTAGCAAGATAACTGAAATATCAAAATAAAGCAGAACGTTGGCACCTGGGGAATTTCTTCTCCCTCCTCCTTCATAGATGTAGGTTTCGAGTTCCTTTCATGAGCCTGCGAACAAAACAGAAAAGGAAACTATACACACACCTAATTTATTCTTACAGGAAAGTAAATGAAATTAAATAAAGGGGTTAGGCTGCCTCCTAACGAGCGCTCTTTTAAGGTCACTAGCTTGACCAAGTCTCGATGAAGTTCAGGGTTGTAGAGCTTCCATTCCTTCGTCCATTTCTTGAACGTATTCTTCTATTGTCAACGAATCACCTGGGTGGTATTGCTTCAGCCTCTGACCGTTTACCAAGAAGGTTCCCTGTGATTGACTCTGTACTTGAATAGCCCCATTGGGAAAAACCTTCTTCACCATGCAGGGACCATACCATCTGGACTTGAACTTCCCAGGGAATAAATGAAATCGAGAGTCATAGACAAGAACTTGCTGCCCTGGATGAAATTCTCTCCTTAGGATGTGTCTGTCATGCCATTTCTTTGTCTTTTCTTTGTAGATCCTGGCACTTTCATAAGCATCAAGTCTGATCTCTTCTAACTCGCACAATTGCAGTTTCCTTGCTGCACCAGCCTTCCCAAGGTCCATGTTCAGTTTCTTAATGGCCCAGTGCGCCTTATGCTCCAGTTCCACTGGAAGATGACATGCCTTTCCATATACTAACCTGAAGGGAGACATCCCAATAGGTGTTTTATATGCTGTTCTGTAAGCCCACAGAGTGTCGGGAAGCTTGATTGCCCAGTCAGCACGAGACTTTGACACTACTTTCTCAAGTATGGATTTGATCTCTCTATTTGAGAGCTCAACCTGTCCATTTGCTTGAGGGTGATATGGAGTTGTTACCCTATGGTTCTTGACGCCATATTTATTCAGTAGTGCCTCGAGTTGGTTGTTGTTGAAGTGAGCTCCACCATCGCTGATTACAATCCTAGGGACTCCAAATCTAGGGAATATGGTGTGCTTAAAAAGGTTGCATACAGCTTTAGAATCAGCATGCACGGTTGGGATTGCCTCCACCCATTTGGATACATAGTCCACAGCAACAAGTATGTGCTTGTACCCTTTTGAAGAAGGTAGTGGTCCTATGTAGTCGACTCCCCACACATCGAACAGCTCAACTTCAAGAATACCTTGCTGTGGCATTTCATGCCTCCTTGTCATTTTACCAGTTCTCTGACAGGGGTCACAGGTTCTGACATAGCTGTACACATCCTTGAACATGGTGGGCCAGAAGAAACCCGCTTGCAGGATTTTTGCTTGTGTTTTCACTGTGCCTGCATGCCCACCATATGGTGATGAATGGCAATGGTAAATTATGTCTTTGAATTCTTCATCAGCTACACACCTCCTCACTATTCCATCTTGACAATGCTTGTAAAGGTAAGGATCATCCCAGTAATATTCCTTCACAGTGTGCAGGAATTTCTTCTTCTTTTGGTATCCCAAATCTGCTGGTATGATGTTACACACTAGATAATTGACAAAATCTGCATACCATGGCACGACAGTCTGAGTAGAGCATGTCTGCATGAGTTGTTCCCCTGGAATATTTTCATCAATTGGTACTACTTCCAGGGGTATGTCTTGTATTCTTGATAGATGATCTGCTACCAAATTCTCAGCTCCCTTCTTGTCTTTGATTTCAATGTCGAATTCTTGCAGAAGGAGGATCCATCTGATTAATCTGGGTTTAGCATCCTTCTTGCTGAGCAGAAATCTGATTGCAGCATGATCTGTGTATACTGTACAATGGTTTCCCACAAGATATGACCTGAACTTGTCAAAGGCATAAAGTATTGCCAACAATTCCTTCTCAGTTGTAGTGTACTTGGCTTGAGCATTGTCTAGTGTTCGGCTGGCATAGCTGATTACACTCAAGTCCTTTCCTTTTCTCTGTCCTAAAACTGCACCCACTGCATAATCACTTGCATCGCACATGAGTTCAAACGGTAACGTCCAATCTGGCGCTTGCACTATTGGGGCAGAGATAAGGGCTCGTTTAAGTTCTTGAAAAGCTTTCTCGCACTCTTGGTCGAAAACAAATTCTACATCTTGGTTCAACAGGTGAGTTAGTGGCCTGGCCACCATGGAAAAATCCTTTATGAACCTCCTATAGAACCCTGCGTGTCCCAAGAAGCTTCTCACTCCCTTGACATTTTTCGGTGGAGGTAATTTTGATATTGCCTGCACCTTGGATTGATCCACTGAAATTCCTTCTGAAGAGACCAAGTGCCCTAAAACAATTCCCTTTCTAATCATGAAATGGCATTTTTCCCAGTTTAGTACCAAGCTGTGTTCTAAACACCTTTTTAAGACAATGTCCAAGTTTTTTATGCATTCTTCAAAGCTCTTCCCATAAACCGTGAAATCATCCATGAACACTTCCATAGTTTTCTCTATTTGATCAGAGAAAATGGACATGACACACCTCTGAAAGGTACCTGGGGCATTGCATAGGCCAAATGGAAGTCTCCTGTATGCAAATGTTCCATATGGGCAAGTGAAAGTTGTTTTATCTTGATCACTTGGATGGATAGGAATTTGCAAAAATCCTGAATATCCATCCATGTAACAATAGTACTCATGTCCTGCCAATCTCTCAAGCATCTGATCAATAAAGGGAAGAGGAAAGTGATCCTTTCTTGTAGCACTGTTCAGCTTCCTATAATCTGTGCACATTCTCCAGCCTGTAACTTTTCTTGTAGCGAGTTGTTCTCCACTCTCACTTTCTTCCACAGTTATGCCTCCTTTCTTGGGTACGACATGAATTGGGCTTACCCATTCGCTATCGGAGATGGGATAGATGATTTCTGCAGATAGTAGCTTCATGATTTCCTTCTTAACCACTTCCTGTAAGGTAGGGTTCAGTCTTCTTTGGGACTCTCTTATTGGTCTTGCTCCTTCCTCCAAGTGAATTCTGTGGCTGCAAACATTTGGATTTATTCCTTTCATATCAGATATCGAGTACCCAATGACTTCCCTGTATTTCTTTAGCAAATTGACTAGCAGGGCTGTCTGTGACTCTGATAATTCCGAGCTTACAATGACAGGGAATTGTTTTCCCAGCCCCAAATATTCATATTTTAAATGGGCTGGCAATGGTTTCAACTCCAATGCTCCTCTGTTATCATTAACTGCACATTGCTGGTGATCTTCTTCATCGGCTACCTGATATATTGCGAAGTGGCACCNCTTATAATATTCTTATTGATCCTCCGTGAATCCGCCTTGCCAATAAGATCTAGTTTCAAAGAAGTTAACAATTGATAACAATAACAATAAAGAGAGTAGAGAGAAAGTGAGTACTTCCCAAGTGAACCAATAAGTAGAGCTATGGCTCCCCGGCAACGGCGCCAGAAAATAGTCTTGATAACCCACAAGTGTAGAGGATCGCAACAGTCTTCGCGGGTAGTATAACCAAATTTATTGATTCGACTCAAAGGGAGCCAAAGAATACTTAGAGATCTTTGCAGCTGAGTTGTCAATTCAGCCACACCTGGAGAAGCACAAGTAACACGAGAGAGGTGAAAGCAACAGTGATTTGAGAACAATAGTAACAGAAACACGAAAGCAATGATGGAGAAATATGGACTGGGGTTCATAGTTTCACTAGTGGCGGCTCTCCTAAGCAAATAATAATGCATTGGGTGAACAAATTATAGTTGGGAAATTGACATAATTGCACTAATTAATTAATTATGACAAAGCATTCAGTTTATCAATCATACGTAGGCATGTATTCCATATATAGTTGTAACTACTCGCAATGAGAATTCGCACAACATCTTTTGTCCTGCCATCCGGTTTCAGCCGGGCCAATTAAGGAACAAATGGCAATTAAGGTGTTCCTTTTAATAGAACACCGGAGCAAAGCATTAACACACAATGAACACATGTAATCCTCAAGTTACTAACCGTTCCCATCGATGTCCCCGTTTCTGTCACTCGAGGTCTCCGGTTCCGGACTAATAACAGGTGCATACAACTTGTACATACGATCTAAGCATCAATTATATTCATGCAAACATAACGCGTCCAAATCTAAGATCATGTCACTCGTGCACTAGTGACAAGCATTAAGCATAACAACATTGCAACAACAACAATTCATAAACATAAATAATCTGATCATACCGTGCCAATCCATCGGATCCCAACAAACACAACGCATATTACATCGGATTGATCTCGATCATGTAGGGCAGCTCACGAGAACATGGTACTGAACAACAAGGGGGGGAGAGTACCATCTAGCTACTGCTACAAACCCGTAGTCCGCGGGGGAACTACTCACAACTCATCCCGGAAGCAGCGGTGGCGGTGAAGATGGCTCCGGGGGCCAATCCACGTCCCGGCAGGGTGCCGGAACAGGCAATCTGACCCCCGAAACTTGTCGGCGATGGCGGCAGAGCTCTGTATCGTATTTGGGAAAATCCTTCGGGGGTTAGGGTTTTTGCGTCGGGGATGATTTTATAGGCGTCGGAGGCACCCAAGGGGCAGGGGCGGCCCCCGGCCGCGGCCCCCTCTCACTCGTGGGTGGGACCCGCCCCAGGGCTGTGGGTCCCTCCCGAGGTCGCCCTTCTGGCTCCCTTCCTCATTTCTTGAATAAAAAATCGTCGTAAATTTTCGTCCAATTCCGAGAATATTTACAGAAGTAACTTTCTGCAACAAAAACATCACAGAAACAGGGAACTGACACTGGGCATCTTGTCAATAGATTAGTACAATAAAATGCCTTGAAATGATATAATAATGTAGCATAAACATGTAATAATGATAAGAATCAAGCATGGCATGATCAAAAATTATAGATACGTTTGACAGGTATCATTCCGCTCAGCACCCCGATCGCGGGTGGCGGCCCAATCGAAGGTAAGACCGCTTGGATGTCTGATCATGATTTCGCCTTGCAATTGCTTGATATTCACTTTGTCGGTTCGTCAGTTCACAGACGATCCTTCTGATCAATGTAAAATAGCAGCGGGTATTTCGCCCAAATCTGCAGGTTGTCGTGTTCTCCACAGGGACTAGGCGGCGACTATTGTGCTTCGGCTAAAGCTAGGTCAAAATGAACAGGGTTGGTATGCAGGAATTTAAATCTAAACTAACAAATACGAGCAATTACAATATTACGGACAAGCACACAATCAAGAATGGGATAAATGCATCTTTTTGGTGATTTTCGTTTTAGAGATTAACACCGAACTGAACAATTCATATTTGAAGAAACACAAGCACTAGCATACACCAAAGCTGGGATAGAAGCAATTTTGAGACGGACAGAAATTTGACGAGCACAACAATCATGGAATAAACTGAACATATCTTTTGCACGCACAAGTTACATATTTAGCAAGTAAACAAGCACATACGTACAAGGTTACAGGTCACGGCCTTGTTCTCATGGATCGATTGACTAACTAGCAAACTAACACAGCTATCTATATTGAACAGATCATGCAACCACACAGCACAAGTTCACATGAATTTTGAAGAAATTAAAGAGAGGAAGAGATGGATCGATTGGAGTCAACCGAGGAGAAGCTTCAGGTTCGTGAGAGTAGTAGCAGCGCAGGATCAGAAGGTGAGGAGCTTCAGGTCGTTCTGACCTTGGGGAGCAGCAGCAGCAGTTGGGGGTTGGGGAAGAGCGGCCGCAGGCGTTCGGAGCTGTTGCCGCACATGGCCGTGCTGGCTCGGCCGCGGCGGCCGCAGGTGTGTAGCAGTTGGTCGAGGTCGAGGAAGATGCAGACGTCGCCGCTGGCTCGCTAACGGAGAGGAGCAGCGTGTGGTGGTGGCTTGGTGGCGCACTACCACGCCTGGCCTGGCCGCGGCGGCGGCCGTTGGTGGAGAAGAGCTTGGGGGGTTGGGGAGAGATGTGCCAGGCCTACTCAATCAGATGCTGCGCTAGGGATTTTAACCCCCGATCCCCTCTAGCACTTTGCAATCAGCCCCTTCTTTCTTTCTGGAATGGTCCTTTTTGGTTTAGTTCAACTCATCTTGCCTTCTTTCCTTCACGTTCAGGCCCTTTTGTATTGGTACATGTGCAACTCGTCCAAAATGAGAAGAAAATGTGCCTCATCGCACCAATCTGCAAAATATTTCCAAAGCATGTAAAACTTGTACGAAGCAACGAATTAATCATTATAGCGTCCTGAATTGAAGATATTTTCATCAAAATACAAGGAAATGCCATGAAAAATGTAGGGAAAATTGTGCAAATATGATGTCTATCACCTTCTCTTTCGGAGGCACGAGTTAGCCTTTGAGTGCTGCATCTTCTCAAGGGGAAAGATTGGGCACTCAAGAAGGTGGAATCTTGAGTCCCAATTGCTCTGCGACCTTGGTCCATTAAGGTATTTTTTCTTATCTTGTCCAACATTAGTTATAGCTCAAGAAAATCGTTAGTCCGCTAATCATGTTGTCATTAACATCAAAATCATTTTGGGCGGACAATGTGACCTTTCAGTGACAGCCGAGTCAGGATCAGAGAGAAGGGGACTTAGGGTCGGGGACACGCATCTGGGCAGTGAACAAAGAGAAACTAGGATTACATGTGCATGATTTGAGTAGTTGGGATGGGCCTTGGGATGTTTGGGGGATTCGCTTTCTATACTTTTTCTATATTTCAGGCTATTCGGGTAACTTTTGGGTTTATGAGGTTGCTAGTTGCCACCGATGAAGTTTTATGGATATTTTGGGTTTAGGCTATACTTCAGGTTCGGCTCCGGGTATTGCTGGGTTTTTTTTGCATGGTAATACGTGTCTCATTTATAGATAAAGATCAAGTTACAAGGCACGTACAAACCGACCTTACAGAACTGAAAAGATAGAATAAATCTATGTGAAAAAACAACATCTATCTCTCTCCTTCTGCAGCACCGTAGCAACCACCAAATATAAGTGAGACAAATCACCTCTTCACCCGAGCTCGACGTGGCTCCATCGCTGATCAACAGCTTTTCGGACCTCCAAAATAGTTTGCCATAGGACAAACCATTCCCGTTGAAAGAATCAGATCGGGGCAGCACGACCCCGTACACGTCATCAAACTTCAGAACTGGCACCTCCGCACGACTACGACGTCGAAAGAGGGAACCAGAACTATCAGCCTCCAACCACAAACCCAACATAGGATACACCATCTTCCAGCTGTCACATGCGTATACAACCGTCTGCGCGTACTCCTGGACGACCCAACCTCCCTGCTCCAACATAACGTCGAAGACAACGCCATAGCAATGGGGACAAAGCAGAAGGAGAGATACACCTGATGGGGTCGCCGCCGCCTCGTCGACACCATCCATGAACCCTAAGTCCGCCGATCTGAGAAATCGGCAAACACACGATGTCATCAACTCAGACACGCCGCCATGAAGGACACCGCCGGTGTGGGAGTGAAGTTGAGACAGATTTATTCGTCCGGGCGTCGCTCCCACCACCCCAATGACGCACCACAACCTATAAAATCAAACCCTAACTACAGAGCGCAGAAACCGGATCCCCCGCCCTCCCACCGCCGGAGCAGCAGACGGAGGAAGAGGGACCAGCACGCACGCCGACTGAGCTCAGGCGGAAAGCGATCGCCTCGTGATCGCCCTGGCGGCTAGGTCAGCAGCGAAACGTTTCGTGGTATTGCTGGGTTAAAGCCAAACATATAGCGCAAACCATGTGATGTCAAGCCACGTATTCTACTGTCGAAGGCGTATTCCCGATCTTCGCCTTTCTCGCGCCGGCAGTCCGAGGAAGAAGACGACCCAACAACAGTGTGCTGCATATGGATCTGTAACGTAATGCGTTTCCACCTCTCTCCCCAGACGGACGACATAATTAACCCAGGGAGGCGTTGCTCCGTTCTCCAATCCGCGTCTCCTCTTCCTCCTACCCAAGAGAAGTTCTCCAATCTCCACAGAGACGACTCGGCGGCGGCGCTAGACAACAAGTCAATGCCGGCGGCCGAGGTGGAGGCGGGGGCCAAGATGGGGAAGGGCAAGGACGTGGTGCGGCTGGAGCGCGAGTCGGTGATCCCCATCATGAAGCCCAAGCTCATCATGAAGCTCGCCTACCTGATTGGTCCGTCTCTCCCCCTTTCTTCCTTGTTCCGTTAATCCGCTTTGGCCTTCGCCATGGACGTTTTGCATTTCTAGGTTCCCTTCGACCTCAGAACTGATCTGACTTTACGGCGTTTCCCTAGTGTCATAGTGTGTGATCCTGTTTCTACTGGGAAGATGCTAACTATTCTCTTCTGAAGGAAAGCAAGAATTTTGGTCTGTTTGATTCACCTTTTATCTGTAGACTAGAAAGTATGCAGGTAGAGAAATCTAGTCAACGTACGCGTTGCAGTCCACTCTGTGCTTGTGCTTTAGTTGGTACCCGTAAGAGACATAATAGCGCACTTTTTCCTGATATGGCCCATCAAGTAGATCATGTTTTGTGTTCACCTGTCTTAGTTTCCGCATGCCGAACCAAAGATATTATCTTGGGTGTGTGGGACTCAGGGACTGTGCAACTGAAAGCAAACTCTGTTACTTGTTTTATGAAGAACGCGAAAACGACAGGGAAGAATTCTTGAAGCTCTGCAAGAGGGTGGAGTACACCATCAGAGCGTGGTATCATCTCCAGTTTGATGATATGATGGTGAGAACTCGAATGCCTTTCTGAATGTTTATCCTCCATGCATTTTCTGATTCAAGCCGTCACGCATAACCATCTTTAGGAGCTGCTAATTTCTGGCAGTGCATCAGATTGTAGCAAATTTTTTATGTATTGAGTATGTTAATTTTTCTGATAGGAACTGTTTGCTCTCTTCGACCCTGCGCACGGTGCTGAAAAACTGCAGGAGCAGAACTTTTCGTCCGAGGAAATCGATACACTCGAGCAGAACTTCCTGACCTATTTCTTTCAGGTAAGAACTTGTTTGGGAGAAAGCATTACTGATATGTTACATCTCCAAGTGAGGGTGTTTTCTTTTGACATAAGAGGTGATTTTTTCTTAATATTAAAAGGTAATCCATATGTACTTCTTATGGTCAGATAAGTACCAAATATGAAAATTTGCATTTTTTCAAAGGTCTCTTCCCATATAGCTCCTATGTAGTGTTGCAGATTTAAGTGTGTCTAATTGGGTGCAGGTGATGGAAAAAAGCAATTTCCACATAATATCTGATGACGAGGTCGAAATTGCCCAGTCTGGACAATATCTATTGCATCTTCCAATAAAAGTTGATGAAGCAAAGGTAAAATGTCCTCTCACTCTAAACTGGCCTCCTTATCTAAAATCACTAGACTCCACAGTGGCATTACAGTTTTTTTGTTTGTTGTTGCAGCTAGATAACAAACTTTTGTCAAAGTATTTCAAGGAGCACCATCATGACAACCTACCTGATTTCTCAGATAAGGCGAGAATTCTCTGGCTCTTATATGCAATACTGATGATATTTAGCAGGCTGGATTTTGGTTTCTGGCTGCATCTACTCACTGGTGTTTTCTTTAGTTTTAGTTGTAGGAGATCACCGAAGGATTTTAAGTGAGCGAATTGGTACTTAGTCTTCCTTCTTAGCTTTTCACGCACTATTGATGTAGGACCCTACCCATTTTTCTCTCGTAGTGGCTGTGGCTCAGTTTTCCTCATGTTATTCATAAACAAATCATTATTTTACGTGTAAACCTTATAAATAGCTAGCGTAATCTTTTTTGTTCCAGTACGTCATATTTCGAAGGGGCATTGGACTGGACCGCACTAGCGATTTTTTCTTCATGGAGAAAGTGGATATGGTCATAACTCGTACATGGCGATGGTTGCTACAGAAGACGAGGTTGCTATTCACCACTCATGTATTATTCTGTGTAATTTATCATGCTCTGTCCGACAGCTTACTTCTTCTCATAATGTCAGACTGCAAAAGCTCTTCTTGAGAAAGAACAAGGTTAAGCCAGTGATAGATTCCAAGAAAAATGATGATCTAGTTGGTGAAGAAGACAAGGAGCTATACATCGAACGTATACGACTTGAAACAATGGAGTTGAGGTTTGTTATTTCCTTGGCCTGTTGCGCCATCACACTCCCGATAACTGCTGTTTTTTCCTTCTCATATTTTCCTACTTTTATTGTAGCCTGCGCAACTTAATTGGCAAAGTCACAATTCAGGAGCCTACATTCGAAGAGGTGATTGTCTTGTACAGGTAAAACTCATAATGTTTTTGGTATGAGGTTGCAGACAAAAAATCTCCTGTCCTGGTTGTGAAATGGTCTTTTGCATGGTCCGTGTAAACTAGCATGTCCAAACTGATTTCTGATGGCACATGTTTACTTCAGGAAGAAAAGCCTGAAGGGCCAGGATGATAGAGCAATTCATGTAAAACACTTCAAAAATATTCCGATGGCAGATATGGAGTTGGTTCTGGTTAGTGCTGGAAGCTCTACATTATCTAAGAAAATATGTATCACATCAAAATATTTGTTTGTTTTGAGAAACATCCATATTCATATATTTAACTGGGCATATGCTTAAGATAAATATGGTGTTTGCAGCCCGAGAAGAAAAACCCGAGCCTCACACCAATGGACTGGGTTCTGTTTATTGTTTCTATTGTTATTGGGCTTGTAAGTCGAGTGGAGTTGGTTCGACCTGATTCATTAATTTTCTTGTGCTTCATCAGTTGATGATTTTACCTCTACTGCATTATCCAGGTTACACTCGTTGGTACACTCGAAATGCCTGATAAAGCTGATTTCTGGGTTGTGACTGCCATCCTTTCTGCTCTGGCTGGATATTGTGCTAAGATCTATTTCTCGTGAGTCCGACTCAGATGTATTATTTTCATTCCATCAGAAATTTGTATATGTGAGGATGATCGAACAGGGAGACCTTTTTGTTCTTGTGACCAGCTAGGACTCCAGAATGCATTAACAAAATGCACTTTTGCTTCCTTGCTTCTTTTTAGCGCTTCTTAATTAGGATTTTCCTGCATTTTCCTTACTGGTTGATGGCGTTCAGCTAACTAATTTACCTTGCTGCAGGTTTCAACAGAACATGGCGACCTATCAAAATCTAATCACTCAATCGATGTATGACAAGCAACTAGATAGTGGCAAAGGCACACTTCTGCACCTCTGTGATGATGTGATTCAGCAGGAAGTAGGTCTATGCATGTAGTGCTCATGGGAAATTTCAACTCACAATCTATTTACATATTTGCGATTTCTGGTGTTCAGGTCAAGGAGGTCATAATTTCATACTATATATTGATGGAAAATGGAAAGTCTACTGTTGAGGTATATTACATCATTTTCCATTTAAAATGACTATTTTATTTTGTTCTAAAGTTATTTTACGCAAGTACAAAGGGTTGAGTTGAATTATTCTTTGTTTCCCAATATGTTAGGATCTTGATTTGCAATGTGAAGAGCTAATCCAAGAAGAGTTTGGTTGCAATGCGATTTTGAGGTGATGGATGCTCTTCAAAGTTAGAGAGATTTGGTATTGTTACAAGAGTGAGTTCTTACGTACTTTTCTTGAATTGTTGAATACCTGCATTGCCAGATCATATTAAAGGTTTCTTACGAACATAGTTTACAGATTTTGCAATAAACAATGACAGAATCCAAAAGTTTTCAATGGCATTACCATCGTGGTGTTACCCCTTTTACCTCTATGTGTTATAATAATAAATTCGATTGTGTAATCAGGATTCTATTGGAAGGATTTGTTGTGTTTCTCTAAAGCGATCCAATGAGATCATTGGTGCCACTACCGAGGAGCTGGTTATGAAAGCCAGACAAAACTATTAAACTCAACTTGAACCAGGTAATCCTTTTGTAAGCTCTAGGCTTGTCTGTTAGTGTAATAAAGTTACTGGATTACTCCAAGAAGTCCTCACATGCTAACACCAATTTCTTTCATTTTAGGGGGGGTAAACACATCCTGGCTGGAAGTGGAATAGTTCTCCTGTGAAAGCTGACGTGGGATATCGCCGAGATTTTGTTGTAGGATCTACTGTATTATGTAATATATAAAGTGTGGTGCAAGAATTTGAAATCCCCTTCTGGAACAAATGTGGAGATATGTTCAAGAAACTCGTGTATTGTTTGCCCATTGATTAGTTAATGAAGAAAAGAAATCCCCTGCCTTGGTTTTGCTGTGCCTGTCTGCTCCACAAGTTGCTGTGGTCTTTTCCTTCTTATGTGTAAAAATAAAGCCCTGTACTTCTTAAGGACTCTGGGAGGATTCAGTAACTTTAGTAACCACAAATGTGTAAACATAAATTCATGTAAAGGTTTATGTGATTTGTACTCATTTTCTGTATAGATATATCAAGTAAAAGGAGAAAGAAAGGCAGCAAAATTTTCTGGACGGTACATGTCCAGACCATATCCACTTGTTTTTGTCTGTTTGCAGGGAGGTACAAGTGCAGCAGAAGCAAAGCAAAGGGTGTGGAGAAGAGAGAGGGGAGGCACAACGTTTGGGGGTGAGATAATGAGCAGCAGCAGCAGCCTGGCGCCCGCCATTTCTGCAGCAGCCACTACTGCCCGTCCTCGCCATGGTGCCACAGTGAAGCAACAGCTGAGCACAAAGGTGAAGCCACATCAGAAGCATGCCATGGGCTGCTGGGAAAGCAGTGGCAATGGCAGGGTAGTGGTGGCGAGGGCTGGGCCCGGGCCGCTGACGGAGATCGAGCCGGACCTGCAGGAGGACGCCGTCGACAAGTGGCGTACCAACGGCGTGAGCCCGGTCTGTCCGCCCCCGTCCTCCTTCGCTTTGGGATCTGTGTGAAGCATGTACTTTGGTTTCCTGTTCTTGTTGCGTGTTGTCTGAAGACAAGGATAACACTGGAATGAAATTGTTTTTCAGGATGACTTTGTGTATGGAGTGTATGATGGACACCACACCTATGATGAAGGCCAAGGTCTTATCTTAACTCCCTCATACTCGTACAATCGGAATTTATTATCATGTATGCAGAATGAGCTATATGCGTTCTCTAGCTAAAGCTGACTGTGATGTGATGTGGTGAAACCAATCATCCAACTGAAGAAAAGAAGGGCTTCTGGGAGGACGTCTCTGAGTGGTACGAAGATGCTGAGCCTCCTCAGGGCTTCCAAGGTACACTCATGGTGCCTTTTGCTGTCTGGAAACAGCATACATGTCCTTGAATCTTTGTTTCTCCAACAAAGCTTTCTCATCAATGGTGAACTCTTGCAGCACTCCTCTCCTGGTCATTTCCTCCTGCGGTCATCCTTGGCATGGCTTTCGACGTGCCGGTATGTAGTTCCATTAACCTCTTCCTCCTATTTACATGCATCATCTGCCTTGGGTTCACCAACTGGAGGAAGATTCATGGTCTATTTGTGCCGCTAGGGGGAGTACCTTTACATCGGGGCAGCTCTCTTCATTGTTGTGTTCTGCATCATTGAGATGGACAAGCCGGACAAACCGCACAACTTTGAGCCAGAGATCTACATGATGGAGAGGTCGAAGCGAGACAAGCTCATCGCAGACTACAACTCCATGGACATCTGGGACTTCAACGAAAAGTATGGTGAGCTCTGGGACTTCACTGTCAACGGAGAAGATATTGTGAAATCTTAGGTGCCACTCAAAAATGGTGGCCACGTTTGCTAGATACAGTTGGAGGTCAGTTCAGATGACATGTGTGATATGACGATTCTCCAAGGAAATAATGGATGACATAGCTCTAAAAGAAAGGATCTTCAAATGAAGCAGTAGAGCTGAAAAGTCTGGTTTGTCCTCATGTATGTAAGGCTTCTTGCATTACAGATTTACATGCTCCCTGCACAGGGACTTGATCAGGTAGCAAATTATTCCTCGATCTTCCTGCAACTGCATGGTTATTTGATCTGCTATCGGATATTCTCAGAAAAGACTATGGCAAATTAATGCGGTATAGATAATATAATCGCCAGTTTGGCGCCACAATTCTAACGTTACAAATAAAAGAATTGTCATTCTTACTTGTACAAGTTTAGAACCTATGGTAAATAATGAGATAAGAAACCAGGGTGAAAAGGAAAGCTCACAGCTGCTCCTTTTTTGTACACTTGAGTTAACAGCTGACAAGCTGACTCACTATGAAAATAAACTAGTCAATGTTGAAAAAATGGAGATCAATAGCTAATCTATAACCCTGAAATAGGAAACTAGCTTAGCCTTGAATGCAAAAAGCATTCCATTCTACTTCATCTTGATGCTGTGAAGAGCTGGCTGCCTAGAGTCACGGTTGCGGTGCCTTCCGGCATGATCGTTGTCAGCCTGATCTCTTGCTCGCGTATCCGGTGTATCTCAGCCTCCACCAAGCTCATCGATGGACGGTGTTCGCTCATCGGATTCACACACAACGACGCCAAGCGCAACAATTCCTTCATGCCTTGGGAGGTAAAGCCACTGGTCATTCTGCTATCTGCGATTGCAAAGATATCACTTGAATCTTGAAAGTTCTGTACCTGCATATAAGCAGATACAAAGTAAGCAAATTGATATGATGATAGATATTATGAGATGTGACCAAAACCACCTAGTAAATTGAGCAGTCATCGCAATTCAGTAGAAACCTACCCATTCAATAATGCTTTATCAGACACAGCTCTCCTTCCACTGATCAACTCCACAAGGAACACACCGAAACTGTATACATCACTTTGTATGGAAAAAGTCATGGACTCCTTCCCTCTGGTCATGCAACACAAAATTCTATTAAATTCGAGCACACGGGATGTCGATAAATTGTTACCATTGCAAGCAACACACTGAAAGCAGATACTTTGTACTATTCGCTAATGAAATCAAGGGATGTAAGAACTGTTAATACTCCAAAATAAGCTCGGTCATTACCGAGGATCAAGGAATGGATCGGTAGATATCCGTGGAGATGGGTCAGCACTGCCTAGTCGATCGAGCAGGCCTCGGATCCCAGCATCAGCAACTTTTCGGCATGAAATCCTCATCCACCAGGACATTAACCGTTTTGAAGTTCATATGAACAGCAGGAGGGGTCAGGGAATGCAGGTGACTTAGGCCTGAGCAACAGGTAAGGTAATTATGTTAAGATTCCTTGCATGACCTTGCTACTGAAAAATGAGGCACTTCATAATACATTTCATGATGGGGATTTATCAAACAAGTTTCTGCCACTAAAAGAAAGTGCAGAGTTGGCATCGATGTGAAAACTTACCTTTAGCAGTTCCAAGAGCAATAGAAAGCCTCTGCTTGAATTCTAGCTTCACACTTGGAGAATGGCCGTTACCTGAAGAATGGTGGCAGAAAAGAAATAAAATATTACCACTTCTGATGCCCTTCTTGTACATGTGAACAATAATAGGAAACACAAAATGAAAAATCACCATGCAAATGTGTAGAAACACTGCCATTGGGGACATACTCATAGACAAGCATCTGCATGCCATTGTCCTGGCAATATCCCAAAAGTTTGACAATGTTACGATGACGGATAGATGAGAGGTGATTAACCTGAGGAGAAAAAGGCACACATGAGTTCAGGGTCACTATATTCTAAATTATGTTAGGAAGCAAGGTTTAGTTACTTTGATAAAACAATTAATCTTTACTTTCTCTCCTCTCGCATCCTTACAACATGCCACTAGTCTAGAGAATCTATGGATAAGGAGAAAAATTTGGCACCTCATGAATAAAATCTTGGCTAGGAAGAGAATGCCGCCTTTTAACAGCTATGATTGTGCCATCCTGGAGTAAACCGTTGAAGACCTCTCCGAACATTCCACGTCCAATGAGATTCGAATAGCCGAAGTTATTTGTAGCAGAGCGTAGTTCCTCCAGTGTCATGCATCTTGCCCCTTGCCTGTCTGATATATAGAAAAACAGTTTGTTAAGCTGAAATCATAATTCAACACTAGCTGGAAAATACTGAAATTAACAGCCTCTTGAAAAGTAATTTCAGCAGTACCTGAAATAGTTGGACCTGATGAATTACTCTCTGAAGAATCTGAAGTTCTTCTGCGGTGCCGCAGCATAGTACTACAAGGACTGTGACGGCGCCTAGTAGCACCACACCTCCTGCAGCTCCTCCTAGAGCTACTGCAAGAATTGCTGACATCTAGTATGAAATCTCCTCCTTTAGAATAGGGTTCTAGTTTCTGTAGCAGCGGCGGTGGACATATAAACCTAAATAGTAGTACATTTAATATATCTGGCCTTATCTTTGAACTAGCAATAACTATAACAGACAGATTGCTGAATCAAGAGTACAATGACACAAAGCGAACTAAATAACTGCTGAATACCAATGCGACATATGTGTCATATATGGTTTGATCGAATGAATAACAGATAGATAGGAGTAGCGGTAAAATAGGAAAGCGAATTCCGACAATGACGTCAGCAGTACGGACAAAGCAATTATGAGTGCATAAATCAGAGAAAGGACAAGTAAATTATCAGATGGAACAATGCGAACATGTGACATTAGAAACTGAATATTACGTGGCAATGGCGGTTTGCGCCTTTTGCTTTAAACAGTTTCCTTTTATTTCCCAGATAACGGCATGACCGTTACAATATTCAAATATTTCGCGCCATAATATTTTTATTTCCCAGATAACGTGCAACGACCGTTGCAATATTCAAATAATTGCGCGCCAACGGACGACTGCAGGGGAGGCCCCAACAGTTCGCGCCATAATCGAAGTCAGAGAAATAGTACCTCTACCAATACAAATAAAATTTTCATGTTATACAAAGAGCCTGTCAAATGCACCAATGCATACTATGTATTTTATTGGTTGAAAATACATGCCTATATGTGCACATAAAAAAATGTTGACTGCAGGATTGTACATACTACAGGCACTGTTCAACTATACAAGGAACATGTAGAAAAGCTTCCTAAGTATGTAATTGCAAACCATGAATGTCTTTGTTTGGATCAACTGCAATATACAAGCTCTAGATGCACATGTTCAACTGATTTGTGTGATAAGAAATGCAAAACTCTACAACTTGACTGATGTAACAATGTGGCATTGGCTTTATGAGATCTGATGTCATGCAATAGGACGACAATTTCAATTGTAGAAAACAAACAGACAGACAGACAGACATAACTGTTGATCCATACATGTTACATAAGATTAACAAGCATGCAGATCACTGACACATGTAACCTAAGATCGACAGATTCCATAGCATTCATCCATAATCTACCCCAAAATCATACATCTGATTCCAGTCCAACAAAGAAGCAGGAGCATGCAAAGATGATGAAACACCGACAGAGACATCGAGACTATCATCCATACCCACAACCATACCTTGAGATTTCCCAGGATTCCTGGCGTCATGTCCGTCCAGAGACAGCAGCAGCAGCAGCAGCAGGATCAGACGATGAAGCCATTGTACAGACACAGCACCTTGTTCCTACCGATTCCTGACTGCCACCCTCCCTTCCTGCTCTGTTCCTGTCACCACCACAAAGGAAAAACAATCCGGACTTGGTGCAGGGCGACAAACCAAGGAAGGAACCCAAAATCAACCGAAAAACATTGCAGAAAGTATTCAGAGTATCAAAGAGAGATCAGAGGAAACATGTGGAGCTGGGTAGCAAGAATCAGTGGAAAATAAGGGAAGCAGGGAGGCAAGAAGTGTAAGAAACCTCTGCCTCTTCTACCCTCTGTGCCGAGTCGAGTCGAGTTGATCGTGATTGAGAAGGGGCCGGAGGGGGTTTGGTGGAGAGGGCAGAGGGAGGCAGCACCGGCGGAAGAGAACCGGCAGGCGAGTATATATAACGGGCCGAGCTGCAGGGCAGGAGAGGCAAAGCTCAGGGGAGGGGAGGGGAGTCAAATCGCAAGCAAAACGTGGGTAAAAACCTGAGCCCTGCTGTTGTCGTAAAAAAAAAACCTTGAGGCAGGCATAAAAGATTGCCAAAGAATCGAATTTCGGCATGCAGACACCGGCTTTAATTCCTTCTTATTAATATATCGATCTTTTGTGAATATGAAAAAAAAATATACGTTTTGATTATGAGCTTGCTTGGACGGACGGACGGACGGATGGATCTCCCAATGATTGGTAGCATAGCAAAGGCAGGCGACAATTCGTGGGGATCGCGACACGGCGCCGACGAAGCGGCGATTCTCTCGTTGCCTTTTTTTATTTCTTTATTTACTTACATATTTAAAAAGAAAACACCGATTATCATACGTCCTCCGTGCGATGAATCTTTCTATGGAGCTAGTAAAGAGGAATTCTTCGGAGGAAGAAGAAGCCAATGATTGCTGGAGAAAAGGGAAGAAGAACATGACGACGGACCACGGGAGCCTTGTCAACCGATGGAGCTGGAGCTGGAATACAGGCAGACAGCAGCTGCTCCTCACAATACCAGAAATCAAAAAGCTCCCACTCTCTCTCCCTCATCTGACAGAGAGGAGTTGTCACTTGTCAGCTTGTCCCGAACCAGAATGTTAGTAAAAAATTATACTACTACGTGTGCATGCATGGATGAACAGATTTTAATTCTTGACCCTAAACCATCCCCGCCCATACATGCATCCGTCCAAATTCCAAAGGATGGATGGGAACAAAATCATTGAGCTGTATGATCCATGGCGTTCTTGATTCCTACCAACTTTTTTGCTTACTGCCGGTGATTTTTTTTTTTTTTTGCCAGTTACCACTCTCTACCGCGCCGTTCACAGGCAGGCAGAGATTGTTTAGCAGTTTTGCAATGCATGATAATTTGGTACCAAAGAATCGATTTTTTTTGTTCAACCGTTTATTTTGGCCAATTAATGGCCTTGCAGTACTACCAAATATTGAGAAAGGTTACAAAAATATCCCATAGATATAGTGCCGCTAACTTTAGAATATCGTACAATCAATTAATATTTACTTTATATACGAGTATTTATTTTTTGCTGTGGCGAAATGGATGGCTGAGAGGTCGAGCTGGCCGGCCCTGTCTGTCTGTCTGACGCCCCATCCTTCGGGCGGACAGCTGAAAAGAATGGAAGACGCCAAAGGGGCTCAGATTTCCTCCGACAGATGGAGGGAAGGGAACGGAGATTACATGACAGCCTTGCACTGTCGTCGCTTCCATATTAGTTCTGACCATGCAAACGCCGTAGATACTGAATTGATGCCACTAGGGATAGATCCTCATTTTAAGTCACCTTTTAATGATATTGATTCTCTATCAAATAATATATATAGTACCAATAAATTATCAGAAGTAATAAAAATAATATGCGCACGCCTTACATTTCTATACAGACAAGCGGTGTTAATTCGGTATCAAATATAATCTATATATAGTCAATGTTCAATGATAAAAGTAAAGTAAGAAAGACACATGTTGAAGTCGGGTCGGTTTCGACTACTAAATTGAAACCGACACCGGTAATCTCTTGAGATGTTAAGGTTATAAACAAACACAACTTGTAAGCAAAATAGCCTGCTGTAATAATAAAAGGAAAACGCTACGGTGCCCCCGGGGGATCAAACGTCCTCGTGCCTCCTCCTTCCGCTTGCGACACGTGTCTGTGAACCCAACCCAGGAAGCGTCCTGTCTTTTCCCTAGTCGCCGCCCCTTGGAGATCCACCGCGCGCTGCCCCGGAGATCCAACGCGTTGCCGCCCCAGAGATCCACCGCGCCGCCACCCCGGTGAACCTCCGGTCGCGCGCCTCCCGAAGACCTCCCGTCGCGCCTCCCCGACGATATCCCCGCGCGGCGCCCCGGTGACCTCCCGTCGTGCGCGCCCGCTCCCCTACACCACCAAGGCGAGCCTCTCACCGCACGGGCACCGGCGACCCTCCTCCGCCCTGCGCCCCTCACCGCCAATGCGAGCCACCCAGGCTGGCCGCGCACGGGACCGCCTACCCTCCCCCGCCCCTCATCATTGACGGACGCCACCCGGAGAGCCGCGCGCAGGACCCCCGCCCTCGAGCCTGCTCCTCCCCATCAGAGAGCCTACTCCTTCGCCCTCTCTGTGCAGCTCCTCGTTCGTCCTTGACTCCGGCAGCCGGCCCACTTGGCCGCGTGCCTCAGCTCACGGGGAGGACAAAAAGGTGGAGGCGACGGTGCAGCCAGGATGCCGATGCTACAAAGGGAAGGCGGCTGTGCTGCCAACGGCGGGGCGCCGTTGTTGCAGCCGTCATGGAGCCAAGGTGCTTCCAGGGCATGGCTGGTGGAGCCGAGATGCTAACTATTCTCTTCTGAAGGAAAGCAAGAATTTTGGTCTGTTTGATTCACCTTTTATCTGTAGACTAGAAAGTATGCAGGTAGAGAAATCTAGTCAACGTACGCGTTGCAGTCCACTCTGTGCTTGTGCTTTAGTTGGTACCCGTAAGAGACATAATAGCGCACTTTTTCCTGATATGGACCATCAAGTAGATCATGTTTTGTGTTCACCTGTCTTAGTTTCCACATGCCGAACCAAAGATATTATCTTGGGTGTGTGGGACTCAGGGACTGTGCAACTGAAAGCAAACTCTGTTACTTGTTTTATGAAGAACGCGAAAACGACAGGGAAGAATTCTTGAAGCTCTGCAAGAGGGTGGAGTACACCATCAGAGCGTGGTATCATCTCCAGTTTGATGATATGATGGTGAGAACTCGAATTGCCTTCTGAATGTTTATCCTCCATGCATTTTTCTGATTCAAGCCGTCACGCATAACCATCTTTAGGAGCTGCTAATTTCTGGCAGTGCATCAGATTGTAGCAAAATTTTATGTATTGAGTATGTTAATTTTCTGATAGGAACTGTTTGCTCTCTTCGACCCTGCGCACGGTGCTGAAAAACTGCAGGAGCAGAACTTTTCGTCCGAGGAAATCGATACACTCGAGCAGAACTTCCTGACCTATTTCTTTCAGGTAAAGAACTTGTTTGGGAGAAAGCATTACTGATATGTTACATCTCCAAGTGAGGGTGTTTTCTTTTGACATAAGAGGTGATTTTTTTTCTTAATATTAAAAGGTAATCCATATGTACTTCTTATGGTCAGATAAGTACCAAATATGAAAATTTGCATTTTTTCAAAGGTCTCTTCCCATATAGCTCCTATGTAGTGTTGCAGATTTAAGTGTGTCTAATTGGGTGCAGGTGATGGAAAAAAGCAATTTCCACATAATATCTGATGACGAGGTCGAAATTGCCCAGTCTGGACAATATCTATTGCATCTTCCAATAAAAGTTGATGAAGCAAAGGTAAAATGTCCTCTCACTCTAAACTGGCCTCCTTATCTAAAATCACTAGACTCCACAGTGGCATTACAGTTTTTTTGTTTGTTGTTGCAGCTAGATAACAAACTTTTGTCAAAGTATTTCAAGGAGCACCATCATGACAACCTACCTGATTTCTCAGATAAGGCGAGAATTCTCTGGCTCTTATATGCAATACTGATGATATTTAGCAGGCTGGATTTTGGTTTCTGGCTGCATCTACTCACTGGTGTTTTCTGTAGTTTTAGTTGTAGGAGATCACCGAAGGATTTTAAGTGAGCGAATTGGTACTTAGTCTTCCTTCTTAGCTTTTCACTGCACTATTGATGTAGGACCCTACCCATTTTTCTCTCGTAGTGGCTGTGGCTCAGTTTTCCTCATGTTAGTCATAACAACTCATTATATTACGTGTAAACCTTATAAATAGCTAGCGTAATCTTTTTGTTCCAGTACGTCATATTTCGAAGGGGCATTGGACTGGACCGCACTAGCGATTTTTTCTTCATGGAGAAAGTGGATATGGTCATAACTCGTACATGGCGATGGTTGCTACAGAAGACGAGGTTTGCTATTCACCACTCATGTATTATTCTGTGTAATTTATCATGCTCTGTCCGACAGCTTACTTCTTCTCATAATGTCAGACTGCAAAAGCTCTTCTTGAGAAAGAACAAGGTTAAGCCAGTGATAGATTCCAAGAAAATGATGATCTAGTTGGTGAAGAAGACAAGGAGCTATACATCGAACGTATACGACTTGAAACAATGAAGTTGAGGTTTGTTATTTCCTTGGCCTGTTGCGCCATCACTCTCCCGATAACTGCTGTTTTTCCTTCTCATATTTTCCTACTTTTATTGTAGCCTGCGCAACTTAATTAGCAAAGTCACAATTCAGGAGCCTACATTCGAAGAGTGATTGTCTTGTACAGGTAAAACTCATAATGTTTTGGTTTGAGGTGCAGACAAAAAATCTCCTGTCCTGGTTGTGAAATGGTCTTTTGCATGGTCCGTGTAAACTAGCATGTCCAAACTGATTTCTGATGGCACATGTTTACTCAGGAAGAAAAGCCTGAAGGGCCAGGATGATAGAGCAATTCATGTAAAACACTTCAAAAATATTCCGATGGCAGATATGGAGTTGGTTCTGGTTAGTGCTGGAAGCTCTACATTATCTAAGAAAATATGTATCACATCAAAATATTTTTTGTTTTGAGAAACATCCATATTCATATATTTAACTGGGCATATGCTTAAGATAAATATGGTGTTTGCAGCCCGAGAAGAAAAACCCGAGCCTCACACCAATGGACTGGGTTCTGTTTATTGTTTCTATTGTTATTGGGCTTGTAAGTCGAGTGGAGTTGGTTCGACCTGATTCATTAATTTTCTTGTGCTTCATCAGTTGATGATTTTACCTCTACTGCATTATCCAGGTTACACTCGTTGGTACACTCGAAATGCCTGATAAAGCTGATTTCTGGGTTGTGACTGCCATCCTTTCTGCTCTGGCTGGATATTGTGCTAAGATCTATTTCTCGTGAGTCCGACTCAGATGTATTATTTTCATTCCATCAGAAATTTGTATTATGTGAGGATGATCGAACAGGGAGACCTTTTTGTTCTTGTGACCAGCTAGGACTCCAGAATGCATTAACAAAATGCACTTTTGCTTCCTTGCTTCTTTTTAGCGCTTCTTAATTAGGATTTCCTGCATTTTCCTTACTGGTTGATGGCGTTCAGCTAACTAATTTACCTTGCTGCAGGTTTCAACAGAACATGGCGACCTATCAAAATCTAATCACTCAATCGATGTATGACAAGCAACTAGATAGTGGCAAAGGCACACTTCTGCACCTCTGTGATGATGTGATTCAGCAGGAAGTAGGTCTAGGCATGTAGTGCTCATGGAAATTTCAACTCACAATCTATTTACATATTTGCGATTTCTGGTGTTCAGGTCAAGGAGGTCATAATTTCATACTATATATTGATGGAAAATGGAAAGTCTACTGTTGAGGTATATTACATCATTTTCCATTTAAAATGACTATTTTTATTTTGTTCTAAAGTTATTTTACGCAAGTACAAAGGGTTGAGTTGAATTATTCTTTGTTTCCCAATATGTTAGGATCTTGATTTGCAATGTGAAGAGCTAATCCAAGAAGAGTTTGGTTTGCAATTGCGATTTTGAGGTGATGGATGCTCTTCAAAAGTTAGAGAGATTTGGTATTGTTACAAGAGTGAGTTCTTACGTACTTTTCTTGAATTGTTGAATACCTGCATGCCAGATCATATTAAAGGTTTCTTACGAACATAGTTTACAGATTTTGCAATAAACAATGCAGAATCCAAAAGTTTTCAATGGCATTACCATCGTGGTGTTACCCCTTTTACCTCTATGTGTTATAATAATAAATTCGATTGTGTAATCAGGATTCTATTGGAAGGATTTGTTGTGTTTCTCTAAAGCGATCCAATGAGATCATTGGTGCCACTACCGAGGAGCTGGTTATGAAAGCCAGACAAAACTATTAAACTCAACTTGAACCAGGTAATCCTTTTGTAAGCTCTAGGCTTGTCTGTTAGTGTAATAAAGTTACTGGATTACTCCAAGAAGTCCTCACATGCTAACTCCAATTTCTTTCATTTTAGGGGGGGTAAACACATCCTGGCTGGAAGTGGAATAGTTCTCCTGTGAAAGCTGACGTGGGATACCGCCGAGATTTTGTTGTAGGATCTACTGTATTATGTAATATATAAAGCGTGGTGCAAGAATTTGAAATCCCCTTCTGGAACAAATGTGGAGATATGTTCAAGAAACTCGTGTATTGTTTGCCCATTGATTAGTTAATGAAGAAAAGAAATCCCCTGCCTTGGTTTTGCTGTGCCTGTCTCTGCTCCACAAGTTGCTGTGGTCTTTTCCTTCTTATGTGTAAAAATAAAGCCCTGTACTTCTTAAGGACTCTGGGAGGATTCAGTAACTTTAGTAACCACAAATGTGTAAACATAAATTCATGTAAAGGTTTATGTGATTTGTAGTCATTTTCTGTATAGATATATCAAGCAAAAGGAGAAAGAAAGGCAGCAAAATTTTCTGGACGGTACATGTCCAGACCATATCCACTTGTTTTTTGTCTGTTTGCAGGGAGGTACAAGTGCAGCAGAAGCAAAGCAAGGGGTGTGGAGAAGTGGGGAGGCACAACGTTTGGGGTGGGATAATGAGCAGCAGCAGCAGCCTGGCGCCCGCCATTTCTGCAGCAGCCACTACTGCCCGTCCTCGCCATGGTGCCACAGTGAAGCAACAGCTGAGCACAAAGGTGAAGCCACATCAGAAGCATGCCATGGGCTGCTGGGAAAGCAGTGGCAATGGCAGGGTAGTGGTGGCGAGGGCTGGGCCCGGGCCGCTGACGGAGATCGAGCCGGACCTGCAGGAGGACGCCGTCGACAAGTGGCGTACCAACGGCGTGAGCCCGGTCTGTCCGCCCCCGTCCTCCTTCGCTTTGGGATCTGTGTGATTTTCCTTTTACAGGAGCATGTACTTTGGTTTCTTGTTCTTGTTGCTGTGTTGTCTGAAGAAGATAACACTGGATGATTGTTTTCAGGATGACTTTGTGTATGGAGTGTATGATGGACACCACACCTATGATGAAGGCCAAGGTCTTATCTTAACTCCCTCATACTCGTACAATCGGAATTTATTATCATGTATGCAGAATGAGCTATATGCGTTCTCTAGCTAAAGCTGACTGTGATGTGATGTGGTGAAACCAATCATCCAACTGAAGAAAAGAAGGGCTTCTGGGAGGACGTCTCTGAGTGGTACGAAGATGCTGAGCCTCCTCAGGGCTTCCAAGGTACACTCATGGTGCCTTTTGCTGTCTGGAAACAGCATACATGTCCTTGAATCTTTGTTTCTCCAACAAAGCTTTCTCATCAATGGTGAACTCTTGCAGCACTCCTCTCCTGGTCATTTCCTCCTGCGGTCATCCTTGGCATGGCTTTCGACATGCCGGTATGTAGTTCCATTAACCTCTTCCTCCTAATTACATGCATCATCTGTCTTGGGTTCACCAACTGGAGGAAGATTCATGGTCTATTTGTGCCGCTAGGGGGAGTACCTTTACATCGGGGCAGCTCTCTTCATTGTTGTGTTCTGCATCATTGAGATGGACAAGCCGGACAAACCGCACAACTTTGAGCCAGAGATCTACATGATGGAGAGGTCGAAGCGAGACAAGCTCATCGCAGACTACAACTCCATGGACATCTGGGACTTCAACGAAAAGTATGGTGAGCTCTGGGACTTCACCGTCAACGGAGAAGATATCGTGAAATCTTAGGTGCCACTCAAAAATGGTGGCCACGTTTGCTAGATACAGTTGGAGGTCAGTTCAGATGACATGTGTGATATGACGATTCTCCAAGGAAATAATGGATGACATAGCTCTAAAAGAAAGGATCTTCAAATGAAGCAGTAGAGCTGAAAAGTCTGGTTTGTCCTCATGTATGTAAGGCTTCTTGCATTACAGATTTACATGCTCCCTGCACAGGGACTTGATCAGGTAGCAAATTATTCCTCGATCTTCCTGCAACTGCATGGTTATTTGATCTGCTATCGGATATTCTCAGAAAAGACTATGGCAAATTAATGCGGTATAGATAATATAATCGCCAGTTTGGCGCCACAATTCTAACGTTACAAAATAACAAAAGGAATTGTCATTCTTACTTGTACAAGTTTAGAACCTATGGTAAATAATGAAGATAAGAAACCAGGGTGAAAAGGAAAGCTCACAGCTGCTCCTTTTTTGTACACTTGAGTTAACAGCTGACAAGCTGACTCACTATGAAAATAAACTAGTCAATGTTGAAAAAATGGAGATCAATAGCTAATCTATAACCCTGAAATAGGAAACTAGCTTAGCCTTGAATGCAAAAAGCATTCCATTCTACTTCATCTTGATGCTGTGAAGAGCTGGCTGCCTAGAGTCACGGTTGCGGTGCCTTCCGGCATGATCGTTGTCAGCCTGATCTCTTGCCCGCGTATCCGGTGTATCTCAGCCTCCACCAAGCTCATCGATGGACGGTGTTCGCTCATCGGATTCACACACAACGACGCCAAGCGCAACAATTCCTTCATGCCTTGGGAGGTAAAGCCACTGGTCATTCTGCTATCTGCGATTGCAAAGATATCACTTGAATCTTGAAAGTTCTGTACCTGCATATAAGCAGATACAAAGTAAGCAAATTGATATGATGATAGATATTATGAGATGTGACCAAAACCACCTAGTAAATTGAGCAGTCATCGCAATTCAGTAGAACCTACCCATCAATAATGCTTTTATCAGACACAGCTCTCCTTCCACTGATCAACTCCACAAGGAACACACCGAAACTGTATACATCGCTTTGTATGGAAAAAGTCATGGACTCCTTCCCTCTGGTCATGCAATACAAAATTCTATTAAATTCGAGCACACGGGATGTCGATAAATTGTTACCATTGCAAGCAACACACTGAAAGCAGATACTTTGTACTATTCGCTAATGAAATCAAGGGATGTAAGAACTGTTAATACTCCAAAATAAGCTCGGTCATTACCGAGGATCAAGGAATGGATCGGTAGATATCCGTGGAGATGGGTCAGCACTGCCTAGTCGATCGAGCAGGCCTCGGATCCCAGCATCAGCAACTTTCGGCATGAAATCCTCATCCACCAGGACATTAACCGTTTTGAAGTTCATATGAACAGCAGGAGGGGTCAGGGAATGCAGGTGACTTAGGCCTGAGCAACAGGTAAGGTCATTAGTGTTAAGATTCCTTGCATGACCTTGCTACTGAAAAATGAGGCACTTCATAATACATTTCATGATGGGGATTTATCAAAACAAGTTTCTGCCACAAAAGAAAGTGCAGAGTTGGCATCGATGTGAAAACTTACCTTAGCAGTTCCAAGAGCAATAGAAAGCCTCTGCTTGAATTCTAGCTTCACACTTGGAGAATGGCCGTTACCTGAAGAATGGTGGCAGAAAAGAAATAAAATATTACCACTTCTGATGCCCTTCTTGTACATGTGAACAATAATAGGAAACACAAAATGAAAAATCACCATGCAAATGTGTAGAAACACTGCCATTGGGGACATACTCATAGACAAGCATCTGCATGCCATTGTCCTGGCAATATCCCAAAAGTTTGACAATGTTACGATGACGGATAGATGAGAGGTGATTAACCTGAGGAGAAAAAGGCACACATGAGTTCAGGGTCACTATATTCTAAATTCTGTTAGGAAGCAAGGTTTTAGTTACTTTGATAAAACAATTAATCTTTACTTTCTCTCCTCTTGCATCCTTACAACATGCCACTAGTCTAGAGAATCTATGGATAAGGAGAAAATTTGGCACCTCATGAATAAAATCTTGGCTAGGAAGAGAATGCCGCCTTTTAACAGCTATGATTGTGCCATCCTGGAGTAAACCGTTGAAGACCTCTCCGAACATTCCACGTCCAATGAGATTCGAATAGCCGAAGTTATTTGTAGCAGAGCGTAGTTCCTCCAGTGTCATGCATCTTGCCCCTTGCCTGTCTGATATATAGAAAACAGTTTGTTAAGCTGAAATCATAATTCAACACTAGCTGGAAAATACTGAAATTAACAGCCTCTTGAAAAGTAATTTCAGCAGTACCTGAAATAGTTGGACCTGATGAATTACTCTCTGAAGAATCTGAAGTTCTTCTGCGGTGCCGCAGGCATAGTACTACAAGGACTGTGACGGCGCCTAGTAGCACCACACCTCCTGCAGCTCCTCCTAGAGCTACTGCAAGAATTGCTGACATCTAGTATGAAATCTCCTCCTTTAGAATAGGGTTCTAGTTTCTGTAGCAGCGGCGGTGGACATATAAACCTAAATAGTAGTACATTTAATATATCTGGCCTTATCTTTGAACTAGCAATAACTATAACAGACAGATTGCTGAATCAAGAGTACAATGACACAAAGCGAACTAAATAACTGCTGAATACCAATGCGACATATGTGTCATATATGGTTTGATCGAATGAATAACAGATAGATAGAGTAGCGGTAAAATAGGAAAGCGAATTCCGACAATGACGTCAGCAGTACGGACAAAGCAATTATGAGTGCATAAATCAGAGAAAGGACAAGTAAATTATCAGATGGAACAATGCGAACATGTGACATTAGAAACTGAATATTACGTGGCAATGGCGGTTTGCGCCTTTTGCTTTAAACAGTTTCCTTTTATTTCCCAGATAACGGCATGACCGTTACAATATTCAAATATTTCGCGCCATAATATTTTTATTTCCCAGATAACGTGCAACGACCGTTGCAATATTCAAATAATTGCGCGCCAACGGACGACTGCAGGGGAGGCCCCAACAGTTCGCGCCATAATCGAAGTCAGAGAAATAGTACCTCTAGCCAATACAAATAAATTTTTCATGTTATACAAAGAGCCTGTCAAATGCACCAATGCATACTATGTATTTTATTGGTTGAAAATACATGCCTATATGTGCACATAAAAAAATGTTGACTGCAGGATTGTACATACTACAGGCACTGTTCAACTATACAAGGAACATGTAGAAAAGCTTCCTAAGTATGTAATTGCAAACCATGAATGTCTTTTGTTTGGATCAACTGCAATATACAAGCTCTAGATGCACATGTTCAACTGATTTGTGTGATAAGAAATGCAAAACTCTACAACTTGACTGATCTAACAATGTGGCATTGGCTTTATGAGATCTGATGTCATGCAATAGGACGACAATTTCAGTTGTAGAAAACAAACAGACAGACAGACATAACTGTTGATCCATACATGTTACATAAGATTAACAAGCATGACAGATCACTGACACATGTAACCTAAGATCGACAGATTCCATAGCATTCATCCATAATCTTACCCCCAAAATCATACATCTGATTCCAGTCCAACAAAGAAGCAGGAGCATGCAAAGATGATGAAACACCGACAGAGACATCGAGACTATCATCCATACCCACAACCATACCTTGAGATTTCCCAGGATTCCTGGCGTCATCTCCGTCCAGAGACAGCAGCAGCAGGAGCAGGAGTAGGATCAGACGATGAAGCCATTGTACAGACACAGCACCTTTGTTCCTTCCGATTCCTGACTGCCACCCTCCCTTCCCTGCTCTGTTCCTGTCACCACCACAAAGGAAAAACAATCCGGACTTGGTTCAGGGCGACAAACCAAGGAAGGAACCCAAAATCAACCGAAAAAACATTGCAGAAAGTATTCAGAGTATCAAAGAGAGATCAGAGGAAACATGTGGAGCTGGGTAGCAAGAATCAGTGGAAAATAAAGGGAAGCAGGGAGGCAAGAAGTGTAAGAAACCTCTGCCTCTTCCCCCTCTGTGCCGAGTCGAGTCGAGTTGATCGTGATTGAGAAGGGGCCGGAGGGGGTTTGGTGGAGAGGGGAGAGGGAGGCAGCACCGGCGGAAGGGAACCGGCAGGCGAGTATATATAACGGGCCGAGCTGCAGGGCAGGAGAGGCAAAGCTCAGGGGAGGGGAGGGGAGTCAAATCGCAAGCAAAACGTGGGTAAAACCTGAGCCCTGCTGTTGTCGTAAAAAAAAAAAACCTTGAGGCAGGCATAAAAGATTGCCAAAGAATCGAATTTCGGCATGCAGACACCGGCTTTAATTCCTTTTTATTAATAGATCGATCTTTTGTGAATATGAAAAAAAATATACGTTTTGATTATGAGCTTGCTTGGACGGACGGACGGATGGATCTCCCAATGATTGGTAGCATAGCAAAGGCAGGCGACAATTCGTGGGGATCGCGACACGGCGCCGACGAAGCGGCGATTCTCTCGTTGCCTTTTTTTATTTCTTTATTTACTTACATATTTAAAAAGAAAACACCGATTATCATACGTCCTCCGTGCGATGAATCTTTCTATGGAGCTAGTAAAGAGGAATTCTTCGGAGGAAGAAGAAGCCAATGATTGCTGGAGAAAAGGGAAGAAGAACATGACGACGGACCACGGGAGCCTTGTCAACCGATGGAGCTGGAGCTGGAGCTGGAATACAGGCAGACAGCAGCTGCTCCTCACAATACCAGAAATCAAAAAGCTCCCACTCTCTCTCCCTCATCTGACAGAGAGGAGTTGTCACTTGTCAGCTTGTCCCGAACCAGAATGTTAGTAAAAAATTATACTACTACGTGTGCATGCATGGATGAACAGATTTTAATTCTTGACCCTAAACCATCCCCGCCCATACATGCATCCGTCCAAATTTCCAAAGGATGGATGGGAACAAAATCATTGAGCTGTATGATCCATGGCGTTTCTTGATTCCTACCAACTTTTTTTGCTTACTGCCGGTGATTTTTTTTTTTTTTGCCAGTTACCACTCTCTACCGCGCCGTTCACAGGCAGGCAGAGATTGTTTAGCAGTTTTGCAATGCATGATAATTTGGTACCAAAGAATCGATTTTTTTTGTTCAACCGTTTATTTTGGCCAATTAATGGCCTTGCAGTACTACCAAATATTGAGAAAGGTTACAAAAATATCCCATAGATATTGTGCCGCTAACTTTAGAATATCGTGCAATCAATTAATATTTACTTTATACGAGTATTTATTTTTTGCTGTGGCGAAATGGATGGCTGAGAGGTCGAGCTGGCCGGCCCTGTCTGTCTGTCTGACGCCCCATCCTTCGGGCGGACAGCTGAAAAGAATGGAAGACGCCAAAGGGGCTCAGATTTCTCCGACAGATGGAGCGAAGGGAACGGAGATTACATGACAGCCTTGCACTGTCGTCGCTTCCATATTAGTTCTGACCATGCAAACGCCGTAGATACTGAATTGATGCCACTAGGGATAGATCCTCATTTTAAGTCACCTTTTAATGATATTGATTTTCTATCAAATAATATATATAGTACCAATAAATTATCAGAAGTAATAAAAATAATATGCGCACGCCTTACATTTCTATACAGACAAGCGGTGTTAATTCGGTATCAAATATAATCTATATATAGTCAATGTTCAATGATAAAAGTAAAGTAAGAAAGACACATGTTGAAGTCGGGTCGGTTTCGACTACTAAATTGAAACCGACACCGGTAATCTCTTGAGATGTTAAGGTTATAAACAAAACACAACTTGTAAGCAAAATAGCCTGCTGCAATAATAAAAAGAGTCGAGAAGGTTCAAAATATTAAAAACCTCCACCGTATCACTCTGTGGGATGATACTTTCAACCGACTCAGATGGGTTACTTGTTATAGTTGGTGCAAAATAAATAAAAACGAGTCCTACCTAACATGTTGCGGATACTCGACGGAACATAAGATGTTATTCAACATACCTGGTTTAAATTTATTTATTTTTATGATAAAATACAAAGTAAGAAAGACAAATATTCAAGTCAGGCCGGATTCGACTACTAAATTGGCAACCAACACCCGTAATATTTTGACATGCTAGGGTTATAAACATACCACAACTAGTAAACAAAATAGCCTGCTGTAGTAAAAATAAATAGTCAAGACTGTTAAAAATATTAAAACATCCAATGTATCACTTGATCGGATGATACTTTCAACTGACTCAGATGTGTAATGTGTTACTTGTTATAGTTGGTGCAAAATAAAATAAAAATAGACCCCTACCTAACATGATGCAGATACTCTACGGAACCCTCGGATGTTATTCCACATACCTAGTTTGAATTTATTTATTTATTTGTATGAATGTATATGTTAATTTGATAACCTATGGTAGTTTGGATTTATTAGCATTTTTTTGGATATTAGCATTTGTTTTGGATAATAGAATGTTTCGACTATAGTAGATGCTCTCATTCGCCCGCTATATACTCCATCTCCACACAGACCACCCAACGAAAAGATCTGCAAATACTCGGTGGTAGGAAACAATCGCAGATGCCAGTATTAAATGACAGACGTTGAAACTTTCCAAAGCTGGGTAAATCACAAGATAGAGTGCCTGAAATGCCCCCTCCATGTACAGAGCCATAAAAGTCAACCAAAGCTATAGCGGTGTGCTGTCACCAGCTGGCGAGGCCCAACAAGATGGACAATGGATTGCCCCTACTAGTGGGACTAACATCAAATGAGATATGTTCGAACGAATGCTTGGAAACCGTTGAGCACCCGGGTGACATAAAGGGTATTGGATTGCCGAAGACTCGCATTGCGTTGATTCGACTAGAGTTGGTTGCATTCTTGGTTAAAATGTCATCAAACCGGAAGGGGTGTTCCACCACAATGGGCCTATCTGCGATGAGGTTATTAAGTGGTTATCATACTTTCCCCCTCTTTGTTGAGTACTTGTGATACTTCACCTCTTTTTTTTTACAATGTTGTTATGTGTGATCGTGACTTTTAAAGTTTGGAACTTGTGATGTTAATGGTGTGTGGTTATTTTAATTTGATGAATTTGTTGTGGATGTGAGATCTAATGATGGTCATGTTTGATGTGAAATTGCTTTGAATATACTTTGAATCTTGTTTTCATTGTTGAGTGCAAAATGCAAACTAACTTAAAAAAGGGTATTATAGGTGGCCTTGTATTTATGGAGAGGAATGTGCCCACCACATACTTCTCAATATGACATGGTAACAGTTCTTTGACAAAACTTGTCTTGCATTTAACAAAACTTATCAGCCTTTTGACAAAATGTTAAAAAAATATTTTTTTGCTGCAACTAAAAACATGACGAGATGTTGAACCAGTGAATGTATTATATCAATGAACCAAAGAAAAGTGCTATCATACGATCAATCTGATGTTTGCGTTTTTATTGTACATATTCTCATAGTGATGTCTTTACTATAGATAGAGCATGTTCTTAGTGCGACTCATTTACCATGAATTCATGTTATCCAAAAATTCGAAGGAGAGTTCAGTCTGACTTAATGACATATAATAATTTGTGTTCTAAGCCAGCTGAAGCTGCTACCTGGAGTGAAGCTTGAAAATATTTAATGGTTAAATATAGAACTACCTTCGTTGATTAATTTAACTATTTTGGATAGTTGAAATTTGCATATTCATGCACATATATCTTTTATGTTGAATAGTTTTTACATCCTTACCATGGGGTGGGGGGGGGGGGGGGCAATGATTTTGAACTAAACAATAATATATGTTTTGACTCTGCCATACTTAAATTTTACACCATCATTCGCCATTGTTTGTCCTCCGCTTCGTGGGCACGTCCTCAGTGTGTCGCTCGCACGTGGAGCTCGATCGTCGGCGATCGAGCTAAAAATTTGGATATACATTATGTAAATAATTAATTTTTATGTATTGGAACTCAAAACCATTCAACCAAATTGAACGAAACTTTCACATAATACAAAACGAAACTTTTTTTATTTATTGGAATTTTTCAGATTTTTCAGAACAGTTTAAATTTTTTATGTGGCAATCTGGATCGGTCTGGTACGTCCGTTATTGATTGGATGGTAGATTCTAGAGGTAAGTCAACGTGAGACTTGATACCAGCAAGTCACTGAAGCTGCGTCCGTGTGGCTGTTGGTGCTTCGTGAACGACCAATTTCTCTTTTTTTCGCAAAAAAAAAAAAACGACCAATTTCTTCGCGGGCCGGCCGGTCAGGGGAGAAGAGAATTCTTCTGCATCTGCATGCATCACAGCACCTTGTTGCAAGCTATGCAGCGTCATGTACTTGGCCGGGTGCAAGTGCAACACAGCTGTGAGCCTGTGAGTCTATCTATCTTCAGGATGTCGGCCATGCCGTGTCTCTAGTGTTAGCGTACAGCTATATATAGTATCTGCCTGGTGTTACTGACGTTCGAGAGTTGCATACGTACGTCGATGGTGTGAGCACGGGAGTGGAATGCTGCCGATCGAGTGCTGACTACGTGAGCTAGCAGCCATGCATGTGTACTTCTTGCATGCATGCATGCATGCAAACGTTGCGTGCGTACGTATGTTTCGTCTCTGAGTGTCGGTCGTGCGCTAACGCCAATACAGCTCAGGTTGTGTCTAAGATATATAAGAGGGCATGCATAGACGCGTGTCTATGGAATCATGTTACAAGAATCCATGGTACGTAGGTGTACAGTTGATAATGGTTTAGCTGTTTTACTGTATATTTTTTAAAAGCTACACCACATGTTTTAACTGTAATGTACGATCGATTTTTTCCTTGTCTGAACCGCATAGTGTGTTTGAACTGTCTTTTTTCAACCACATCACATGTTTCTCCAGCATATTTTCAACCATGTTACCTAGATGGTGGCATCTCATTTGTTTACCACCGGTGACTACTACTCCCTCCGTTCCATTTTACATGATTCTCAAATGGATGTATCTAGACGTAAAATACATGTAGATACATCCATTTGAGAATCATCTAAAATGGAACGGAGGGAGTAGTAGTTAAGAAAAAGGTATAAACGTGGTCTACGCAGAGTCATGTCTAAAAAAAGAAAGAAATCCTAAAAAAGTAGACAATAGCTAAGAAACTTTTCCTTTGGCTACGTTTGAAACAAAGTAATTAATAACTGTCACAAATACTATGCTATCTTAAACCACATGGGTGTTACGTCCTCAAATGTCAATTTACAAGCAAAATAATATATTTTTGCCTCATGCATCCTATCCCAAACAAACACATCATTCTTCTACTTCTTCCATGCCTATTATATCCTGATTTGGCATATATGCATGTGCCACCCTGCAAAGAGTTCCATGTCCCACACCTTTTTTTGTAACGATAGCTCCTGATGATCCTTCCTTCTCTGTCTCTCTCCTTTGTAACAAGTCAGAGACGACTAATCCAGTCAACATTTTTGCACCTCATTTCCCCCTCCCGTCCCCTCTCCTCCTTCCTCTCCTCGCGAGTTGCTTCCCTCGTCTTGGCTCCCCTTCCCTTCCTCTCTAGTGACTCCGCGAGCCCGATTAAGGATGGGAGGGATAGTCGGATCTCTTCTATATATGTATAGTAGGTGTAGGAGTAGGTCTAGAGTTTTGTGTGCCTTAGGGGCGTTTGTCCGCATGTCGGTCCCGTGTTTGATCTGTGCGCTCGTGAGCAACGTCGGATGGCTCTCTCCTACCTATCTTCCGTGGTGAAGACGACTGAGGATGGTGGATCTCATGAAACCACCTTGATTGCTACTGATGAAGAGTTGGGTGGTGCCCCAAGCGAAGGCGGAGATGTAGCAAGCAGCAGTTTTCCCTCGATAACGAACCGAGGTTTATCGAACCAGTAGGACCTTGAAATCAACAACAAAGTGAATGTTGAAGATCTCTGGCGCTTAATCTTCAATAGACGTGGACCTGCACACACTCAACCAAAATACTTTGCCCCCAACGACGGAAAGGTTGTCAATCTTTCCGGTCTCGCAGAAAACAAAGCGGTTAATTGTATAGTGAAATAGATGAATTATGAAAATGGACCAGATGAGTAATGATGGTGAAAAGTGATGAATAAAGGTTGCAATCAATGTAAAAAGATGGACCGGGGGCCATGGGTTCACTAGTGGAGTCTCTCGAGTAAATAGAACATTCATATGATGGGTAAACAAATTACAGCTGGGCAATTGACAAGATTATAACACAAACTTAATCTAGCTATGACAAAGAGGACATGATAATATTTAAGTAGGCATCACGGCAATGAACAAAGACCGTTGAGTCCAACTGCATCTTTGTCTAAAAAGTCCACCGTGGGATCGCTATCCAGCCTGTCACCCATCGGTATTAAGTTGCAAGCAACAGACATTTGCATTAAGTAAAACGCATGAAGTAAGCAATATTAAATATCAAAATAGACTTTAACACCGCTGTTTTACCCTTAGTAGCAACAGCGCACCCTCGCCCTTAGACGTTTCTGTCACTCGTGCCCAGGAACAAAAGGGGGCATGAACCCACTATCTAGCATAAATACTCTCTCTTGGAGATACACACAATCACTTGGCCAAAGTAACTACGCACATCGGAGAGCATGCAAGAACATAAATCAACATATAAGAATCATGCACAATCTGATCATAACTTTATAATCCATCGGATCCCAGCAAACACATCACATAGCATTACAATAATCGATCTTGATCATGTTAGACAGCTCACAAGATCATAAGACATGAAGCACAAGAGAGAGAGACTACCATCTAGCTACTGCCATGGACCCAAGGTCCAAGGTGGGACTACTCACAAATCATCCCGGAGGAAGGCATGGTGATGAAGAGCCCTCCGGGATCGATCTCCCCTCCGGCAGAGTGCCGGGATCTACTTCAGAATCACCCCCGAATTAGGGTTTGAGTTGACGGCGTCTCGGGATGACTTTTCTAGAAAATAATGGCCGCCCCGTCGTTTTTAGGTTAAAAGGGATTTTATAGGCGTCGGAGGGGGCCGAGGCGGTGCCCAGGGGGGCAGGGGCGGGCCCCACCCGCGGGTCCTAGGGGGGCCGTGGCCGGCACCCGCCTGTGGCCCCTGGGTGGCCCCCCAGGCTGCCCTTTGGTCCTCTGGTGCCTTACTCCGCATAAAAAATCTCCGTAAATTTTTAGCGCAATCCGACGATATTTCCTATGGTGGACTTTCTGAAATACAAAAATAGCAAAAACAGAAAACTGGCACTAGGCATCTTATCAATAGGTTAGTCTAACAAAATGCATAAAAATGATTAATATGATAATAAAACATGTGACAACATCACAAAACTAGCATGGATCAATAAAAAATTATAGATACGTTTGACACGTATCACACCTCTAATAAGCTTGTTAGAGTGTCAGATCGGCATGTCGTAGTCAATCTCTCTCTCCTCTCAGGTCATCTCGGTGGTGAATCGAGCGAGAGGAGTGAATCAACTGCTTTCTTGGATCATTCAGATGCTCACCTGATCATGTCAAGATTTCCAGGTGCTCATCTTCAACGGCCTTTCGATGGCTTCTCGTCATTGGAAACTGGCTCTTCTGGCCGAAGGGCGGCCCTCGGAAGCCATGGCGTTGATTGTTCATCCGGCGCTGCTCCAACTACTCCTCTCGGCAAACATGCAATAAGTGAGGCAACTCCGGCTTCAACTTGACATCTTTCAATAGGGCACCGCCCCAAGTGGCCTAGTCCCCAACGACGATGTAGTTGGGTCGATCCTTGAAGTTGTTCTTTGACACAAGGTGGAGAAGGTCTCGATTGCATTCCATATGTATAGTCAAGCGTCATTTATGTCATACTCAGGGATTAGGCTATGATTTCGTTTTCTCAAGGGTCATTGTGTAATTTGTATGCCCACCGCTTTGAATTAATGCAGTTTCAGGATCCCTCTGGGACCCCTCGCCTTGTTTTGAAATTAAAACATTGTGAATCCTTTAAAATCGAGAGGCACCGCTTTGAATAAATGCAGTTTCAACATCTACAACTTTTAGGAACTAATGGTTTACTTTATTTTGCACATAGAACTTTCATGTTTACCTTGCACCCCTGCGATAACATTAGATATGTTGTTTCTACACGGCCCACAACATCCATACAAGACAACTACTAGGACTTGATGAATTATTGGTTGGCATGATTGCGACTTTAGAAACTACCTCATAGGTAAACACTCTTAATGGCGAGGAGAAAAGCTTAATTTATCAAACCTAGCACATAAAAGTTCTAAAACATTGTGTTCATGAATTACAAGTTCCCATTTTCTTGCTATATTTTTTAAAGAATCTTAAAATAGGAAAAAAAACACTCAAAAAATTATGCAATTGGTGCCAGATGAGCATAAATTGTTGTTTGTCTACCATATACCCCGAGGTGGTTTTACACTTCCTCGTTATTTTTGAGATAAAACAAGAGATTTCACTGATTAGAGTTAGGGTTATGATCCACACTACCAAAGTGCATGAGGCATGTCAGGCTAGTGACAACCGATCACGCCTCCCTCTTGGTGTACAACCCGTACTTTGAAAGATCATACATTGTACATTCATTTTGAATTGGGTGGACTTTCCTAAACAACAATTCAAAATGAAACTAGGGCTACTAGAGTGCCGCCCCAATCCTTCCTAGCAGGCATGATATATGGGTTCGAGCGCATCTGAACATGTGTGCAAGTGCCTCATGGTTGGTAAGCACTGTATCTCTCCTTGCCAAGGACATCGAGATGAATGAAGTTCACTTTTTTGGGAGTGGGGGCAGGGGGGCCTATATTAGGCTAGAGTTGATGTGAGGATCTTTATATGGTTTAGCTTTCTGGGTCACCGAATAATTAGCTAGGTAATTACCTTTCGACAAGCCGATCGACGGGCTTGCCATGATTCCTAGAAGGCTATTTAAGTAGCCCTAGGAAGAAAAAAGTTAAAATATTTTCATTTTGTTTGTCCAGCATATTGGTTTTTCTATTCGTAGCTCAAATAAACTACTTAGCTGGTTCAAAAACATGTCAACTTAATGTTACCAAAACAAACACGTTTCAAGATACTTCACTAACTTTTTACATGTTTGATTTTATGATCAATCATACTCAAGGTTTACATGTTTTTCAAGATTTATTTTTGATCAACAATTTGTCGAATAATATCGGAATTACTCGACCCGAACTGATATCATTGGATCACCTTAAAGGTATTAATTTTGTATCAAATATTCTACATGTAGATATAATGTATATATTGAGAAGACTATATATAGTTATATTAATCAATGATCATAACTAATTCCAAAAGGCGCGTAAACTTTACTTGACAGAAAAGTTATACTGTTCATTTTATATCGAATAATATACATACAGCCATATTAATTAATGTCAAAATTTATACGCATTATATTTCCGAAAGAAAAAAAGAAGTCCCACCTGTCAACATGCCATGATTCTTATCCTTGCGCGAAGATATATATGGAGTATCAGTATCTTGCTTGGGGGTTCTATGTATGCGCCTTGGCAATTGGGTGTGGTCGGTCGGTTGCTGACGCTCTGCAGTCTATGCACCCGCCGGCCATTATACCCATTTTGTTTTGAACTGTTCATGACTCTGCTTCCTTCAGGCTGCAGCTAGCTATTTTCAGGAAAGAATTCATCTGCATCAGCACCTTGTTGCTAGTCTGCTTGTGCAGCAGGGTCGGGTGCAACTCTACACAGCAAAGTGCTGGTCAAGAACTCAAGATTCCGATGATCACATAATTAGGTTTAGTTTATAAAGACAAACATACCTGGCATCCAAAAGAGATATGATTCGTTCGTAATAGTGACAGCTCAAAAGATATATGACCCATTCAATCAATCATCGGCAAAGACCCACGTCCCATGATGATCGACGATGGCTATGCATATGTTTATATCGTTTGCATTATCCTTATTTTATATATGATCACAGATAGTTCGACCCTTTGGTGTTTTGTTTTAGCCGGACCATCAGCAGCAGTTTGCACACCTGGTGACACGTAGCGTCCAGCTGATGACTGGGGTCCCAAAGGTGTCAGCATGTACACTACACACCATCCATCATTTCAGCATTTTTTTTTAAAATTACTGGAACTCTAAAAGATACTGTGCCAGATCTATAAATTCCATGTGTTAAAAACATGTAGTATAGGATCTAGCGGTTAAAAAATGAGCTTGCTAATCAGATGAATTTGAGATTCCGAAATACTTTTAGAACATATTTTGAGAATTGGCAGCATATAGATTCTTTCTGTCGAAATTTGACTGGACATTTTAGAACAGATTTTGGGAACTGGCACCATATAGAGTCTATTGTCAAATTTTGACCGGATATATATGAAAATAAAATGAAGTTTTAGTCTATGTACAAAAGTGCTAATCATCCTATGCACAAACCTGCAGAAAAAATGTACCAAAAAACACAAAAAGAAATTGTTGACAGTGGGATTTGAACCCACGCCCTTTCGGACCAGAGCCTTAATCTGGCGCCTTAGACCAACTCGGCCATATCAACTTGTTGGTATTTTCTGTAGCCGAGCCTATATAAACTTTTATGTGTACGAAAAACGAGATGAATTATTTTGTGAGCAAGCGTCATCTTTCACCGTTAGCACAGCACGGACAAATCACACCGATCGAAAATGGAACTCAACAGTATAACGGTGACCGACGGGGTCCAACGCAAAATCAAGCCATGCTTGCCAACTTGCCAGCAGAGGGCTCTGATCAACTTTGGTGATTGATGCATGAAACCTGTCTCCCTGGCAACTGGGGCTGGGCCTCCCATGTGATGATGCACTGCACTGCCCCTGCAACCAGCATTCTCGGCCCAGGTTGACCTAATACGCTAAGCCTAAGCTTGCTGCATCATACCAGCACTAGTTCCAGCATAAGCATCATCAAAGACCTCTGGGCACACATGGCAACTGCCAAACAGTATCAGGTTGACTTAATTAATAGTACATCTAAGCCTAAGGTTGCAGCGGCGCACATCTTATAAACTCGTCACACGTACACGCACAGCGGATCGATGTCGACCGCGAACACTCTCATGGTCAACATGCAAGACGCAAGGATTCTACTACACAGTGCATGTGCCACTGCAACGATTCATTCATTCATTCATTCATACACCAATCAGTCAGTCAATCAAAACATCCAGAACACACAGGGGAACAAGTCTAGTAAGTCCAAGTGCAGTGCATCTCCATCCCATTACGCAGGGGGTCCAGCCGTCCAGGAACACGAAGCGTACGTTCTAGGCTCCAGAAACCCAAGCAGCGCATGTGAGCGAGATACACAGACGGACAGACGGTCTCGGACAGCAACGCAACGCTCCCCGCCCAATCCCTGCAGCAGCAGCAGGCAATCCAAACAAACCGATGGGCGATGGCGCCCACAGGGATTCAAGGCCCAGCTAGGCCGCCAGCCAGCATCATCCCGCCTGCCCCGGCCCCTCCGTCTTGTTCTCCGGCCTAGCTAGCTAGCTCCGGCTGACCGGTTCGATGCACACGGTACAGTCAATGGTGCTTGGTGCATATGTCTGGCCGGATATGTCCATATGCTATCCGTCTACAAGCCGGGAAGATAACCTTATCCGGCCGCCGTCTGTTCATTGGCCCTGGCGCCTTCTTCCACACATGCCACGACCTGCTCTTCTCCAAATATGATCATTGATCCTCCATGTGGTTAACGCACAGAAGCCGCATCTGTCTGGATGGGGCAGCAGTACACATACACTGCTCCATGAAGTCACACGAACTTCGACGTGATTTAGGCCCCAAAACCCTGGCAAAACCACCCAAACACAAGGGGCGACAATTGGCGAACCGATTTATATTTGATGATGAAGTGGTCTTAGATCCGGTCTAATCCTTGATGATATTGATGCCATGTTGCAGCTTCAGTCAGTCCAGGTCATTGTTGAAGGAACCTGCCAGCGTGTCGTGGCTCCCTGCAGCTGTGCCACTCTGGTGGTCCTGGTGAACATTCCCCTCCCTTTTCTCTGCCACTCCATTCATTCACGACCAGGAGGCACTTGGTATGATCTCATTTATTGAGAAAATTAGAGAGCATGGGCCTCCCATCAATTGGACGCTTCAATGGTCTTTGACCGCCTGAAGTCAGTCATCATCCAGATCACTCTTCAACATATGCCCCATAGTGCCAGGACATATATCACCTAGATAGATCACATAGGCATGGTCAAATGGTAAGAATCAGAACAGAAATTTCTGAAAGATGAGCACACATCAATTCTAACGCCCTTCGCTGTACAAAATAAAAAGGCAAATCATAAGCACTTTAACAAAGACATGGATAAATATGAACACATTTCAATTCTCACTTCAATAAAGGGTACTGAGCAACAGAGCAGTTTGAGCATGTGACATGACTTCCCTACTTGTAGATGGGGGCAAACTATGGAAAATGCCTACTTGTAGCTGGGAGCAAAACTATGCTAAAACTAGTCACCTCAGAAGCTTATCTCGCGTCTCTCGGCAAAGAACTTCCCGACAGTAGCTTGTTCCTGGGGTAATAGGGCAAGCCACACTGCGGTATCAGCACCTTCTTCGGCTGAAATGTTCCCTTCCCAACCAGTCATGGCAGTCTTTACCCAGCCAGGACAGAAGCAGTTGATGTAAATCTTTTGGCCTTCAGGCCTGTCCGAAAGCCTCCTTGCCATGAGTCTTGTATATGCGTTTACAGCGAGCTTTGAGACGGAATAGTCCGTGTACATCTGGGGCCACTCGCTGGAGGACCAACTATCTTGCTTCACTTGTTCAAGGAGTTTCATGACCATCCCATCGATCAACTCCTCAGATAAACGATCATCTGTTAATAGTTGCTCTCTTAGGCTTGCATCGCCTATTCTCTGACAGGTTAGACAACAGAAATCATTAGGTGCAATTTGAAATGCATATTGAAGGTCGTAATAGATCACTTTGGAAATACAGGAAGTTGTCAATGAAACTTACATTGCGTCTGCCATCGGCTCTACCAAGCCTTGAGCTCACATTCACTATCCGGCCACCATAGGGAGAAGGTTTGAATAATGGCATCATGGCTTCAATCATCCGCTTTGTACCAAAATAATTCGTCTCGATAACTTGTTCAGAAAATTCAACAGAGTTATCTGCTCCTCTGTTGAAGTTTACACCTGCATTGTTAACCTGTAGTTGGGTTACCAAAAATGTTCAGTCAAACATCTGCCGGTAGTAGTATCAGACTACCAATTGCATGCTTAAGTTATCGGTTTCTCCCTGTTTAGGTAAAGTGGAGTAACCTAGGATTCATATCCCAACATTTTACATGTATGAAACCGAATAACCATTTTTATACTGAACATGTCCAAACTCTTTTTCTGCTACATATTCACACCTGCATGCATTATTCAGATTTCAATGCAGTTTAGGCAATCAGGCCCGGGTAAATATCAGCCGCTCCATTCGATTTAAATGGATATACTAGCTTACGAGTAACATTAAGAATTAAAATTATTGTCATGTATGAGTATGGCATGGTTTGAGTTGAGATTAGACGTGAAGGTTTGGTAGTAAATCGAATTGGAGCTTTTACACACTACAGAGGAAAGCAAACCAGTGATTCGCTATGAGCTCACAAGGACATGGATGCCGCCGTGGGCTTGCGCCGTCCAGGCCGCGAAGGCCTCCACCGAGGCTGCGTCCGTCACGTCGAGCTGACGCCACTCGACGTCCACGCTCGCGTCTTCCCCGAGGAGCCTCTCCACGGCTTCCCGCCCTCGCGCGGCGTCGCGGGAGGCGAGGACGACGCGGAGGCCGTGGAGCGCGAGCTGGCGGGAGATCTCGTAGCCGATGCCGCGGTTGGCCCCCGTCACCACCGCCACGGCGCGCGCCGGCGCGAGGCCGTCCCACCACCGCTGAGAGGGATCGTAGGGGACGGCGCGGAGGAGGGTGACCTCCTGACGCCGCTGCTCCCGCCGCTCCCTCGCCGCCGCCTTGCCCTTCTTCCCCATCTCCCTCCGTGTAGCTTCGCCTCGGTTCCCCACTTGGTCGTCTCGTCTGGCGTTCGCCGGAATTGAACTCTCGTATATGGTCCTCAACCCGGTTTAGAGCCCATTAAGCCCAACAGGAAGAGCAGTTTCAGGGTGTAATGTGGTTAGGTCCATGGGCTTCATTTATGCGGGCTGGTAGGCTGCTCCATCCCGTGTACTCTTTGAATATACACTCTCTTTTGTTTTGCAGGGAAAATATACACTCTCTCGAAAATGTACTCACTTCATTCCAAAATACAGAGCAGGCCAATAGAACACTGTATTTACACCGTATCACTATCGTAAACATTGCATATATTCCATCACTTCATCGCGTACAAGCTGGTGTCTTGAAGAAATGCAGTTGTGACATATAGTGTAGAGGACCAGATTATGTCTGTCCTTGCGTGTGGGTGATTTATATATATAGCTGGTTGATTAATTATACGAAGCTATACGTAGTTCACCATTAGCCGGATGGATCAATCGAATCGGTTAATTAGCTAGTTGAGGTTCTGGGAGGAGCAGTCGGAGGCGCAGAACATGGCGTTGTTGGTGCAGTCGAGGAGGCAGACGGGCAGCAGCGTCCGTTCGGGCGGCGCCGCGTAGCAGTCGAGGAGGCAGGACGTGACCGTCGTCCCGCACCCGGCCACGCACTGCGTCAGCCCCGCCGGCTCAGCCCGGCCGCCACCGCGGCGTCCACCGACACCAGCAGCAGCATTCGTTGCCGTCATCTGGTTACCAGCGGCCGCGTCGACGGCGGTGGCGACGGTCAGCAGGACCAGCAGGAGCGCCGCCGCGGCAGCATTCGTGGCGCCAGCTCGTGCCATCGATCCTTGTGTTTGCGGGCGTAAGTACTTTGTTCTAGGCTCGAGTCAGCTAGTGCGAGTGTGTGTGTGGAGATGTGGAGCTGTGTTGGGTTCGATTTATATACGTGCAGCATCAGGAGGGAGCAGGAGAGAAATGTATGAGCTCTGCCTCGTTGGAGCAAGCAAGGAGGTGTGGAATGTATGTGTGAGCAACAGAAAGCGGACGAGACGTGGATGCCATGCCATGGACGTTAGCTTCTGAATCTGAAACAATATCACCGCACATCAAAGAACTAATAAGGTCATTCTGCAAAGTTAAGCAACAAGTTGATATGGCCGAGTTGGTCTAAGGCGCCAGATTAAGGTTCTGGTCCGAAAGGGCGTGGGTTCAAATCCCACTGTCAACATTCATTTTTGACAAATTTCGTCATTTTTCTCTGCCATTTTTTCATGGAATATTAAGATGCTTCACGATCTTACTTCTGCAGAGAGCTTCTGCGCTAGAACTTCTCCTCCTGCAAAATGCAAAAAAATGAAACAAAACTTTGTCCCGCAATGAAACTTCTAGTTCTAAAAAATGCGAAAAAAGAGAGAAAAAAATGAAACAAAACTTCATCAATGATGAACTCAATAGGAAGAGCAAACATGATGGAGATAAAATGTTACGACTAGTATATGTTTTGCGGAGAAGCCTATCTTAAAGAGAACTAATGTGTCTCACTAACCTTTGTTACAAACTTAAACTACAAACATGTAAATATGTCAACTATTACACGTCGAACTTACTGACAAAGGAACACTATTTTCCAACAAGCTATAGTTCTACCTTCCAGATCATAATAGTTGGCGAATGCATGATTATTTGAATCAAAAAATTATTCATATGCATTAATGTTAACTCAATAGTTGGATAAGAGAAATTTATATTATTATCTAAAAATACAATTTAATTTTTACGCATCAATTAATATGTATGTTGCCCGCGGAACATTACTAGTAGTAAGGAAAACACTTTTGTGATGAAACCTTTTCTTACTTCTACACAATATAAAAAAACATAACTCGTACACAAAATTTAGTAAGTAGAGCCAACATACTCATATCTGCTTATTAAACTTGCAGCCCGTTATGGATGGATTTGAGAACTTGACCAGAAAGAATGACCGGAGAGACACAAAAAAAACTTGCACATAAATATGCGTCACCAAAAAGAATATCAGTTGATTGGCCTCCACCGGTATGAAAATTGTCCAATTCCTAATACATTGCTCATAAGGAGCTCTCGATGCTGCCCATCAGTAGCAAATGGTTCTTCATTGTCGATGTCCATGCTTCACACATCATACTCTTGTCCAATCATAATCCTACTAGAAGATACTAAAGGGATGCCCTTTAGTACCTAATGTTGTGCACCGAAGAACATTTTTGTGCCTGATCTCGGATGTTGTGTGATTGAAATGTGACACCATATTAGTGAAAGGGGTGATATGATCACACCAAGATACATGTACAGGCACAATGTTTGTGCATGTTTCTTGGTATGGTCGTTCCACTCTCTTTTAGTTATGTGTGCTGCTTTGTATGAGGCAATTTCTGGGAAACTCGTGAGTGAGCCCGAGCTCACCTACACCCTCTTCTTTCAAAAAATTCGAAAAATAGTAAATCAAGTCAAAAAATTCTAAAATAAATTGGGGTCGTACTTATATTAGTTCTGCCCATTTCTGCAAAATCTTGGGCTCAAACGACATTTTATTTGAACTGTGCAAAAAAGACAAAATAAGGTGTCAGAAAATATGTGAATACACATTTTTGCAAATGCTGAGTTTGTCTTTTTTGCACAGTTCAAATAAAATGTCATTTGAGCCCGAGATTTTGCAGAAATGGGCAGAACTAATATACGTACGACTCCAATTTATTTTAGAATTTTTGGACTTGATTTACTATTTTTTGAATTTTTTTTAAAAACCAGGAGCAGGTGAGCCCGGGCACCAAAAATCTGCACTCGCAATTTCTTTGCTATTGTTTTTCATTATATTTTCCACTATTTTTTGTTAGCCAATGATTAAATGTGGGACAATATTAGTGAAAGGGATGGTCTTGTTTTATCTTGTTCATTGTACAAGATCAATGTTTTTACATGTTTGTGTGTAAAGTGGTATCATCTCTTTACATTATTCATGTGCAAGGGATGAGGCTACTTTTATGCATTACACTATTTTATTTGCAATGTTGGCCAATGATATAAAAATGCAACACTATTTCTAACGACCGGCAAAGGATTAGTCCATAGTACCTAGTAGTGTTTACAAATAGTGGTCTTGTACATGGTACCGGCTCCTGAAAAATAATCACTTTGCACTGTCCTTGTAATGTTGTTATGAGGCTTATATCAATGCAACTACTTGTAAGTGCCAATGATTACTTATATCAATGCATCATCTGTTCATATGAGGCCCCCAATTATATTTTTTGCAAAGTTTTGATGCCTCATTGTATGTATATGAGCATTTCTAAAAATTGAATGGATTGAATTGATGCAGGCTGCACAGGTTGACGTACCTATGGAGGTTGTTCTAAACAGCTCCAAGAAAAGGAAGGCAAATGTTGACCATTTAAATAAAGAGACACTCATCCTGTCCACTTATGCAAGATGGTGATCCCACCTGCCTTAGGGTTCCTGTCGGTCCCTGGCACCTTCAGGCCATACTTGGATGAGGTACCAGTGACAATCATCCTGAAGACCACTACTAGTTGCAAATGTGCAATCAATCTGGTCGATGCCAGTGAAAAAGCAGTCCTCCTTCAGGGGTGGTCGGTGTTTGCATGTGCTCATAATATGGAGATTGGGTACTTCCTCATGTTCAAGAAGCTCACTCAAACGGAGTACACAGTGATCATCTTCAACTACTCTGGCTATTAGGTCGTGAAGGGGTAGTGTTGTGACCTTTGTAATTAATTTAGTTATAATAGTGTTGTTCGTCGTTAATTAAGATGCTTATGGCATATATTTTTAATGTGTCTTGTTTAATAATTACTTTAGTTCATAATTATTCGCTTCTATACTATGCCTCGTAACCTCACCGTAACGAAGAAGAGGTTATCATAGCGACAGTTATGCAGCCAACCAAACAATAGTCATGTTGTATTGCAAGATGTGATGCAAGTAACCAAGCATATTTTCAGATTGTGTAGGAAAAAATCATGTCCAGGCTACCAAACGGTATACTCTACTATCCTAAACTTTGTAGGATCCCTGCTCGCTCAGCCATCGAGCCTCCATCGACGTATCAGCGATTGCCACGCTCCGCTGCCTGCATCGTTGTGTCCTCTCCTCATTGGCTGCTCCCGGACGTGCTCGCTTGTTTTTTTTTCCTCTGCTCGCTTTGTCTCACCCTCTTCCTTTCCTTTCCTTTCCGGTTGCCTCTCTTCTTGCTTCTTGCTCTTCTCATCCGGTTGCCTGCCCGCTCCTCCCTATTATTGCTACCGGTGCGTTCATCTACTCATCGGGTTTCTTTAGGTTTGTCGGTTGCCTCCTCCTTTCAGTATTCCAGCCGGTTGCCCTCTCTATTCTCCTCCAGTTTTCCTGATCCGGTTGTTCTCCTTTGTTTTTATTCCTGTTAATTATTTTATTTGGTGATCTTGATGTCCACGATCTCCTCTTGTTGGTGGACACTTTGCTGTCCACGATTTCCTTTTTACCTGTGCTCGCTTTCCGCTCCACGTCCTCCTGCTTGTTTCTTCTTCTAGATGGGTGTAGGTGTCGCTATTCCCTCCTCTCCTTTCCTCCTAGGTCATAGTTCATGTTGTTTTTTCTTAGCTTTCTATGGTGGCACTCTTCCTTCCTTTCATTTTCTTCCCGTCTGGTTTTCTTCCTCCTGCCGTCTATGCGTGCCCTCTTTCTCGTTATCGTGTTCGCTTCTTTTCTGTGCCTCTAATGGAGTCTTCTCTGGCTTCTCCTCCGTTTAGTTCCTCCCACGACGCGTCCGATCCTTCTCCACCTGCTCTTCGTCGTAGTGTCTGTTGGCCGGCGGGTCTGCTGGAGGTTGGGGAAGGTACGCATGACTGCTCTATTTTTTCCTTTCTTCATATTTGTTTACCTTATTATTTGTGTTTTTTGTTCGGCCATGCAGGTTCGTCTTCTCCTCCGCTGTTGCCACGTCCGCTCTCCGCTGCTGGTTCTTCCCGTGCTGTGCAATGAACTCGTGCCTCCGGTGCATGCTTCTCTGCATGCGTTGTCGTTGCTTCGACGGGTTGGCATAATATTTTCTACTTCCTCTTTGTAGCTGGTTCGGTACATATGTCTCCTCCGCCGGTTGGTTCTTTGTTGCCTCCTCCTGTTCGTGTGCGACGAACTGGTGTCTCCGGTGTGTGCTTCCTCGCTTGCGTCGTTTTTGCTCTGATGACTTCGCGTAATTTGTTCTGCTCTTTCTTTCTGCTCTGACCGATGGTGGTCGGCCCACGGCCAGAGTCACCATCGAAGACGCCGTCGTGGCCAATGGTGGTCGGCCCACGGCCAGAGCTCCGACCGCCTGAGCTCGAGCCAAAGCTCACGATGCCACCTCCACCACTGCCTACATAGTAGACGCTCACCTGCAGCCCTGTAGCTGTAGGCAGAGTTTTGGATTTCGGCCGAGATATCCGAAATGTCGGCGAAATTCGGCAATTTCGCCCTGGACTGGTATGTGTACTTACCGGGCTGAAAACTTTTGAAATTCAATGAAGTAAAATAAAATAATTGAAGTTCATTTAAAATTTGCTCTAACATTCAATTTTTTGACAAATTTTTCTTATTTTTCCTTTTAAGTTTAAGATTTTTATTCTCTCATTTCGATCGAAATAACCGAAATTCACGAATGTCGTACATTTCGCTCGGGGCCGGTAAATTTTGCTAAACTAAATCCAAAACCTTGGCTGTAGGTCGATTTCCTCCTTCCGAAATCCACGTCGTCCTACTTATTTGTTCTTCTAGATGGATGGGTGTAGGTGTCGCTATTCCCTCCTCTCCTTTCCTCCTAGGTCATAGTTCATGCTGTTTTTTTCTTAGCTTGCTATGGTGGCGCTCTTTCTTCCTTTCATTTCTTCCCGCCTGGTTTTCTTCCTCCTGCCGACTATGCGTGCCCCCTTTCTCGCTATCGTGTTCGCTTCTTTTTTGTGCCTCTAATGGAGTCTTCTCCGGCTTCTCCTCCGTTTAGTTCCTCCCACGACGCGTCCGATCCTTCTCCACCTGCTCTTCGTCGTAGTGTCCGTTGGCCGGCGAGTCTGCTGGAGGTTGGGGAAGGTACGCACAGTTGCTCTATTTCTTCCTTTCTTCTTATTTGTTTACCTTATTATTTGTGTTTTTTTGTTCGTCCATGCAGGTTCGTCTTCTGCTCCGTTGTTGCCGCGCCCGCTTTCCGCTGCCGGTTCTTCCCGTGGTGTGCAATGACCTTGTGCCTCCGGTGCATGCTTCTCTGCGTGCGCTGTTGATAGCGCGAGAGGTGTTAATCAATCACGCTTCGTTGGGCACCCCAAGAGGAAGGTTCGAGGAGCACAGCAGCAAGTTTTCCCTCAGTTAGAAATCAAGGTTATCGAACCAGTAGGAGTGAGGAATGCTTCAGAAGGTTGTCCACAACTGCAATGGCGCCAGAAAATGTGCTTGGCGTGTTGACAGCAACGGTGCCAGAAAAAGAGCTGTTGCAGGGGAGACAGTGGAACCTGCAGAACACAATCAAACTACTTTGCCCCAACGAAGCAGTGAGGTTGTCAATCTCACCGGCCTTGCTGAATACAAAGGATTAAATGTATGTGTGGAAGGAAGCTTGTTTGCAGTAAATAAAAGCAGTAGAGCAGTTGATTTAATTGCAGATGTAAAAGAATAGACCGGGGTCCACAGTTCACTAGTGGTGTCTTCTCCATAAATAAAATACTACACATGCTAGGTAACAAATTACAGCTGGGCAATTGACAGGATAGATAATGCATGACAATGCATGAACATTGCATAATACAGAGGATGATGATGTCTATATGAGATGCTTTGGGCATTACGACAAAATACATAGATAGTTGTTCCAAGCATACACCTATGCCTAAATAGTCCACCTTTGAGATAACATACCGTAAAATCTCTCCAGTATTAAGTTGCAAGCAACAGACAATTGCATGAAGAACTGTGCATAAAGTTTACTCCCTAGTAGCAACGACACTCCCCCGTCCTTATATGTTTCTGTCACTCAAGCCAAGGCACACAGGGACCGAACCCACTATCTAGCATAAATACTCCCTCTTGGAGATACAAGCAACTACTTGATCAAGGCAATTACAAGTACCGGAAAGCATGCAAGATCACAAATAACATAGACATGATAATATCAATAATCAACATCACAAGGTACTTCTCTATTCATAGGATCCCAGCAAACACAACATGTAGCATTACAATAAGATGATCTTGATCATGATAGGCAGCTCACAAGATCTAAACATGATAGCACAAGAGGAGAAGACTACCATCTAGCTACTGCATGGACCCGTAGTCCAAGGATGAACTACTCACACATCTGTCCGGAGGCGGGCATGGTGGTGTAGAGCCCTCCGGCGATGATTCCCCTCTCCGGCAGGGTGCCGGGGAGAGCTTCAGAATCCTCCCAAACTAGGGTTGATGACGGCGGAGGCGACGGATGTTTTTCTGGAATTTTGATCCGGTACTTAGGGTTTTCTCGTCGGAGGGATTATATAGGCGAAAGGGCGGCGTCGGTGGAGGCCCGAGGGGGGCACACCACCTGGTGGCGCGGTAGACAGGTGGGCCGCGCCACCCTAGGGTGTGGTCGCCCTCTGGTGCGTTTTCGGCTCCCCTTTGGACTCCGTGTGCGTGACGAAATTATAACATCCTGGGTTTTTGTCCCGTCCGATTCCGAGAATATTTCCTTAAGTACTTTTCTGAAACGGAAAAACAGCAGAAAACAGGAACTGGCACTGGGGCATCTTGTTAATATGTTAGTTCCAAAAATGCATAAAAATGCTATAAGATGTAAACAAAACATGTAGCAAATGGTATGAAAATAAGCATGGATCATAAGAAATTATAGATACGTCGGAGACGTATCAGCATCCCCAAGCTTAGTTCTACTCGTCCTCGAGTAGGTAGAACGATAACAAATAATTTCTTAGGAGACATGCAAACTCACAATCTAGATCAACATAGTAATGCGAAACACATGATGTGAATAAGGTGATCCAAAACAATTGTTTATAGTTGACATTAAGCAAACAATGATTAACAAATACATAAGGTTTAGAAAGAAGAATAGTAAATTGTGTCTTCAATGTAAAATGTCAATCAATCTTCAAAGCATCAAATTCAGTTAATAATAGAAATAGCCAAACTCAAGTCAAGTGTCCTTAATCCATCCACTTAACTTATCAACTGTTATGTAGTCCACTCAACTAATACAAGCAAGAAGAAGGCTTGGCACCATGAGGTTATGGCAAAGAGAATAATAATGGGGGTTTGGAAGGCCAAAAAGAAAGGCTCAAACAGTGGAAGAGGTAACCACAAGACAAGAGGAAGTCCCGTAGTAGACACTGAATGAGGAGTAGTGATTGCCATGCAACGGATGCACATAGAGCTATATGAATGGAAGCTCTCCAATGAAACTAGTGGGGGTGCATCCAACTTGCTTGCTCATGAAGACCTAGAGCTCACTTGAGGAGGCTCATCGTTGGAATATACAAGCCAAGTTCTATAACGTTTGGTCACCATATAGTTATACTAATGAAGCATGAAAACTCACTACAATGATGTAGGTGCTACTAGCACAAGTGTGGAATAAAAGGATAGTAGTGTTGCCCCATCTCTCATTTTATATTCTTTTTCTTTTTCTCTTTTTTGCTTTTTGCTTTTTGAGGCCTTTGTGGCTCTTTTATATTTTTCTCTCATTGGTCTCTTTTGGACTCTTTTGATTGGCCACTTTGGACTCTTTTCAATATGCTCATAGGTAGAGGCAACACTCTATTTTACAAGATGATCATCACACTTTTTGGTATACTCAAAGCTCAAAGACTAATACATGGTGTATGGTGGATATGCAAGACCGAGCGTAGTGTGGAAAAGATGTAACACATGTGGAAAACCACGCATCACACTAACTCAAATGGTCAAGCAATACTATATGGCAATGAAGTAAAAATGACATAAAGTCATGTAATGTAAATGATGGATGTTGCATAGCAATGTATCTCGGAACAGCTATGGAAATGCTGTGATAGGTAGATATGGTGGCTGTTTTGAGGAAGATAGTTGGCTTATGTGTAGGAGAACAAGATGAAGATCTCCCATGGGGTTGGATGTACTTGCAAAGTATGCACCAATCTCAATGTGAAAAAGGGCAATGCAAAGTACCGAAGAGGCTAGCAAAATATGGAGGTGGAAGTGCCAAAAACCAAAAACTCACATAGCATGTCGTATATTGCAAACAACTAACAGTATGAAAGTCTCACAAATGGTTAGAGACACCCCGAGAGGGATCGTGGCGGCGACACAAGTGCCCCGTTGGCTTCCCCGACCGTTGCAGTAACTATACCATTAGAAACTTCTGAAAGAACAACTATGCCCGAGATGTCGCCTAGAGGGGGGGGGGGTGAATAGGCGATTAAAACTTTTTCTATTTAGGGGCTTGATAATTGCGGAATAAAACTAGGTGTTTAAATTAACAAGCCAACAACCTAAAATTCTAGGTTTACCTAAGGTGCACCAACAACTTAAGCTAAACAAGGTGAGCAACAAGGTGATAGCTAGATATAAACTTCAAGCACGAAGGCTATCACAATGTAAAATGCATAAGTAAAAGCTCGGGTATAGAGATAACCGAGGCACGCGGGAGACGAGGATTTATTCCCGAGTTCCTCCTTGTTAAGGGAGTACGTCTCGTTGGAGGGGTGTGAGCTCGCCACAAAAGGCCTACTCAAGACGCCACAAAGGCCTCACCCTATTCTCCGATGAACCGCACCCAAAAGCTTGGTTCACCTTGCACTATCGGAATCCTTCGGGGCGGATTCCGGAGCCCTTACAACTTTTGGGGCACACACCCACAACTCAATTGGGGGCTCCCAAACTCGTGCCGAAGCTCCACAACTCGAAGTCTTCGCGGCACCTCCAAACCGTCTAGGGTACACAATGCACCCAAGAGGCAACAAGCTCTTGGGAACACAATGCACCCAAGAGTAACAAGCTCCCAACCTTCAATCCCACGAATCACCGTGGGGAGCACAACCCGATGCAACAAATGCAAAAGGGGAAGAACACACCAAGTGGTCAAATTCTTCTCCCCAAAATCCAACCGAAGCAACTAATGCTACGGAGGGATTTAAGAGGAAGAACGGAGGAGAAACACCAAGAACTCCAAAATCTAGATCCCACGAGTTCCCCTCACTTAGAGGAGATTTTGATTGGTGGAGAGATGGATCTAGATCTCCTCTCTTGTTTCCCTAAATTTGGGCAAGAATCATCGGAGTGATTAGAGGAAATCGAGCTCTCAAAATGTTGGCAATGGAGGAGAGAGAGCAAGGGATGAGATCTACAGGAAAAATGGGGAAGAAAACCCTTTTATAGGTGGCTCCAAAAAAGAGCCGTTGGAGGAGAAAACGTGGGACAAAGATAAAAAAAAATGCAGCAGGCAGCCCGGCCAGCAGCCGGCCTGGCAGCCGGCCAGGCCGGCCAGCAAGCAGCGCGAGCCAGGCAGCCCGGCCTGCCAGCCCGGCCTTGGGCCGGTCGAGCTCCCGGGTGGGCCGGGCAACAGCCCGAAGCCACCGGCCTGCTCCCGGCCTAGGGCCGGCCAGCAGGTGCGGGTGGGCCGGGGCGGTGCCCGAATGGGCCGGCCTGGCCGGCCGCACTGCCTCTTTTTTTTTCTTTTTTCGAATTCTGTTTTGGAAAAAATGTTTCGAGGAATAAACGCAATAACTTTCGCATACGAACTCCTTTTTGATAAACTTGGACTCGTTGGAATCGTCACAACGAGCACTACAAGAATATGCAGAGAAACATCATGGTCCAAGAATATATTATAAAGATAAATGGGGAAAGGTAAAAGCTCCCATTTGCAAACCGGAAATGCAATAACTTTCACCCACGAACTCCGTTTTCGATAATCTTGGACTCGTTGGAATCGTCACAATAAGCACAACAAGATTATGCATAGAAACATCATAGTCCAAGAAAATATCATAAAACCAAATGGGGAAAGTTAAAACTCTTTTTCGCAAACCGAAAATGCCGGAACTTTTGCAATTGACGTCCGAATGAAATAAAACCAATTTTGTTGGAAAGAGGACATCAAATGCTACCTTTGAAAATTGACAAACACGCAATGGAGATTTTGCAAAGAAATGGAAGAGAGAAATCTTCCGCACGGATAAACCGGCAAAATCTCCAATACCGAAACCGCAATAGAATACGCATATGAAAACCGTTTTCGGTGAACTTGGCTTTGTCATGACAAGCACGACAAACACCAAGACCACACCACGATTCGAGACAAATAAGAACCAATAAAGATGATAGCATGGATGCAAAGGTTTGTGCTCTCTACGGCGATACGATTACGATATTTGGTCGAGAGCCCCTCTTGATAGTACGGTTATCTATCCTATAATCCGGTCTCTCACTAAACAATATGAGACCGGTAAAAAGAAACCCTATCAAGATCATACCTTTGACTTGCGCATTAATCCACTTGAGGTCGATGAAGATGATCTTCAACTCCTCAAGATGCACCACCTTCCTCGATCGCGCTTCGGTGAAGATTCACATGATGCTCCCCCATACACCAAGATGGGAGACGCTCTCTTCGGCATATCTTCACTTGGCCTTGAGTGATGATCAACCCATACAAAACCTTGATCAACACAAACTTTTCTTCATCCCTTAACCTTGACTCCAACAAATGGAGAACAAGCAAACAAATGGACAACCTACAAATATAGCTCAATGCAAATATTAGTCCATAGAGATTGTCATTAATTACCAAAATCATGCATGGGGGCAACCATGCACTTTCAATCTCCCCCATTTTGGTAATTGATGACAATCCCTTTTAAGAGGGTTTATATAACGAATGGAGCATCCTTGCATGACAAACAAGCAAGAATGCAAAGCGCATTAAAGGCAAATGCAACAAAAGCATAAAACCCAAATTCCCTTAAACCCTCTAAACTTCTCCCCCATTGGCATCGATTGCCGAAATGGGAAGAAAAATTTAGAGAGCCAATATAATATGAGTTCCTCCATAAAGGTGATGACAATCCCTTTTAACGGAAAAATAGAGGAATTCAAATTATATTGAAGATCAAAAGATTGCAACAAGATGAATCATTTTAAACATTTCCACAAAGGAGAAAAGCAACCGAAAGATCCAAAGCGAGAGTTCTAAATAAAAACCGGAGAAGCTCCCCAATGTTCATGCACATAGGAGTGCACAAAAATGGCATCCTCGCTCCCCCAAATCATCTAGAACACGCAACAAGTGCAATAGTGCATAATGCAAAAGCAAATCATAGCACTTGCACCAAAAATGTGGTTGAGCCACAAAGAGATACCAATTTTCAAAAATTCATCATAAAATAGGCCCAACCGAAAAAAAAAGATCTTTTAGAGAAATATGTTCACAAGCCTAGGGATACCAATTGGAAACTAAAACCAATTGAAAATGCCAAAAGCTAGTGGGATCATTTAGACAATAAAAATCAACATGCTCACCATGGTAGGCATGAAGTCAAAGATCTTCAAGAAATACATGAGTGTGCAAAGATACCAATAAACAATAAGACAAGCACTCATGAGACAAATTTGGAGCCGCCAAAGAATTATAGATGAAAAACAAGGTGGCTCGAGGAAATAGGATACCAACTAAAAGATGACCTCTCTCATATGTATAGGTTTCTTATTAGACAAACCATTGAAGATATACATCCGCAAAGAAACATATACATACGAAATGGTTCGGGAAAAAGATAACAAGGTATCCAAAAGGAAGTCATAAATATACAAACGAGATTGTTGCTTGAAAGCATAGCACAAAGCTCAAATTTATCTCATTGTATATAAATGAACTTCAAATATATCAAATGCATCACACATATCACTAAGGAAACAAGAGATAGTGGAGATGCTTTGAGTTAGGCAACAAGTATCACAAGGAAATAATCTCAATTGAAGAAAAGGTTTTTGCAAATTCCACACACATATCACAAAGACATATTACGTGAAGGAAAAAGGCCAAAACCACAACAATTGCATATAAGAGATTTCATGCCAAGAGGCAACCTACACAAGGTTGGAAACTAGAAAGGTATGCATGAGATGGATACTTGTTACCGAGATGCATTGACGATGAAGATGATAAGAGTTGGTTTGTCATCAAAGCTTGACTCCGACAATCACACGGTGAGAACACCTTCCTTATGAATGAAGCAAGCATCCAATGCATCTCCATTGCACCTAAAACAAAATTAGAATACAAAATGGTTCCCAAACTCATTGGGTTCCATAATAGTTAGATAAACTACAACATATAGGAAACACTCCACATAAATATATGCATATAGATATGAAATTAAATTTCATGCACATCTTAGCCGATTTAGGATTCGGTGGAGTATCCCTTATATATTGGAACTAGAAAGACTAGCATGCTAAATAATATATATACTAGTAAAAAGCATGCATAGACTTACAAGAACCAAAAGAGATACAAATTGGACAAAAACACCAAGTAAACCAATAAAACACACCAAGGTGTGACAAGAAAAGGTTGTCCAAATTATATCAAAATCCAAATCAACACATGATTGAGGAAAAATCAAATCAACAAATGATTGATTCCATAACACATCAACACATGAGGTGTGATATCAAAAGGAATCAAATCAACACAACAAATGATCGATAAGACACCAATTGAAAATAAGATACCAATTAAAACAACAAATGTCAATTTAGGAGAAAAGATACCAAGAAGAGGGTGATACTTGACCGAAATCAAGTAAAGGAAAAAAGGCAAAAAGGTATCAAGACTCCCACAATAAATATCAATTGGAACAAATATCTATGGAGGAGATATTAAATTCCAATCAATACCAATTGAAGGTACCAACACAAGATAAAGAATCAAATGCCAATTTGAAAAGATCAAAAATTGATAGATAGGTTAGTGTTCTAAATAAAAGGAATGCTCCCCCAATATTCATGCATTATCTTTGATATTTGCATTTGAATACAAAATGCATGTACAAGGGATCATAACTCTCCATATTTTATTTACAACACTAAACACTACCAATTGAAGAATAGGATCCATTCAAAAGGCAAGCAGGGCAATAGATAAGCAAATCAACGCAAGAGCCAAAGCGAAGATGGTCTACACAATCCACCACAATTACTAGTATCACTTGTCATGACAAGGAGTATATGGAGATATTTCTCGGTGGTATATAGGAATGATGATCAAGACCAACTTCACAACAAAAAGCATATGGCAAGAGATAAGAATTAAGACGCCATATCTTACTAAAGTTTGTTGATAGTTTCAATTATTCAAACCAACCGGCAAGGCCATGATTAGAATAAAGTGAAACAAATGGTTTCTCACATAATATATGGAAATTCATATTAGAGAAAAACCACACCAAGCAAACTCACACAAACAAGGACCAAGAGGTAACCACAAAAGAAAAAAAGGGGCTTGTTTGAGTAAACATGCCACATAGGAGATAGATAATGTATGATATCAAATCTAGGTGGCAAACCTCAAATGTTCACATTTTTATGGGATTGTAATATGCACATAGCTTATTACTCCCCCATAATGTGATGATTCATTTTATTTTTAAACAAGAGGCAAATAAAACCAACTAGAGAAATTAATGGACATTGTAGAATTTGAATTTCTCAAGAAAATGACATACCACATAGTAGTTAGATAATATGAAATATCAAAACTAGGTGGTGTGCCTCATGTACACACATTTTTAGGTTTGTGAGGTGCACAAAGCACATCACTCCCCTAAAATGGGATAATCCATTAATATCTCAAAGAGCCAAATGAAATCCACACAAGATTAAAAAGCTCAACACAAAGTTACACATACATGATACACAACTTAACATACACAACCTGAAATAACAAGATAAGTAAGAAAGGAGCATATCACATACAAACACATGCTAGGAACAAAACTAACACATGCTAGGGAGCAAGCAACTTTCAATGAATATGTGGATTAAGTACAAGTTACCGCAAGGAGGAGCATTGGATAAGAGATAGATATGTGGTAATCCAATTGACTTGGCTTGAGAAATAAACCCATGAAGATCCCTTAATTCTTCAAAAATAGCCAAGTCACCAATGTCCTCCATTATCACCTATTGATCAAGTTGAAGCTTGTTGGTCCCCAACCAAGTTGGGTCCTAAGAGGTTAGTCACAATAGGCTTGGGAACCCAAATGGTGCTTTTCTTGACACCACTTTGAGCTCCCACATACTTGGCAAACACATTGCCAACTCTATCCTTCCCAAGAGAATAAACATCATCAATTATGATAGGGTTGGATGGGGTACCGTTAGTGCATGAAGAAGCGAAATGACCTTTGCCACGGCAAAGGTAGCAACACCGACTCTTCTTCTTCTTAATAGGCTCCTCAACTTGAGGAGCAATAACTTGAGTCTTCTTAGGAGGTGGCCTTTGTTCAACTCGTGGTTGAGCACGAGATTGAATAATAGGCCGCTTCCCTAGTTGCTTCTCACTAAGAGGCTTCTTCTTCATTGGGCAATCCCGAACGTGGTGCCCTTCAACCTTGCACTTGAAGCAAGTGATCTTGGCCGGATTCTTCTTCTCAACCTTGGACTTGTTCTTGTTGTTGGAGTTGAATCCAAGTCCACTCTTGTCATTGGGGGATTGTTGCACACTCAACATGTTGTCAAGTGCACGCTTCCCTTCATTGACGCTTTTCCAAGCCTTTCTTCATAGAATTGGCTTGGGCCTTGAGCTCTCCTCTTTTCTCTACATGGTTCGTGACAACACAAGTACTAGAGGAGGTAGATGCATCATTGTTAGAGCAACAAGGCAAAGCAAGTAATTCATCACATGATGTACCAACATTCTTAGTGGATGAACTATTAGGACTAGCACATGACAATATAGCATTGTTAATTAAGGTTGTGCTAATATCCACATGAGGCTCACTTGATGTTACCTTTGTAGTGATGGCCTCATGAGCTAACTTAAGACACGCATAGGATGCTAGAAGATCATCATTGGAGCTAGATAGCTTTTTATGATTTTCTTCCAACTCCCTATACTTGCTAGTTAGCAACTCAAGTTGAGCCCTTAGCTCAACATTCTCCTTCAAAGTAGATGCTTCACAAAAAATTGAGTTAGTAGCACAAACATCATTAACTTTAGGAATAGAAGAAGAAATCTTATCAAGCTCATTATTTAATCTAGCATTTTCCATTTTAAACACTTTATATTTTGCATGAGCATGATCACGTTCTTTAATGGTTTTAGCAATTATATCATTATGAGACTCCTCGATAGATTCTAGTTTCTCCTCTAGAGAAGCACGAGTCTCTTGCTCTTCCACAAGAGCATCTTCTAACGATGCTTTCTCCATAGCATCATCTCTTTCGATCTTCCCTTTTCATCAAGGCTTGCTTCCAAAGCCTCAATAGTTTCCCCGCGCTCAATAAGCGTTTTCATAATTTCAAAGAGCATAGCTTGAGCATTTTTATTTTTAGGAAGGGCTTTAAGAATCATAAGACCGTTATTTTGAAGCCTAGCATTAACCTTTTCCACATCATCTTCTTCATCATTTTTATCATCATCATTATCATCATTATTATCATCATTGCTAGAAGAAGATTTAGCCATAAGGCAATGAGAGGTGGATGGAGATGAGCAATTAATTTTTGAACTACTCAAGTTCACATCTTGTTCCATAGCAAATTGAGTTTCCTCTACATTATTATTAATACAAGATTTAGAGGGAACACAAGCATTTTTATCAAGGGAACAAGATGAAGCAAGCATATCATAAAGAGATTTATCCAAGCAATTTATAGATGATATGCAAGGACTATCAACACTAACATGTAAATCATTTATAGTGCTATGAGTGTTGAGGTCCAAAGATGAATCATTGCAACTAGATAGAGGTGGAGAATCATCAATAAAGAGCTCACTATCCAAATTGCAAAAACCATCACTACTCACCATCACATTGGATTGTGGCTTACCACATTTTGGTGAAGTAGACGAAAACGAGAACTCGTCACGGCCGGAGGTGGAGGGAGAGCAATCATCCTCAATAGAGTTGGACACTCCATATTTTTCTTCAAGCTTGGTCCATAATTCATGAGTATCCCGGAGAGGCATGATTGACTCAAACACAACTACACTCACAAACTTGCAAAACTCGTTAGATGCTAGAGCATCTAGATATAAGTTTTTCTCATCCTCTAAAGTCGTACTTGCGTAGTCCTTTGGAGGAGAAAAACCTATATCTAAGATACGCTCAATATTGGGGTCCAAGACCCGTAAGTGATTAAGCATATGAGTTTTCCAAACACTAAAATTTGTGCCATTAAATCTAAACAAGAAATTGTGCACTAAATCCCTAGACGACATCTTTACTCTCTAGGCGGTAAAGCCAAACAAGAGAGACGAGGCTCTGATACCAATTGAAAGAACAACTATGCCCGAGATGTCGCCTAGAGGGGGGGGTGAATAGGCGATTAAAACTTTTTCTATTTAGGGGCTTGATAATTGCGGAATAAAACTAGGTGTTTAAATTAACAAGCCAACAACCTAAAATTCTAGGTTTACCTAAGGTGCACCAACAACTTAAGCTAAACAAGGTGAGCAACAAGGTGATAGCTAGATATAAACTTCAAGCACGAAGGCTATCACAATGTAAAATGCATAAGTAAAAGCTCGGGTATAGAGATAACCGAGGCACGCGGGAGACGAGGATTTATTCCCGAGTTCCTCCTTGTTAAGGGAGTACGTCTCGTTGGAGGGGTGTGAGCTCGCCACAAAAGGCCTACTCAAGACGCCACAAAGGCCTCACCCTATTCTCCGATGAACCGCACCCAAAAGCTTGGTTCACCTTGCACTATCGGAATCCTTCGGGGCGGATTCCGGAGCCCTTACAACTTTTGGGGCACACACCCACAACTCAATTGGGGGCTCCCAAACTCGTGCCGAAGCTCCACAACTCGAAGTCTTCGAGGCACCTCCAAACCGTCTAGGGTATACAATGCACCCAAGAGGCAACAAGCTCTTGGGAACACAATGCACCCAAGAGTAACAAGCTCCCAACCTTCAATCCCACGAATCACCGTGGGTAGCACAACCCGATGCAACAAATGCAAAAGGGAAAGAACACACCAAGTGGTCAAATTCTTCTCCCCAAAATCCAACCGAAGCAACTAATGCTACGGAGGGATTTAGGAGGAAGAACGGAGGAGAAACACCAAGAACTCCAAAATCTAGATCCCACGAGTTCCCCTCACTTAGAGGAGATTTTGATTGGTGGAGAGATGGATCTAGATCTCCTCTCTTGTTTCCCTAAATTTGGGCAAGAATCATCGGAGGGATTAGAGGAAATCAAGCTCTCAAAATGTTGGCAATGGAGGATAGAGAGCAAGGGATGAGATCTATAGGAAAAATGGGGAAGAAAACCCTTTTATAGGTGGCTCCAAAAAAGAGCCGTTGGAGGAGAAAATGTGGGACAAAGATAAAAAAAATGCAGCAGGCAGCCCGGCCAGCAGCCGGCCTGGCAGCCGGCCAGGCCGGCCAGCAAGCAGCGCGAGCCTTTATAATGTAGAAAATTCCGGAAACGTTTAAGGTCATTAAGGAAGCTTTTAGTCCGGCCTGCCAGCCCGGCCTTGGGCCGGTCGAGCTCCCGGGTGGGCCGGGCAACAGCCCGAAGCCACCGGCCTGCTCCCGGCCTGGGGCCGGCCAGCAGGTGCGGGTGGGCCGGGGCGGTGCCCGACAGGCCGGCCTCGGTCCCGGGCTGGCCGGCCGCACTGGCTCTTTTTTTTTCTTTTTTCGAATTCTGTTTTGGAAAAAATGTTTTGAGGAATAAACGCAATAACTTTCGCATACGAACTCCGTTTTTGATAAACTTGGACTCGTTGGAATCGTCACAACGAGCACTACAAGAATATGCAGAGAAACATCATGGTCCAAGAATATATTATAAAGATAAATGGGGAAAGGTAAAAGCTCCCATTTGCAAACCGGAAATGCAATAACTTTCACCCACGAACTCCGTTTTCGATAATCTTGGACTCGTTGGAATCGTCACAACAAGCACAACAAGATTATGCATAGAAACATCATAGTCCAAGAAAATATCATAAAACCAAATGGGGAAAGTTAAAACTCTTTTTCGCAAACCGAAAATGCCGGAACTTTTGCAATTGACGTCCGAATGAAATAAAACCAATTTTGTTGGAAAGAGGACATCAAATGCTACCTTTGAAAATTGACAAACACGCAATGGAGATTTTGCAAAGAAATGGAAGAGAGAAATCTTCCGCACGGATAAACCGGCAAAATCTCCAATACCGAAACCGCAATAGAAGACGCATATGAAAACCGTTTTCGGTGAACTTGGATTTGTCATGACAAGCACGACAAACACCAAGACCACACCATGATTCGAGACAAATAAGAACCAATAAATATGAATGCATGGATGCAAAGGTTTGTGCTCTCTACGGCGATACGATCACGACATTCGGTCGAGAGCCCCTCTTGATAGTACGGTTATCTATCCTATAATCCGGTCTCTCACTAAACAATATGAGACCGGTAAAAAGAAACCCTATCAAGATCATACCTTTGACTTGCGCATTAATCCACTTGAGTTCGATGAAGATGATCTTCAACTCCTCAAGATGCACCACCTTCCTCGATCGCGCTTCGGTGAAGATTCACATGATGCTCCCCCATACACCAAGATGGGAGACGCTCTCTTCGGCATATCTTCACTTGGCCTTGAGTGATGATCAACCCATACAAAACCTTGATCAACACAAACTTTTCTTCATCCCTTAACCTTGACTCCAACAAATGGAGAACAAGCAAACAAATGGACAACATACAAATATAGCTCAATGCAAATATTAGTCCATAGAGATTGTCATTAATTACCAAAATCATGCATGGGGGCAACCATGCACTTTCAACTTCTTTTCAACTAAGAGGAAATCACGACACTAAAGCACTATTGACTTATGTTGTTTTTAGTTTAGAAAAGTACGGCTCCACACTCTACTAATACATCTTCACTAATCAGCTCTTAACAACATTAGCCAACAAATTTTAACCATTAGTTATTTTAATACCTCAAAACAATTGAAGAGGAGCAAGTTATCTACACAATGGTCTACAAGACTTTGCAACTTTTCTCTATTTCATACCACTATCACAAACATAGCATTTTCCAATCTAACACATCAACCAAGCAACTAAAACAACTCTCTAACAAATAGGAGTGAAACACAAGAGAGCTTAACACAAAGAACTAGCAACTCTAAACAAGATAACATGCTAAAAGCGAGAGCTTACTAGAAAACAGGCAGTAGCTAAGAATACTCAACAAATATAAGCGAAACACAAGAGTATTCATATGAAAAAGCGGAGCGTGTCTCTCTCCCACACAAGAATGCTAGGATCCAACTTATTAAGCAAACTAAAACACACACTCAAAATAAAAACAGACCTGATAGCGGAATAAAAATATAGTATCACTAGAGATGACCTGATAGTTTTGTCGATGAAGAAGGGGATGCTTTGGGCATCCCCAAGCTTAGATGCTTGAGTCTTCTTGAATTTGCTGGGGATGACCCACCGGGGCATCCCCAAGCTTAGGCTTTTCACTCTTCTTGATTTCATCATATCGTCCCTTTTGCTTACTTGAAAACTTCCACCACATCAAACTCAAATTAATTCTCATTACAGGGTTAGTGCATAAACCAAAAATTCACAAGTTCTACTGTGACACAAGTACACCTTAATGCATTATAACATTAGCTACAGCCACTGATGCTCAAAGAATCAAAAAGATCCAAGTAAACATCGCAAAAGAAGCAATGCACAATAAAAGGCAGAATCTGTCAAAATCTGAACAGTCTGTAAAGACGAATTTTTTCGAGGTACTAGAGTTGCTCAAATCGAAAACCACTGAACTAGAAAAAGTTTCATACATATATGAAGATTCAGCACACAAAATCTCAAAGCATTTCGTCGCTTCTGGAATAAATGACGAATTTAACGGTGACAGACAGAAATCTGTTTCCTGTGCAGAAATCTAAATATAGCAAAAACTTTCTACTAGAGACCTTACTTGGCACAACATTGCAAGAAAATAAAGATACAAAGAAGTTGCTACAGAAGTAAACAAACTTCTTGACTCAAATAAAAGAAAAGATACTGAAAATAAAATGATGGGTTGTCTCCCATAAGCGCTTTTCTTTAACGCCTTTCAGCTAGGCGCAGAAAGTGAACATCAAGTATTTCCAAGAGAAGAAGCATCAAACTCATCAAAAGTATTCCCCAAAACAGAATTTTTCATAATTGGTACCTTGGGTATTTCTAAAGTTGCCTCATTTACATCACCTTTGGTTGCATCATTTGTTCTTGGCTTTGGTGCCTTAGGAACATATATAAATCTTTGCTCTTTTCCAGAGGGGACTTTCTTGCTTTTAAACTTAAGAGAAGAAAAGGTTGAACTTATGGTTTCCATTGCCTCTTCTAAATCACCAATCCTAAGGTTTTGATTATCTTTAGTGTTGTTGGCTTCTAGGATAGTGACTCTCTTATCAATTTTTACTATAGATTCATCCATTTCACTAATATCAAGAGGTGTTGGCAAATTCTTTTCCATAGCATTCAACCTATTCATAATATCTTCTAAAGTGACCTCAGTTTCAAAAGTTTTAATAGGTGGTACTCCAACTAAACTTTCAATTATATTTCTAGCTTCCAAAGCAGGAGTACCAAGAAAATTACCACCTGTGAGAGTATCAAGAACATACCTATACCAACTAGTGATACCAACATAAAAGTTCCTAAGAAGGATCATTGTGGAATATTTTTTTGTACATCTATGATGAGCATCACTAATCCTATACCACGCATCTTTCAGACTTTCTCCCCCTTGTTGTTTAAAAGAACGAACTTCAACTTCAGGAGCATTCATTTTTAAGAAAAGCAAGGTAAACCGAATTACACAAAAATAAACAAGTAACTAATTTTTTGGGTTTTTGATATAGGAAAGCAACAAGATAAATTCTACACTAATTTTTGTGTGTTTTTGATATAAGAAAGCAAAACAAGACAAAGCAATAATAATAAGCAAGACTAAAACAAAGTAAAGAGATTGGAACTGAGAGACTCCCCTTGCAGAAGCTTCTCTACTCCCCGGCAACGGCGCCAGAAAAAGAGCTGTTGACGGAGGAGTGAGAAGTTTGGTACTTCGAGAAGCTTCTTACTGAGCACTCTTAACTCCCCGGCAACGGCGCCAGAAAAAGAGCTTGATAGCGCGAGAGGTGTTAATCAATCACGCTTCGTTGGGCACCCCAAGAGGAAGGTTTGAGGAGCACAGCAGCAAGTTTTCCCTCAGTTAGAAACCAAGGTTATCGAACCAGTAGGAGTGAGGAATGCTTCAGAAGGTTGTCCACAACTGCAATGGCGCCAGAAAATGTGCTTAGCGTGTTGACAGCAACGGTGCCAGAAAAAGAGCTGTTGCAGGGGAGACAGTGGAACCTGCAGAACACAATCAAACTACTTTGCCCCAACGAAGCAGTGAGGTTGTCAATCTCACCGGCCTTGCTGAATACAAAGGATTAAATGTATGTGTGGAAGGAAGCTTATTTGCAGTAAATGAAAGCAGTAGAGCAGTTGATTTAATTGCAGATGTAAAAGAATAGACCGGGGTCCACAGTTCACTAGTGGTGTCTTCTCCATAAATAAAATACTACACATGCTGGGTAACAAATTACAGCTGGGCAATTGACAGGATAGAGAATGCATGACAATGCATGAACATTGCATAATACAGAGGATGATGATGTCTATATGAGATGCTTTGGGCATTACGACAAAATACATAGATAGTTGTTCCAAGCATACACCTATGCCTAAATAGTCCACCTTTGAGATAACATACCGTAAAATCTCTCCAGTATTAAGTTGCAAGCAACAGACAATTGCATGAAGAACTATGCATAAAGTTTACTCCCTAGTAGCAACGGCACTCCCCCGTCCTTATATATTTCTGTCACTCAAGCCAAGGCACACAGGGACCGAACCCACTATCTAGCATAAATACTCCCTCTTGGAGATACAAGCAACTACTTGATCAAGGCAATTACAAGTACCGGAAAGCATGCAAGATCACGAATAACATAGACATGATAATATCAATAATCAACATCACAAGGTACTTCTCTATTCATCGGATCCCAGCAAACACAACATGTAGCATTACAATAAGATGATCTTGATCATGATAGGCAGCTCACAAGATCTAAACATGATAGCACAAGAGGAGAAGACTACCATCTAGCTACTGCATGGACCCGTAGTCCAAGGATGAACTACTCACACATCTGTCCGGAGGCGGGCATGGTGGTGTAGAGCCCTCCGGCGATGATTCCCCTCTCCGGCAGGGTGCCGGGGAGAGCTTCAGAACCCTCCCGAACTAGGGTTGACGACGGCGGCGGCGACGGATGTTTTTCTGGAATTTTGATCCGGTACTTAGGGTTTTCTCGTCGGGGGGATTATATAGGCGAAAGGGCGGCGTCGGTGGAGGCCCGAGGGGGCCACACCACCTGGTGGCGCGGCAGACAGGTGGGCCGCGCCACCCTAGGGTGTGGTCGCCCTCTGGTGCGTCTTCGGCTCCCCTTTGGACTCCGTGTGCGTGACGAAATTATAAGATCCTGGATTTTTGTCCCGTCCGATTCCGAGAATATTTCCTTAAGTAATTTTCTGAAACGGAAAAACGGCAGAAAACTGGAACTGGCACTGGGGCATCTTGTTAATATGTTAGTTCCAAAAAATGCATAAAAATGCTATAAGATGTAAACAAAACATGTAGCAAATGGTATGAAAACAAGCATGGATCATAAGAAATTATAGATACGTCGGAGACGTATCAGCTGTCGTTGCTTCGACGGGTTGGCATAATATTTTCTGCTTCCTCTTTGTAGGTGGTTCTGTAGATGTGTCTCCTCCGCCGGTTGGTTCTTCGTCGTCTCTTCCTGTTCGTCTGCGACAAACTGCTGTCTCCGGTGTGTGCTTCCTCGCTTGCGTCGTTTTTGCTCTGATGACTTCGCATAATTTGTTCTGCTCTTTCTTTCTGCTCCGACCGATGGTGGTCGGCCCACGGCCAGAGTCACCATCGAAGACGCCGTCATGGCCGATGGTGGTCGGCCCACGGCCAGAGCTCCGACCGCCTGAGCTCGAGCCAAAGCTCACGATGCCACCTCCACCACTGCCTACACAGTAGACGCTCACCTGCAGCCCTGTAGCTGTAGGTCGATTTCCTCCTTCCGAAATATTGATGTCCCGATTGTTTAGTAGATCGAGGGCATCATAGTTGGTCCTGACTCCTGAATGAATGGCACAAAAGGTCTAAAAATAATTAGATGCTTTGCTTGTGATTTTCGTGCTTAACAAGTGTTTGCTGTTATTCCTATAAGAACCTAATCAGCGTATTTTTCAGATTTCTCATTTGGTCCGTGTGGGCTAAAGTAATTTATTCAGCTGACAACCTCATCTGCATAAGATGCAGCCCATCCGGGTCTTCTTCTTCCTGCTGATTAACTCATATACATCTGTTCCCTTCTTCTATGGATTAAAGTTTTGTTTGTATGACATCCATTTCTGAATTTTCTGTTTATGTGCTGTACCAACAAAATTTCAAATACTAATATTTGTTTATATTGTTTTGCAGGTTAATTTGGCGTCTAGGTTTCCGGAGTGAGCTAATTCAACTATTCGGGCTCGGGATGTTTACCTTTGAAAGCCGCAGGTCAGTTCTCTCCAATCTGATCCATGAGTCCACGTAGTCGGCGTGATTCTTCTCTATTTATTTTCCTTTATTTTTTCGAGACTTCGCAACTCAGTTTTTCCTGAGAGTGAAAAGTGCGAGCATTTGTATCCTAGGTGTTGCAAGGTATTAATGATGTTCCACATGGAGAGGGCTACGGACTATGATTTGGATTGCTTGTTGCAAATCGCCATCTCATATGATACTTTGTACTTGGCTTGCAACTTTGCATCTACTGGAACGATATCAGGACCTTAAAAACTAGATCAGGTTATGTCAACATATGATTCTTGCATCAGTTTTCCAGTTTATGAATTTCCGTAATTTCGACAATACTTTGCTACTCAGCTTTGAAGAGTGCGAAGATTGCAAGGTTTTTCATACTAGGTGTTGCAAAGGTATTGGTGGTGTTCTACACCCATTGATGCACAGATGCAGAGCATGTCTCAAGTGATATTTTATGCTAATTTAAGAATAGGTTGTTTCAAAGGTACTGCTGATGCTCTACGTCCATTGCTCCACACCTGCAGAGCATGCTTCCGGCAAAAAAAATTATATCGTAAAGTACACAAATTTGGTTGGCAGAGAAATCTTACGAGGATATGCTTTTATAAACACTTGATTCATTATTTCATTGTGGTTTCAGGCAAAAAGTTCAGTGAGTACGTATGTTTATTCTTAGTGTATCCTACACCACCTATAATAACTGGGGTTGCAAACTAGCAGTAATTACTTTTTTTTTCTTTTCCTGGAGGTGATCATACAGTTTTATTCATGTCAGTACCCATTTTCCTCTAAACTACCATCTATATAGTGAGGAGCAATTTAGTCTGTCCTGTGAACTAATACAATGCATACCAATTCTTCCACGGGGAATAAGGATAAGGATTTTTTGTTCCACTTTTTTTTAATCTGTGAGGTAAGTGTCGTGGTTAGCTCACTATTTTCTCAATTCATGCTACCGTCAGAGAGGAGGCCGCTGTCGCGGGGGCGTGCAGGGACGGCACACCTTTTAGTAAATTGTTGAGCTTCAGTTAGGTAATCAATATTAGTGTTATATCAAAGTTCTCTACATGCTGCTTACATATAAGACCATACTGGTTGGCTTTTAATTCAAAATAAATGATTGATGGTTGAATGGTACTCTATGTTAGTTTCCTTTTCTCCCCAAACTCTTTTGAATTCTTGTGGGGACAATGACGCTTCTATTACAAAATGATCTTCCATACAGTTAGATAGCTGAATTTGCTTTTCTTATTCTACACATCTGTAAAATTTATTTATTTATTAGATTAGTTTAACTGGTTACATACTACAGATAATGTGTGGTCTTCTTTAGTGCTTCTCTGTATTACATCATAGAAGCAGTGATGCTGCTTGTGTGCACTGGTGGTGAAATTGTCAGGTACGTAAGTAACCAAGTGTACCGGTAATCATAAAGTATATCAAGAAAGCAACTATGCTGCCAGAGAAAACAGTAAGAGATGTTGCCATCAGATGCCAGTGGATGGCGGTTACTACCCGATTCATCTGATCTACTCCGAGAGCATCCAAATGATACTTTTTCCTGCATCCAAATGTATATTTTCTTGCCTCTTTGTGCCACCATCTGCTTGCAGGAAATAATTAAAGGAATTCATGAAGAGTGAAGCACATGAGGATGTGAAACATGCTCATATATCTTGAGCAACAAGGAATCATGGTGTGAAAACACAACTGTGTCATGAGGTAATACTCGTTTTGCCTTTTGACGCTTTATTAGTGTCCATCAGATTAGTCTAAGAATGGATATAATTTAGTTTTTTATCCTCACAGAACCTGCATGGCCTCTTTTTTAGATCCATTCCTCGATAATATCACCGAGCAAAATCTCACCACTACAATGTTAGATTATGTCTACCGATGTGCATTGACTGCACATCAAAGGGAACTTGAAACCCAGCAAAATCTTGCCACTGCAATGCTTTGGAGACAACAACAACAACAACAACAATAATATTATAGTGCATCTCATCAACGAGCTGAACTCTACAAGAGAGATCTGACAAGATGATATATAGGTTCAGGAATGCACTCAGCGACTCAGGTAATGTTCTCTCACTACAGATACATTGCCCAGGGTTGCCATATCCTCAACGAACGAGACCGGATACCGTGGACCACCGAATCCTCGCGGTGCAGCACACAAATTGGCCTTTGAAATAAGCAGGATTATCAGGGACACAATCCAAGCGACAACCAACAAGTGAAAGATCTGTGATAGACCAAGAAAGATGATGCGCCAAGAAACACCTAAAGAAACTACAACTGAACAACTAGATTTGCAAGATGCTATAAAATACTCGGTACGGTTTGAAATTGGTATTGTATAGTATAGTGTAAAAGTTTCAAATAAGGTACTGCAAAGAAGGCTATATATGTAGCTCTTCAGTGGAGAGTAGGAATAGTATAAATAACTCTCTACAGTTTAGTAGATGGTATGTACTTTGTAATTTAGTAAGTGATCTGTACACAGTATAAGAGGGCAACTTATAATGTGCTGCAAATAAAGAATGTAATTGACATTAATAATATAAATATGGTATTGTATTGTATTACTATGGACCCTAACTGTACTTACTTTGGTATTCAAAATCACATGTTGTTCCCATCCGACAGAAGGTAAATTTACACAAGATTAACAAGAATAGAAGACTAAACTCATATAGTTATATCATACACGAATTCAGACTTACAACATAAAATTTCTCTCAGATTTTATAGTGATAACCTGAGAATTATATAAAGAAAAAAATACAACCACAAATTACGGCACACTAATTTATATGATTTTCTGTGTCGTTGGTTCCATAGAGATAATACTTAGAAAAAAAGCACCGCTAAAATGAAAAATAGTGAATAAGTTCAAACACCAAAGTACTTGTCTACATCTACCTACCTGAAGTTACTAAAACATCATGAAGTCTTGAAAGCGAAGGGAATTTAGTGAAAACCGTAAGTTCATAATATATACCGTTGATCCCGGTATATGTAATATATTTAATAATTTAGATGTTCGATACCACGGGGGCGGCGTGCGCGGCGACAAGGCCTACTAGTACGATATGGGCCAAAGACATTTTTTTATCTGGACAGTCCTCAGAGAGGCGGAATCCTATTTGCCGCCTTTTGCGGCAAATCGAAGTCGCGCCGCGCAGCTGCCTTACGCCGCACACCTTTCTTGGGCCTTCGTTCGCTGTTTTCACGTTGCGGTTTGGTTCGCTGTTTTCACGTTGCTTCGTTCGTTTTTTTTTTCTTCCCTTTTTCTTTTCTGTTTCTTTTCAATTTTTCTTATTTTTCGTTTTTCTTTTTCTTTTCCTTTTTGTTTCTTTCATTTTTTTCGTTTTTTTTCATTTCTTTTTTGTGTTTCTTTTTTCTTTTTTTCTTTTCTCGTTTTTGTTTCTTTCATTTTTCTAGTTTCTTTTTTTTCAGATTTTGAATTTGTTCAAATTCAAATTTCGTTCAGATTTTGAATTCTTTAAAATACGAAATTATTTAATTTTATATTTATTAAAATTTAAATTTGTTTATATTTCAAATTTGTTCATTTTTTGTTTCTTTTTTTTTCTTTTTTCGTCACTTGTATATATTTTGAGAAACTTATTTTTTCACCGATCTTTCCTGTTCGCTTTTAAATCGTTCAAAATAGTTTCCGTTCACCGCCATTTTCTGTTCACTTTTAAAATCGTTCAAAAATAAATTTCGTTCACAATAAATTTTCCGTTCGCTTTTAAATCGTTCAAAAATAAATTTCGTTCACCGCCATTTTCTGTTCACTTTTAAAATCGTTCAAAAATAAATTTCGTTCACAATAAATTTTCTGTTCGCTTTTAAATCGTTCAAAAATAAATTTCGTTCACCGCCATTTTCTGTTCACTTTTAAAATCGTTAAAAAATAAATTTCGTTTTTATTTTCTTCACCGATCTTTCTTGTTCATTTTTTGAAATTGTTCAAAAATAATTTCTGTTCACTGACATTTTCTGTTCACTTTTTAAAGTCGTTCAAAAATAAATTTTGTTCAACGACCTTTTCTGTTCACTTTTAAAATCGTTCAAAATAGTTTCCGTTCAAAATACCTATTTGTTCACTTTTTTAAATTGTTAAAAAATAAATTTCGCTCACCGCCGTTTTCTGTTCACTTTTTTAAATCGTTCAAAAATAGATTTTGTTCAACGACCTTTTCTGTTCACTTTTAAAATCGTTCAAAATAGTTTCCGTTCACCGACATTGTATGTTCATTTTTTTATTGTTCAAAAATAAATTCTGTTCACCGCCATTTTCTATTCATTTAAACTGTTCAAATGAGGTCATTGTTCTAATTGAAAAAAAGTTCAATTTAAAATATATGTTCTTGCATACTTTTTCAATGCGAAACATGCGCCTATTTTTCTTACGTCTCGCGTCGAGGACAACAGTCATTTTTTGAAAAATATTCATATTCGGAAAATGTCCAGATTAAAATTGTTCAAATAAATTTTCGTTTAAAATTTTTCATATTCAAAATTGTTCAAATAAAAAGGTTCAAATTTCAAAATTGTAAAAACGTTCAGATTTTGAAAATATTTATATGAAAAATGTCATATTTAAACTTTGTTCAAGTAGATCCATACATTCTGTATAGTTGGATGAAAAAAAAAGAACAAAACGAGCTAGCTAGCTATTCATTCACTCGACTGATCGATCCGTGTCACAAGAAACCGAATACGCGGAAACGAAAAAAAATGGTACGCTGGGGACATACACGCATGTACCTCCACTCCACACCAGGACATAAAATAAGGAACAAGCTCCAAATGCAAGACATTGATCTAGTACTGCCACTAACACTTCCGCGTGTGATAGATGCGTTGATCTGTGAGTCTGTGACTCGAGTGAATCCAAAGGAGCTTCTGATCAGCGAACGAACTAAACGAACGAAGAAAAGAAGCAGTGCAGATGGGCCGGCCCGCTAAAATAACCATGAAGGAAAGGTGCGCAGGGCGTCACAGTTTTGCCGCTAAAGGCGGCAGAAAGGAGGACCCCTCAGAGAGTCATGACCAACGGAGTACCAAAAAAAAACCTGCAGACTACCAAACACGCTCTAGAAGTGGTCACTCTGCTTGGTCATTTGACTTTAGGCCAAAATTCCCTGATCATGAGATTTCTTCTTGCGTCAATGCCAAGTAGACGTCGGGCCCTAAGGATTTCCCAGTAGAACACCAGGTCTCGCAATATATCCGAACGAATGTGCAATAGGAGTCTTGTTGCACATTCAGATCCGGTCTCATTTGTAATCAACCAGCCGGCGGGCTGTGAACAAGAAGAAAATAAATAACGAGGAGCAGATACCACGAACACTCCGGTTTGCGACGATACCCAAACAGGAGGCCGGAAGGCGATGTCGGAGACCGCAACAAACATACTCTGCTCTGCTCACACGGCGAACTGTGTCAGAGTTGACTGACCAGCACTCCCAAATTTCCAAGTCGTCTCCTCGTCGTCTCTTCTTGTTCCGATGAGCAGCCCACCACTCGATCTACACACACTTGCTTGCATGCTTAGCGATCAAACACTCAGCTAGCTAGCTCGACTGATCCCGCGCCATGGCCGCCACAGCAGGTGCATCGTCGTCTCCGTGCGCCAGCTTCGTCGAGGAGACCCTGCTCCTCCCCACGCGCAACGCGAGGCTGTTCGCGCCGGTCTTCGCGCTCGTCTACGCCCACACCTTCGTCTTCCTCGCCGTCGCCGTCCTCCTCGCGCACCCGCTCGCCTCGGTCCAGCTCCACGACGGCCTCTCCTCGTGGCGCGACGCGTCGTACGCCTTGTCGCCCGACAAGATCCGGGACAACGCCGTGGCGCTGCTCCTCCTCTACCTCGCCTACCTCGCCAGCAAGCTCGCCACGCAGGCCACCGTCGCGCTCGCCGCCTCCGCCACGCTCCGCTGTTCCGGGGACGACCGGCCCTGCTCGCTCGCCGGGCTCGTTTGCGACAAGGCGTCTCGCGGCCTCCTCGCGGGCGCCGCCCTCGTCGCCGCCGTCGAGCTCGCCTCCACGGCTATCCCAGCGGCCTGCCTCGCGTCCTGGTGGAGCTACGGCGTCGCACTCTCGAACGTCGAGTCCTTCGTGCAAGGCGTCCTGCTCTTCCTCTGCGTACTCGCCCTCCTCTTCCGCCTCTTCCTCGCCGCCGTCTTCCAGGTGGCCATCGCCGCGTCTGCGTCGGCAGAGGAAGGATGCGACGGTGGCGGTATGCGCGCACTGCTCCGTGCGTGGCGGTTCATGACCACGGCGGCGAGGAGGAAAGAAGCTGCCGTTCAGGTGTTCGTGGTGAGCGCCCTGCTGCCTCTCGCCACGTACCCCGTGTACGCGTTTGCTCTGGACTGCGCGCAGGGCGGGTCCTTGTTCTTGCTAGGCATCCTATACAGCTTTGTCCTGCCGTCCGCCGGCGTGCAGCTCTGCTCCACGGTGGCCGCCACGGTGTTCTACCACCGGTGCGTCGAGCTTCATCTCGAGCCTGCCATTCCTCTGACGGTGAAGCTAGGCAAACTCACTGAAACTCTGCCCTCATCACCTGATCCTGCAGACCGAATTACCGATCTTGAATCAAAATGAGGATGTATTTTGTGTAATTCTGGTTTTTGACAAAGAATAAGTCAGAACTAATGAGCCCCCCGTAATGAGGGAAGATGTACTGAATGTTTTTGGTAGGGACGATACACTGAATGTGCATTGTCGTCGTACTAATACTGTAATACAGACATACAGTAGCTTGACTAGCAGACGTCGATGCAGCCAAGGTACTCGTTCTCGCAGCCGTTGCCGCACGGCCCGCTCAGCTGTCGCTGGCTCATCGCCATCATCTGCCGTGACGACGCGCCGGCGGTCACTGCGGCAGCGCACCCGGCCGACGCCTGGCATGCCATCATCTCCCCGACGCAGCCGTGCACGCACTGGTCTGCCACCTCGCTGCCGCCGGCCTCGCCGTTGGTCGCCACTGGTACCAGGCGGCAGCTCGCCGTCGACATTATCGTCAGGACGACCGTGATGACGGCGACAAGCGTCGTCGACGACACAGCCATACAAGAAGCGAACGCCATTCTGATAGCTCGCGAGGTGATCCAGCTAAATGTGAATCAAGCTCTGCTTAAAAGAATGGGGGGCGAAGGTCGTCGTTTGGAGCAAACTATGCAGGTCCATTGGTAAGCTAACTACTTCGATGAACATGCTTCTCGCCTCTCGGTATCGACTGTATCACGGCCACCTGATTTTCACCGGTCAAAGTTTGGCGGTCGCTCACGCAATCAAACCACCGTGCCGCTCCTCGAAGAGTGACTTCCAGCCGTCTTGTTTTGGGCTACCCAGCAGCCCACAGGAGAGACAAGAGAAGCTATAAGGGCCGTACTGAATTAACTCATGGGCCTGTTGCGCGTCTGCGCATGTGAGTCGTTGCATTACATCCAATAGCTTGAACCGGCTCAACTTTTTTTTTTGCTTGAACCGGCAAGTTGAAGCTGTTGTCGTAAAATGAATAGACTGATTTTCATTAAAAAAACGAATAGACTGAGAATGAATTATGTTTTACATTAATCAAGGATCGCACAAGCTGGAGATACCGTGGTTCTTCGCGATGAGTGAGGGTTTTATAGTGGGGCTAATCTTACTAATCAGAGAGATCATTGTAGATGGATGCTAAACAGTGCTGGTATTACTGTCAAGTCACTTTATACAGTTCTTAAGATGAACCAGACTAGATGCCCTTTCAAAAAGCTATGGTTTATTAAAGTTCCTACAAAAAATAAAGGCATTTCTTTGGCTCATATTTAAGAAAAGCATACTAATGAGGGATGTCTTGAAGCAAAGCGGTTGGGAAGGAAATACCAAATGTCTATTCTGTGGTAGCCACGAAAGTATAGGTCACTTATTTGTGCATTGCCCACTAGCAAGGTACGTATGCCTTGAGCCCTTGAGTGTGGTTGAATATGCTTTTGACGTAGAGACTAGTTTTACTTCAGTTATAGATATTGTTAGCTGGGTGTATCGTTTCCGTCAACCTGAGGTGTACGGTTTCAGTAGGACTAGCAGATGTTATATGGTCTTTATGGAAAACTTGTAATGTGGCTTGTTTCAATAAAGTTTTCCATTATGATCCTAGTAGTGGTATAGTAAAGTCTGCTCATTGCTTAAATGTGTGGGTGATATTCAGATCCGAGAGTGATAAATTTACAACGCGGAGGGGCAAAAGCGCTACTGCAATTTGCAGCTGAAGTTTTTTAGCAGGAGGAAAGCCTGGGGCGCCTCCGATTTTTAGAATTGTTGGATGGAAAGGGGTGGAAAAGAAAGAAAAGAACAAAAAAAGAGCCGGACAGGAGATTCCGGGAAAAAAGAGTAAGGGAACAATGTTGTAGCAGATAAAAGGGATGAATGTTATCCGTTTTTCCTGGCTTTTGTAAAAACGGTGCGTAAGAGTTGATTGTGACGTATGGTTTTGTTTTGTTTCCTAGTTCTGATGAATTAGTATATTGAATGTGATTTTAGCCTACACAAAAATGACAAATCTAATAATTTTTATTTAATTTTGAAAATGTGCACCGTTCACCGTACAAAGATTCACCCGTCGGTCCTTTTTTGCTCAGACTAAATATTGCTCCCTAGAGCTGGAGGCCATTTGTCTACCCTTCAATATCATACACTATCATATTGGTGATATAGGTGTATGATACTTTTTTTTTTTTTTTGAGCATCAATCCGACTCCTTTATTTCAGTCATTAAGAAGAGACGGCGAAGACGGCAAGCAGCGGTTCACGTATGGGCTGGGCTGGAAGGATAAGGCCCGCTAATTAATAGCCACCAATATCATGAAGGGTGTTTCGGTCATTTCTGTGCAAGAAAATATCAGGTCACACTTTGCTTGAGATGGCAGTCAGTGAGGGACAGGAGGTGGTCGGCGCGTGGTGGTGCGTGTCAGGACGAGGGTGGTGGCCGGCGGCGAGATCCGGTCATCGATCCGGGCGGGCGTGAGATCCAAGGCAGATGAGATGGCTCCTAGGGAAGCGGACCAACAAACCAAAACAAGGCTGCCGTTCCCGTCGATCCCGCAACCCTGCCATCATCCTGTCGGTTGTTTGTTTTCAACGTGCGGCCAAGAGAAAACTAAAGTAAGTAAAGCTCACGGAATCATCAATCGTACTACGGTGGGAGCCAAATCTGACGAACGCAGACCTCCGGCAATCTCTCCGGACACGCAGATCGTGCCGTGTAGTAGTACGCAGAAAATACTGTATATACTACTCCGGTTGTGAATCATAACTTGTGTGGAAATTCACTTTGAAACATGGAGTAGATGTTTCTGTCGTCAGAAAAACATTTTTGTATGTCAAAAAAAATTTGTGCAAAGACTCTATGTGTGCACAACAAGTTTTGTGAAAAACAGACAGTTTTTGTGACATGTGTAAAAAGACAAAAAAAAAATGTCTCGTACATAAAAAATTGTCTTTTTACGCACGCCATAAAAATTATCGGTTTTTCGTGAGACGGCTTTGTGAGCATATGGAATGTCGAACTTTTTCCGAATTTTTAAAATTTTAAAATTTTCTTAAATTAAAACCGGATACTTCGGCAAGGAAAATATCATTGATATCCATGCATGGAGATGGAGGAGCAAACCAAATGCATGTCTGTCTCTTAAAAGTGTTATTGGGCGAGCCGTGAGCCAATGTAAAATCGCCGGTCGCGATTTCATACGCAGGTTACATCCACCGCGGCTCAATAATTTGTCTGGTGCTATCGTCGTCGCCACGAGCTGTCTGTGGCCCACGCGCACCTCCGCAACCAGAGACTCGAGCAGCATGCCAGCTCGTCACGCGCGCCACCACCTCCGCTTCCATCTCCGGACCCTTCCACGCGCCTGATGCTCGTCGTCTGATGACGGTTCAAGGCGCAAGAAACCACTTGCGCAACAACCATCCATTGCCAGTTGATTGCTGCCTACTTGACAGTTGGGTGCCCAACATTGTCGACATCCCCGTGGCACGGCCGCTCACCGGAGCCGCGACTCGACTATATCAAATGGTGTGGCAGACCATGCCATGGGAGCAGCGACGCGACCCACATTACATCATGTCGCCGTCCTTTTGGGACGTCGTGGTGTAGGACGAGCATGACGCCCGCCTTCACAACTTCTTCCCCACCTCCATCGACCCCGGAAGAAGGTGAGTAAGACGAGGATTGGCCGAAGACCCCGTTGTGGCCCGACATGCAGGCGACCATCGGCACCACCTCCACCTCCTCCGATTGTTGACATCGAGTCCGACTAGGTGCACACCATCCAAGATTCTGTACTCCAGGACAGATTTCTCAGGCCCACGTCGGCTCGGCTTGTGACATTGACGTGGACCAGCAGCATCCAGGTTTCGCCAAGAGTTTGCCGCCAGCCACGTCGGTCATGGATGTTCTCCAAAGGACCAGAAGAGTGGTAGTAGATCTAACTTACAGTTTAAATTTCCTAAAATTATGTAATAATATCTCCAATTTAAATGAAACTCGTCTGGTTTCAAGTTTAATTTTATTTTCAAAAAACTTATTAGGGCGCGAGTGGGAAGAGGCGACGCGAATGTGCAACATGTGTCGCACCACGTCCCGCGGTGTTATCAGACGTTATATGGGGGTGCGATTAGAGATGCCTTAGTAGCAGACAGTAGGGTTGAAATTCGAGCCGAGATGGTTCGGCTTGGCTCGGCTCCGCTCGTTCAAGCTCATTGAAATAATGAGTTAACTCGATTCAGCACGTTATGTTTCGGCTCGTTTAATAAAATAAGTTTAGATATGAAACTCGACTCGGCTCGTAAGCTCGCGAGGAGCTTATTTAACTAATTCTAAGTCTTTAATCATGAACGAGTTTAACAAGCTAAACAAATAACCCGTAACTCGGCTCGTTCAGCTTCATCAATAAACGAGTTCAAATCTAAAACTCGACTCAACTCGTTGAACACCGAATTCGAGCCGAGACGAATCAAATCACAAAGCTACTTCAGTTGGCTCAGCCTCCTAGCGGGCAGTCAATGATCAATCAATCAACTAGTATATATTACGTATAATATAAAAATAGTTGGTGATGTTAACAGGAGACGTCGTACGTACATGTATGATGTATGTATCAATCTATGATAGAGAGATGATGCCCCTCCTCTCCCTCCGGCTAAGAAAGAAAAAATCAGGTTTGGGAGGAGGAACAATCGGGAGACACGAGCACAAGTTGTGTTTGTGCTGCGCGGCACGTTGCGCGTGAATGGTAAGGCACACAGCATGTGCTGATGTGCGGCTGGCTTCCCGTTCCACACCACCACTGCTCGACTCGACATCGATCGTTAAGCAACCACTCTACCACTACCAATTCTCCCCCCCTTCAGATCTCCATTATTTTATCCTGAGGCGGTGGCGAGCAATAAAGAAGTATAAATTCTTCTAGTAACAAAAAAAATAATGGAGAGACGTGGTCCACCTGACCTCACAGCCGGGCGCCAGCGCGGCGGAGGCGGTTGGTATATCTGCGGTGGTGGAGGCCTCGAGCCGGTCAGCAGCACCACCGCTCACATCGCCTTCCTTGCCTGCCGACTCCTTCCTCCCCACCCGCCTCCTACTTCTTCTTCTTCTTCACACCAACGGCAGCCCAGAGCTAACCAACCAACCAACACCCTCTCCGTTCATCCGTTCCCCATTTCTATTCCGAGGATCGGTCGATATATTTAGCCGTGGAGAGACAGACACGGGGTGTCTGATTTAGGTAGAGAGCTTCCGAGAGAGTTTGGTGAGGACGATATGCCGACGGGAACGATGAGAAGTCTGTTCGGCGAGTCGTCGTCCTCGTCGTCGGGGAGCGGCAGGGATAGTAGGGAGGCGGAGCCGGCGGTGCTGTGCGCGCCTCGCCCGCGCAGGGCCCAGGTCCACCCCTGCAGCGCCGACCTCATCCTCGGCCCTCCCCCTTCCTCCTCAACTCCTCCGCCAACACCAAAAAGGTACCCACCCAACAAATCCTTCACCTTCTTTTGCTCTTGTTACAAATCTCTTATATTATCGTTGCAAAATTTTGTGTGGATCTTTATCTTACAAAGCTCTCTTCTTTTTTCGATTGCAGCAGAGAGAAGGGACTAGCAAAACGCGGGAGGAGGACGACGACGACGAGGGGTGGTCGCTGTTCGGCGGGTCGCCGCCGGCGCGCGCGGACAACCCGGTCGTCCACGACCCGCACTTCCTGCTCAACCAGCGCCCTCACCACGCCGCCGCCGCGTCCTCGGACATCAGCCTCGCGGTTTTTGACAGCCACCGCAACAACCACCACGTCACCACCTATAGCAGTAGCAATAGCAGCAGCAGTTTTGCCCCGTCGTACGCGCCGGCGGTGAGGATCCAGGGGTTCGACGTCGCGTCCTGCCGGGGCTCCCACGGCAGCAGCGGCGGCGGGCGCGTGCTCTCCGCCCGCGCCTGAAAACCGGTCTCCGGCAGCCGACCGACCGACCGATCCCCCAAAAGGGAAGGGAGAACCCCACACCGTCGTCCTCGAACCTGTACAGTTTCCGCCGGCCTACGTGTAGTGTACAAGTATTTACCAAGCTACGTGTGTTCCTTGTGGTATATACGAGTTTATAATTAACATAAATGGATAGCGAAGGTCTTAAGACTAAGTTAAGAAGAAGAAGAAGAGTAGCTTGATCGTCGGTCGATACAGAAGAAGAAGAGGATCAAAAGGAAATAGAGAATTTTTACTACTACTAGTATTTTTTTTCAAGAATAGTTTTTTTCTTTATTTGCGTTGCGTCTGTGTGGTGTAGATATACTACCATGGGAGGGAAGAGCGTCAAATCTTGTTCCGAGGGTCATGTAACCAACCATGGCTGTACTGTAAAAAAGAAACGATGAAGAAGCTTGTACATAAAAAACATTGTTTGTTGTTCCTCCGGAGCTGTGTACCATGTAAATCGAATTGCATCGATCTGAGTTGAGTTGGTTCAACACAACACAACAGTTTGTTCGTCGGATACGGTGTGGGACTCGTTGGTTACCACACAAGTGGCAGGAATAATAAGCTATAGTGCGATCCTGTCTATGTCTTGGCGGTGGTAGGAAAACGAGATGAGTCCGATCCCATTATTCGTACCGGACAACATTGGTGAGCTGTTGGTTGGTTCCGCCGCGAGATCTGGTCCGGTCCGACCAGATTTTCCCGACGCACATGCGACTTTTTGGTGACGAGGTGCTGCTGGGTTGCTTGAGGCGACGGCAAAGGTGTGGAAACGAGACGAGCGCGGCGGGCTGCACGAGCGGACGAACTGGTGGTTGGGTGGCGTGGCGTGGCGGCCTCGCCTCTCGCGTCAAGTGGTCGATGGATGGATGGATGTATCCGTCGATCGATCTATGTATGTATTCCACGGGCGAGGACGGCGACCCGTTCGCTGGGTGCGTAGCGCGCGGACGAGCACGCAACCACGTAGCCGCCTTCGTTTTGCCGTCCGTCCGCGTCAGCGTCACACACGCACATTCCTATCTGCGCCTGTAATAATGATAGAGATATACGACGGAGTAGTAGTAATAATAATAATCGAGTCAAGTCTACTTACAAATCTTGTTTTTATAGTGGTGTACTCGGACTTAAACCACGGCCGGCCTCCTCATCCCAAGTTCAGGCGGGGGCTTGGCGAGGATCAGGCTAGCCACCACGGGCGGCCATTCATTCCCTCCTCCCAATTCCATGATGAAATATCGTGTGCACGTCCTTTATCCTCCATGCTTTATGCGACACCTAGCGAGATTTCTCAAAGTCATCATTTTTTAAAGGTTGACCAAATTAGTACACACGAAAAATATCAATATTTATAATACATACAATATAAAAAATATATTGTACGACGATTTCAATATTATTAATTTATATTATAGGTGTTGATAATTTTTCAGTAGATATAATCGAATTTTATTGAGTTTGACTTTGACTAAACTAAGAACGCAATGCGATTTTGAACGGAGGGAGTACCGGTCTCCGTCTCCGACGTGACCACCCGGATATGAGCATCTACAATCGAACCGTCTATTTCCGGACTCTTGTTTCCGGTTTTCTTTTTTTACTCTCGAACAACATTATATTTTGACACGACTATAAATTAAATATGAATATTACACGCATATAACAAAAAAAAAACAATTCAAATGCGGAACTTAAATTCAAAAATTTAGAGAGACATCCTAAATGGAGGAAATGAATGTGACGCTACATGGTAGTGCTAACACAATAACATAAATAAAATACCGAGGTTGTAAGCTATATAATGGTTTCCAACATGCCAACCATAAATACCAGAACATTAAGAAGTCGTTGATTCACCTCCCTGTCACGAATTTTTCTATGCATTTCAAGTAGATCTGCTAGTGAAGAAGGTTGATGATCTGGATCGACCGTGAAGTCAAAACTCAAAATCATTTAGCTGGTCACACTCTTCCTTCATAAGAAGCGAACATCGGCGTCTTCTGACCACATGATAGTGTGGTTTTTTCCATCCTATATATATGCAGCTGGATATGTTTTTTTTTTTGCTAATGAACATTCCTTTTAGTATACTACAGCGGTACTAAAGTTATTATTATTTAGTCCACCATATTTCTTGTAGATCGAATTCGACGGGCCGAGTTGTCGGTGGAGACGAGGAGACGAGAGGGGAGTGGAGGGAGAAGTAGGGAGAGGCTTGTAGGTGCTGGAGTTGGTATCGTTGAGGTGTATGTTTGGGAGGGAGAGATTCTTGGAAACCAAAAAAAAAAAAAAAAAAGAGGTCACCTGGTAAGCAGGCACACGTGGAGCTGAGATGCTGTTAAATTGAAACCAGGGTGTTGCGCAGAAAGAAAAGGAAAAATGGAATCAGGGTGGTCACGTCGCAATATGTACGCGGAGAGATAGAATCGAACCGAACTACGTACCTCCTGCGTGGGTGCGCAACAACAGCGCAGCAGCAGGTACGACCGTTCGCCGCATCGCTATCCCATATCGCCGTATCGCGCTCGCATTCGCCGGGACGACCGTTGGCGCGATCCCAGGGGTGGGGAACCAAACCAAGGAAACAAAAGCGGGCGGCCGCGAGCGAAGGTTCCCAGAAACCCCGTGCCTGCGGCGGGCGGCAAGCAAGCAAGCAAAGGCTCCTTCCTTCTTTCTCTGGGCGACGTGGACGCACCCGACAGCCGATTGACAGCCCAGTCTCGCGGCCCCTGCGCTTCTTCCTTCCTTGCCGTGGCGTCCCGGCGCCTCTTCTCTTGTCTCCTCCTCTCCTCGTTGCCTTCGGCGCTGTGTCTGTCTGCTGCTCCGTCCTGTACCCGCCCGGAGCTTCGCTGATGAAAGGCAAACATGAGTGAGCCTTTCCCTCGATCGGTCGTAGAGCTCAGCAGGTCGATCTTCGTCACGGCCACTACCTGCAAACAAACGGAGAAAACAAATATCTAGTACTAGTAATACACCTAACCTTGTAAAACTACTCACTTTACTTAATTTACTAGTTGAATTTGGCGTGGCGTCACGCCACGCCGCTGGTGATTTTTTTTTTGTAGAATATATTTTTTTGTTCAACAAAATGCTGGCTAAATTGTAATGTTCGAACTTTTTTTTTAATGGGTAGGTAGCATTTTTTTGTGAGCATTTTTTTTATTAATTATCTATAATGTTGAAATATTTAGTACGGTGAAATGGTCGAATATATTTCTATTTCGGCAGGAGTATTTAATTTAAATTAGGGAAGATGCATCAGAATTAATTGCAAATAGTGACAACATTTGAATTCAAATTAGGGAAGGTGCATTTGAATTAGTTCCAAATAGTGACAACGTTTCAATATTCCAAAAAAAAACTCCTTTAGCATATGCCGCATCCATTGTATTTTAAAATGTCCCAATTCGTCGAGATTTGTCATCTATTTAATCGAAAATCCACTAAATTGTTTCTTTAAATTTGGACTAATTGGGAAATGCCAAAATCCGTTGGAATTTGTCGTCTATTTTCTCTAAATTTTCACTAATTTGGTGTAGATGGTTACTTGTATTTATATGATTTATCATACTCTATTTAAGTAGGATGGTTTGTACGAAAAAAAAATATTAGGTCTATCATATTGAATGATATCACTGATGTTATTTCTACTGATTTTATTTGACTATAGAAGAAATTTGTGAAATGCATATTTTTTGAAATGTCGTAAAAGTGTGAGCTTCAAATATGTAGCAAATTTATGGCATAAGCAGTGAGCATTTTTTTATGTGCACCCGTTGTATTTTAAAATGTCCCAATTTGTCGAGATTTGTCATCTATTTTATCGAAAATTCCACTAAATTGTTTCTTTAAATTTGGACTAATTGGGAAATGTCAAAATCCATTGGAATTTGTCGTCTATTTTATCTAAATTTTCACTAATTTGGTGTAGATGGTTACTTGTATTTATATGAATTATCAAACTCTATTTAAGTAGGATGGTTTGTACTAAAAAAAATTATTAGGTCTATCATATTGAATGATATCACTGATGTTATTTCTGCTGATTTTATCTGACTATAGAAGAAATTTGTGAAATGCATATTTTTTGAAATGTCGTAAAAGTGTGAGCTGCAAATATTTAGCAAATTTATGGCATAAGCAGTGAGCATTTTTTATGTGCATGTTCATATATTTGTCATATTTGTAAATACTGTCGTGACAAAAAGTTAAATTTGCAAATGGCCGCAGCAAAAAGTGGTTCAGAAATTAATGTATTGATTTTTTTTAAAACAAATTCACATTTGTAAGTATCCGAAATTTTTAAATTGTTAGTAGTGAGAAAACATTCGTACGTGATTTCTTCTTTACGGTTTTTATATGCTAAGGTTTGGAAGGCAGGTTTTTTCCCCATACTTGGTAATACTACGGTGTAAATAATTGAAATTTGGAGGTGTGGACATTTGGAAGGTTTTCAGACTTTAATATGTTAAAATATGGTTTAATTTAGCCATATTTTTCTTATCTACCACCGTATCCGTACCTTCTAAAGTGTCACAGAAGTGACAAATGAGGCTTCATGTATAATTTAAAATTTTCAGTATTTCAAATAAGTTGGAAAAGGTCCAAAAGTATTTATGAGTACCGCGGTGTAAATAATTAAATCCTGGAAATATGCATACTTAAAAGATTTTTGGTTTCTCATATGTTCAATTTTAAGGAAAGTTTACATTGTTAAGTTGCTCGAATGCCAAAATTTGGGAATTTGGGAAGTTATTTATTTGTTTCTGATTATTTGTTATATAGTTTAGGCAATATCCACCACGATATATTTCAAGCTCCGTGCGTGCGCCACCGTTCGTATTTACATTTGTAATGTTGATTTTTTTGCAATATAGTTTAGCGTTGATTTTTTGCAACGTTGATATATAGTCCCAGAATTAGCGTTGATTTTTTTGCAATGTTGATATATAGTCCCAGAATATCCGCCGCGTCCGTGCGCCACCGTTCGTATTTACATTTGTAGTATTGTTATTTTTATATTTCGAAGCCCATGATATAAATTTATTAGGTGCATTTGAAATTTATTAGGTGTATTTGAAATTTAATCCATAATTAAGGGATATGAATTTGTATGCTATGCAATTATTCATGAAAGCAAGCATTTATGGAAAAATTTACCTTTAACATATTTCGAGAAAGGGCATTTTTTTTTGAAATGTTATACATTTCTAGAAGTTGTAAACATTTTTTTTTGTCATAAGTAGCAAGTATTTATTTATTCTGGTTGGTTGGATATGTTATATAGATTTTTTTTCAAGTGGATATGTTTGAATATTTTGTTTCTTGAACATTTTTTATGTTATACAAATTGTTTTAGTAAAGTGGTCCTACCTGTTAGGAATGCAACATTTTGGTAAACTTTTTTTTTGGAAAGGATATCGTCCACGTTAATTCATGTGATGAAGTCAAATATTATCGTCTGGAAATTATCTGTGTGGAGAGTTTGAATCTCTAAATATTATCCTATTTGATTAATATTAGTTTTTTTAGTTTAGATAAGTAATTAGAGGAAATACTTTTTTTTGAAATCTAAATGGGAAGAGTGATGTCACAATATTTTTTTTTTGACTTATCATATTGAATGATATAGTTCATTTTTTTTTCTTCAAAAGGAAATTATGGAATACATATTTTGTGAAATGAGTCCAAAGTATTATAAATAACTGTTTTGTATAGTACATTTTTTTTAGAAATTGGTCTGAATTCAGCTGGAAAATTTATTTGAGCTATAAAGAAAATGTAATTTGTTTAAATGAGAAGAGAAATTGTTCTGAATTGAGCTGGGAAATTTATTTAAGTTATAAAGAAAATTTACTTTGTTTAAATGAGAAGGTTGGTATCACATTTTTTTGAGTTATTTTAAATAATTGTTTTGAATAGAACCATTTTTTTAGAAGTTGGTCTGAATTGAGCTGGAAAATATAAAACAGAACAGGAAAAAAAAAACCCAGCCCAGCAACCAGCCCGTCGGGCTAGCCCAGGCCTACTTGTTTGTTTTGTTAGCTATGGGTTTAGTATCATAGTTAGCGGAAGGTTATTGTAAATTTAGCCGATGTCAGTAGTAAGTGCATCTTTAAGTGCAAATTTGAGAACGCCTGGAAAAGCTAATAGATAGTAAAAAGTACATATAGTTACATAGTTACATAAGGTAGCATATGATGATCTATACATCCGTTGCAACTCACATGACAGTATGGTCATGCTGATTCGCATAGGCGATACATGAAACAGCACCATGCGACGGTTCTAAACAAAAGACGGATACTGAACTGATAATTATTTTTATCGGATCGTTGCTCAAAGAAACTACTTAATATTTATGGTTGGCCAACTGATGTTGAGTGCGATCTTCATATTGGCCTCATCAATATAGTGGGCACATTGATATCGCCAAGGGAGAAAAGATGTAACCTGAAATGCATAACAGTAATCTGAATAAGAAATCGTATAAAGAAATGAAAAGGAGATGCATTCATGTGTTTGAAGGGTTCTAGGCTTGTACCTGCAGCTGCCATTGTTTAGAGTGGATAGAAATAAGGTGTTAGCCAAATGTATTGTTGGAGTCACTCTGGTGTTGGGTCTGCATAGAAGGTGTGGCGAAAGAAATGATGCTGGATGGTGAAGTGGAAGAGCATCGTAAAAACAATCTGTCACAGTGCCCTTGTATTGGGTCGGCGTGGAAAGTGCAGAGCTGCTTACTTGAATTTTTTCCATGTGAGAGAAGCAGCTTACTTGAAGTTTTTCCATGTGAGATCCATCATGTTCTCCAGATACTGCAAGTATAATAATTTTTTCTGTCAGTGATACTTACAGTAATGGTCTCATGCACAAAAAAAGCATAGCAAGTATGTAAATGCAATGCAACAATCAAATGGCTGGCAGAGAGATATAATTTCTTTTCATTGACCATTAGTTAGAAATACTTGTGAATTAACTGAACATATCTAAATACCTGTGATTCGGCAAATATATTCTTAAATTTCGAGAAGTTTCTCTAACTGGTTGCCATAGCCCCTGTGATAGCACATATACAAATATTAGAACTTTCAAGCACATAAGACACACAACATCAGATATACAAATATTAGAGTTTTCAAATACATACGGCATGTAGATGTATAGTTCTGTTGGGATATAATATATGTAATACAAATTATGGGAAAAAAATATAAAAAAGGGGAAACAATGCACAAAAGACTGGATAGTTGGCACGGCAGTACCTCAACAGGTTCAATTGTCAACTTCCAACTGATAGCGTTGGACAAACCATTGAGAAGCAAAAGAAGTAGCTAATCAGGACCTAAATATGACTTCAGGCTGAGCAATTGGTGTCTAGCCCTGAATCTTGGACTCATGACAATGGCAGAATCCCAATTGTTCAGTGGCAGTATATGGCTGAATCAACACACCACACAGTGAGCAATTTATTATCTGGCTACATCACTTCTGAGGATGGCTGGGAGCAATACCTCTAAAGGGAAAGAAGTTACATAACATTAATAGCTGGATTATAAAGCCTGCATCTTTAGTTGCTCTCAGCAGCAAAGAAGAGAAACAATAGCAATGAAGAAGACAACACATAACTGCATGATGGACAAACACTCTTTCCATTTTTCTTCTGACCATTACCTGCAGGACATCTCATGGCAAATCCGTTGAAGAAACACCAAACTGAACAATATAATGCGCAAACTCATGTATAATGCAAAGAGCTCCTTGGCAGGGCTCATCCACATGCATGATAAGACCAGAAACTACATGGAGATGCAGCTGCAATGACATAAGCAGTAGCATTAGAAACATGCACATGGTTGGATTTTGCATCATGTCTCTATCCGATACATTTTGAAAGGAAAGAATGAAACATAATGTGAGAATCCAAGACATTTGCAACCATAAAAGCCCTATCAGGTAGCATGTTTGAGCACTTCAAACCTTCCAGTCAATGAATCTAACAGTCCACCAACAGAGGTACCCGAATTAACAATCACCTCTGGTTCAGCAATATCACCGGTAATTATGTCCCCAATGACATTTGCAACCATAAAAGCCCTATCAGGTAGCATCAAGTATAAGAGTCCAACTAATGAAAATGGTCACTAACTGGTTCATAGCTTATTAAAATGTATGAGTTGAAATGGGGTTGCAAGTGTAACGAATAAAACATCAAAGAAAAACGCACATAAATACCAGGTAAGCAATCTTACATTACCCTGTTATGCACGGAAGATTGAGCAGAATGGAAGAAAGATTGTCATTCTCCTTGGCCGAACTGCCGCAGTCAGGACTTTTCAATAGGCTTTTGAACGCTCTAAACGACTGAGGATCCACCAGAGGCAGCATGCTCTACCATGTATATATGATCAAATGGCAAGAAATCTATAAATCATGGCAGACTCCGTGATCAATAAATATTGGCAGCTAACTTCGCAAAGATAACCACACATAGAAACTTAACATGACATATATAAGTATATAGGATAGTAACGTATCATCTTCCTGCCAAATTGCGTCAATTAATGGAGAAAGCCAGAGGTCGCGAGTTAGTGAAATAGCCCTCGTGTTGGAATGTTGGACCATCTAGGCTCAAGTGACTTTGGCTGATTAAATTATGAGCCATCAATTTTTTTTTACCTACAATAAGGGAATTGTCTGTAAGAGATGGGTTGCTTACATGCAGGGTTGCTTACATGCATGTCGCGCATAATCTGGAAAGAAAGGCTAGAGAATAACATCAATAGTTGCGAGAATTTACACCTCATATGTCGGGAAATAATTCGTAATGAAGACTGAAGAATCAAGAATGTACAACCACTATTCTGTAGCTGCAATGAGCTCTATAGAAAGAACATAGATAAGAAATATCAGCATACATAAAATCGAACGAAAAAGAAATCAAAAGTGCTGAATGGTAAAACTAAAGCTAAAAAGAACTAATTCCCATAACCAGCAAATGCCTATAACATGCTTACCTAGATTTCATTTAGGACATGAAACCAAAGATGACTCTATGACTCATGCACAGAGCTGTTCGCATACATAAAACGACAGATCAATATTTTTTTGAGTGAAAAATAAGATCCTAATGCTGCACATTTTGCCACAGTTTGCTTCATTTCACCGTATGTCTACATGTATAAGTCCATGTGGAATAGCATTGTATTCAAGGGATTTTCAAATCTTATGAGAACATCTATAATTCATAAACTTTGCCTGAAAGCTTTCCGAATATTGTCAAATATTGATGTGACATATCATTGTAAATGGAAGATTTCCACTAATTAATACCACAGTAGTACCATCAGCAAACGTGACGGGCAGTGGAGGCATGAAAGTTGACCTGTATGCAATGGAATGGCGAATGGCAAGGAGGCTCTCCAGATGCACTTGGGAACCGTGTAGTTATATGCAAAAAAGGGAAATGGTATGCAGAAGATACTGTGTAGAACAATTTCTAGAGACAACCAAGTACTTTTTGCTCAATTAACATCTAGATTGAACAATTAGCAGGCCACTAATTGAAGTCAAATAACCAATTTAGAATCATAACGTGTAAGAACCAATGGAGGAAAAAGTAAACCTTGATATTTACTGAATCCAAGAACCTATTCACCATTGCTTCATCAAAATATTGAGCAACCTGCTTGGATTTTATTCAAACATCTTGCCGGCATAGATAGGTAGGATCTGCACAAAGAAAAAATGTTTCTAGGGATTAATTTGAGAGAGAGAGAGAGAGAGCATGAGGAAAATGAAACTTTTATGTCTGATAAATTGGAGAGCTCCAGTGGCATTTATCAGGTGAGAAATAAAGGGAAGTTTCTATACTGATCAAAAGATATCCTAAATTTTCGAAACTGTATTTTCATTGACATGAATGGTGAACTTTATCACCATTCTTAAAAGATGGAGCAATTAGTTGTATTATGGGGAAAAAAGTAATGAACGCAAACAAATAGTGCCATGCATACCTTGGATCCAATTTAGATGAATTAGAAGTAATTAGCATGTAACCAGCATGACCTCCAGAAGGCCTCCAAATCCAAATGTATAATGGTCGAATTTACTAAATATTATTCAATGGATTTAAATCTTGGAAGGCTGCTTAACCTCCAACTAAAATTTATAAAGCAGCCGGCATGCCATGTTTAATCAAGTAACAATTAGGAGGAGAGGGGGTAGGGGAGAGAGGACGCAAGGCTTACCTTGCCGAGGCAGGAGCTGAGCTCCAGGCGATGACCGGAAAGGATGGAGAAGACGGCGGCGTTAGGCGCAGTGACTCGGCGGGCACGCGGCCCTATCCTCCTCCAGCGCGGGGAACCGACGGCGTGGGCAGGGGTTTGGGTAGGCACGGGATCGGCGGCGTCGGCAGGCGACGGCGCGGCCGGTCCCGGCATCGTGGGCAGGGGCTCGGACAGGCGTGAGGCCGGCGGCGTCGGCAGGAGGCGGCGCGGCCGCAGGGGCGAGGAGGGGGCGCTACACGCCGCCGTCGACCGATTCGGTGGCGGCGCACGCGGAGCACGGCGACTCCGATTCCGGCGCCCCTCGGACGTCCCGGCTCGCGTTCGCCGGCGAGGTTGAAGAGGGCGCGTCGGCGGAGCTCGGCGTGTCCGGCGATTTGACCGGGGAGGGGCGGAGCGGCGAGGGCGCGTGTCGGCGGCGGCGCGGCGGTTGGCCGTCGCGGGAGAGAGTGAGAGAGGGAGGGAGGGGGCTCTGCGAGATTTTATCAGAAAAGTCCGCGTGTTTTTTGGAAATCGCAATTCGGTCCCTCGCCTCGCGTTTCCGTGGACTGCGGGTTTGATTTTCGTTTTCTGGAGGGGTCTTTTTGCAAAAGCGTCATCGACGCGTTCCCCAGGCCATTGGATCGCCGGCGGACGGCTCGGATCGGCGGACTGTAGTACTGTAGCTAGCTACAGTGCTTACTGTAGCTAGCTACAGTAGCAGGAGGCCTCCCAGGCCGGCATTTCGTTTGACTTTAATATAGTTAGTAGATTTGCACGAAATAGGTTTTCACCCTGCTTTATATATAAAGCAACAACCATCATACAACAACCGATGATACAAACGCAACACCACACCTGCTAGGGCGACAGCACACACGACCCGAAGAAAATAAAAGAAGAAAACAAAAGGAGACATAGGGGGATCGACTAAACTACGGCGACCCGTGACCGCTGCGCCCTCCGAAAAAAGTACCACCACGCTTCCAGCACCGAATCGTCGAGTACCAAGCAGCACATTCAAGAAGGAAGCGGTCGCTACTGCCCGGACCAATAGGTCCTAGGGTTTCCCCCGGCACATGGGGAGGCGGAGCAAGGGTAGCCACGACGCCCTTCAGGAAGGGAGGATGCCGCCCACAGGCGGCACCGCGCCGGTGTTGGCCGAGCCGACAAGGATTTCTCCCGAAAAACCCTGTCCGCAACCCCGGACGATCCGTAGCACAGGAGCCAACAAGGACAAGGCCTCGCCACCACCGGATCAACCACCCGCCAGCATGCGCCACCACGGACACGAAACCACCATCGTCATCTCACCAAGGCAAACGACACGGGGCTGCAAAACAGACGCGAAGAGTAGGATGAACCGAGGTCAGCAGTACCGCGGCCGCGCGGGAGGGAACTACCTCCACCGCCGGAGGCGGTAGTCGACCGGACGTGGCCGCAAGCACACCAGTCCCCGTAAGGTCCGGCCGGGCCCATCGGGCCCGTAAAGCCCCCGCAGGGGCACACCAGTCCTAATAGGGGCCGGCCGGGTCCAGATCGGACCCATGAAACTTGCCGTCACGCTGCAACAGGCCGGCCGCCGTCGCCGCTGCCCTCAGCACCCACGATCTTACCATCCGTTGCAGATTGGGCTGCAGGGCGGCCCAGCCCGACCCAGACGAGTCGCGCTGCGCTGCTGCCCGCCGGCACCCGCTGCTGCGACGCCCCGCAGCAGCACTGACACCGCCACCGTCGCGCCGCCATCCAGCCGAAGCTGGCCCAACCGCCGCCTGAGCCGCACCGCCGCCGGAGGGGAACCGCCCCGCAAGGTCCCCAGCGAGCGCGGGTTGTGGAAGGCCGCCGCCGCCGGCACCGCCCGAGCCTCGCTCGGCGGCTCACGCCGACGGCTGCGAGAGCGGAGGAACGGGGCGGGGGGACGCGGGGGGAGAGGAGCTGGGCCGCGCCGGCCGCCGCGTGGGTGGCGCGGGCGCGGGAGGGAGGGAGGAGAGGGAAGGAGGAGAGGGAGGAGGCGGCGGCGCGGGCCGGCCGCCGCGGGCGCGGACGGCGGCTAGGGTTCCCGGGAGGGAGGAGCGGAGTTAATTGCATATTGCTACGAGTTTTCGGGCTAGGGTTTCAAAAAGCTACGACTTTTGCGCACAGCTTCAAAAGACTACGACATTCGGGGCTAAGCAGTTTCAAAAAACTACGACATGTGTGTGATCCGGGAATTAGCCCGTTGACATTCGTTTAAACAGCGCGGGCCCACAGATGTGTTGACGTGGCATAACTGGGACGGACAGCACCAAACGGCCGTTAACGGAGACGTTTTCGTCGGTGAGGAAAAGGAGCACGAGCGCGTCGAGGGCTCCCTGTTCGAGTTCCTCCCCCGCGCCGCTCCGCCGCCTGCCGCCACCGCTCCTCCGCCTGCCGCCGCCGTCCCGCCCCGCAGTCCACCATCGCCGCATCCGCTCTTGCTCACTTGGTCGGGTTCCTCCCCCGCGCCGCTCCGCCGCCTGCCGCCACCGCTCCTCCGCCTGCCGCCACCGCTCCTCCGCCTGCCGCCGCCGTCCCGCCCCGCAGTCCACCGTCGCCGCATCCGCCCGTCGTCGCCGCGATGCCTAGCTGGCACGATGGCTCCAGCTCGAGCCCGTCGCCGCTCGGGGTAAGTTCCCCTGCTCTCTGTTCTTGTTCTAGGGTTAGGGTTCATGGGGGATTTGGGAATTTTCTCCATTTTAGCTCGATTTTGGTTGATTGAGCTGCTGTTTTCTTCGATTAGGAGTACACTGCGGTTGATTATGCCCCAGATCGTTGCGATGACCCTACTTTCCATGGGATTGCCATTGGATGTGAGGAACGGTGCCCCGGGCACAATATGGAGCCACAGAAATGTGTGGCTTTCGAGGGCACCAACACTGGTAGAAGGTTCTACATGTGCCCTATCCAGAATGTAAGTGCAACATGAACTTGTGAATCCATCTTTGTTCATAGTGCATTTTCTGTAGGTAATTTTGCTATGTATTTGATCATTTGCTTGCTGTCATAACATGGTAGGATAGCAAAAATGAATCTACAAACCTGGTAGGATAGCCAATCTGAAAACCATAATTATTTGGACATGTTAATAATTGCAGCTGCTTGATGTTAATAATCTACAAACCTGGTAGGATAGCCAATCTGTAAATGATGTCCATTTTTTTTTCAGTACCATTTGAACATGTTAATAATTGCAGCTGCTTGTAATGATGTGCATTTATTTTTCATTTGCAGGAAGTTGTGAGCTGTGGCTTTGTGTCCTGGGTAGATGACCAGGAGTGGCCAGTGACATTGCAAAATGCATTGGCTAGGCTATGGGCAATGTACCATGACACAAATAATGCCAGAATTGATGAAGGAGTTGAGCATGGGAAGCTGCTGGCAATAGCTGCTGAGGAGAAGACTAAGGCAGAGAAGAAATATGCAAGCCTCATGGCTGATGTGGGGAGGTTATTGGATGATTCTCACAAGAAGGTGATGAAACAAAACTACAAGATGATCAATGGAAAGGCAGAAGTGGATGTAGTTGAGATGGAGAAGGAGAGAGATTCTTTGAAGACTGCTGTTGAGATGCTAAAACAAGTGCAGAAAACACAAGCAGACATGATGCATGACAAAGAGAAGTAGCCTTCCATCCTGGGAGTCGTAGGTACACAGCTGCTGCCAGAATCATCATTTTGGGCTGATCTAGGTGCATGAAATGGTGGATTTGGTGCTGTTTGAGCCCTACTACGTGGTGCTGCTGGAGGTGCTTCCTTTGCTACAGCAGCACGCCGAGCTGAAGCTGGAGGTGCACGACTTGTAGCTGGAGGTGCGGCTGGCGCTGCTTGCCTTGCAGCTGGAGGTGCACGACTTGCAGCTGGAGCTGGCCGAGGGGCGGCAGATGGTGGTGCTGTAGCTGATGGAGCTGGCTCAGCTGCTGCAGACGAGTTGTCCTCTCTATTTGGCTGCATTGAAATTAACAAATTATAGCACAAATAAATAAGCAAGTACTAGCTACAAATAAATATAGTATGCTATTAATTACCTTGTGTTGGTTTTTCCTCATTTGCAGCTGTGGAGTCAGAGGTTGCAAACAACTTGTGTATCTATGACCCAATAGCTTGCAATTGCGACAAGTAATGGTTCCCATCCTTGAAGTATCTCTCGGCTCTGGAACTTCAAATTTTCCTTTCCTTCTCTTAGTTTGCTGCCTACCCCTATCAACTTTGAACACTGGTGGATCAATGTCACATGTGTCAGTCTTTGTCCATTGATCTTGACTAGGTACTGGGTATATAACGGGATTGTATGCCTCCAAATACATGGCTTTCTTGAAGAAATCATGCACAAAATCCTCAGGCTGCTGCTTTGACTTGTAGATGGCTGAAATTGCATGACTGCATGGAATTCCTGTCATATCCCACCTCCTGCACCCACAAGTTTTCCTGTCCAAATCAACTGCATTGATACTTTCCATCCCTCTACTCACTTGCCATAAAGCACCAACTGATTTGCATGCTGAGTAAATTCTTGAATATTTCTTGTTCACTTCCAACATTTCACAATATGTTGGAGTTATCTCCCACCTAGCTGATGCACCACCTGTCCTCTTCCCTTCATGCCTAACCATGATCTTCGATCTAATGCCTTCAAACATTGTTACAACTGGTTTGCCTCTAACATCAAGAATCATTTTGTTGAAAACCTCACTCAAGTTGTTGACAACAAGATCAGTTTTGCAATTTGTGTCCATTGCATACCTTGCCCAGCACTCGACTGGAATCTTGCTCAGCCATGTCCATGCTTCCTCAGACTCATTCTTAATGTTCTGCATGTGTACATCAAATAAATGTTGAGTGTGAGAGTAGGCAGCACAATACAAGTCTTTCTTCAGTTCATCTCCTCTAAAGCCTGCATGCTGAAAGTTGGCATAAATATGCCTTAGGCAAAATCTTTGTGGACATCCTGGGAACACTTGGTTGATGGCATTCAGCAAACCCTATTACATACAAGTGTTAGCATATGCAGGAGTAAAATGGTACTAACTACAATTCATTACTATGAATAGTCATATTACCTTCTGCCTATCAGATATTATTGTGTATTTCCCAAATTTTCCCTCACATCCACCAATAGCATACTTCAGCTGAGTAAGAAACCAACACCAACTAGCAGTATCTTCCTTGTCAACAAGTCCAAATGCAAATGGATATATGTTGTTGTTACCATCTCTTCCTGTGGCTGCAAGAATTTGCTGTCCAGTAGTTAGCTTCACAAAGCAACCATCCAAACCTGCACACATACAACAATGTTAATCAGTACATGTTACATTCTACACATAAATATGCATATGCACAAGACCAAATTCTTACCAATAAAAGGTCTACAACCATTAAGAAATCCCTCTTTACATCCATTTAGACAATAGAAAAGGCCATGGAATCTTGGGTTTCGGCTAGGGTGCTCAACCAACTCCTTGGTAGTCACAATGCACCTACTGCCAGGGTTGGTGTCAATCACTGTCTGCAAGTAGTCCCTCAGCCTAAGATACTGCTTCACCTGATCACCTAGAACCATCTGCAATGCTCTCTTCCTGGCTCTGTAAGCCATTACCTTCCCAACATCAACACCATACTTCTCCTTGGCTGTCTCTATCACAGTTTCAATACTTGTTCTTGGGTCCATCCTCATGCTCCTCTCACACACTTGGGCTACCCATTTTCCTGTTACCTTGCAAGCTTCACCAGCAGGGACACATGTGTGCTTCAAATCCAACTTCCTAAGGCAAAAGGTTTTCTCTTTACCAATTGTTGAACCATTCATGTGAAAAAAACAGCCTTGAGTCTTCCTCTCTGCACACTGTGCAATGATTGCATTTGGCCCATTTCTATGGTACACAAAGTTCCTCAACTGTGCTATGTGAAACTGCTGAATTGCTCTCCTAAACTGCTTGACATCACTAAAGCACATCTTGTAGCACAATTGATCTTCTGGCTGCTCCCTATCCTCATCATACCATACTCTTGGTGCAAGCTTCTTTGCCCTGCTCTTCCTACCACTAGGCAATACCCATCCAATTTCAGCTCCATCATAATCTTCTGGCTTTACATCACCATCTGAGCCAGAATCAGAAGATGGAACATAGCAAGCAGGCTGGGAGATTGGTCTTTTGCCATGTTCCCTCTCTGTTGGACCTTTATTCACTGGTACCTTCTTCTTCTTCTTCAGCTGCTGCATAGGCACATCCGTAGGGTCAACCTCTGGCACCACCATCTGAATGAAATTACTGTCTCCATCATTATCTGAATAGAAGAATAGGTCTTCAACATCTGTATCTCCTTCTATGTGCTCATCAGGATGTTCCCTCCTCCTTTTAATCTCCATTAGCCTCTGGACAACTCAATCTTCTCTTCCCTGAGTTGTGAATCTAAATCATCAGCCACCATATCCCCTGCCTCAAACATAAACTCATCATCAGAACATACATCCAAATCTGATAAAACTGTCAGCCATGTTTTCCTCACCAAGTACTTCCTTTCCCCTCTTCATATTGTTGCTTTGCTGGGTGAACAAATATTCCACAGGAATAATCTCTTGACTGCCAAGGTACATCACCTCATCATCATCATCATCAAGTGCAAAAGAATGTGCAGCAGCAAATGCACTCAACATTCTAAAAGATGGTTATTTTGCCCTTCCATAACAACAAGTGACATGGCTTGCTTGTGTTCACATTTTTGACCATTTGCAAAACCTTGCCCATTCCGTCAACAAGTTCATACCCAGGCACACCTTCAACT